>WFKH01011925.1:30663619-30678351 GCA_016163765.1 Magallana hongkongensis | reverse complement strand
TCTGCCCCTGTCATGGTGGGTAGCGTTTTTTATCGAGCACCCTAAATAATGTGATTGATCGGTATACAAAGTGTGGATGGTGGATGTTATCGAAGTAAGTTATTATTTACGGTTTATACCATGACTGTAGCATAGAATCGAACAATTTGTACACTGGCATGAACCGAATTGCTGACTGTGACTTACAAGAGTTTTTGTGTTAGTGATAAGCGCTCACCTAGAATTGTCACAGTCTTTTAGTTACCATATTACACTCTACTATACTTCGTCAAAGTGCCGAAAAACATCATTACAAGAGTACTGAATATTTTGTGTCAAAATGTGCGATAAAGACTCAAATAAAAGAGGTTTTGGAGAACTTTCCTTTGATATGTCAAGGTCGTTCAGTGAGGTTGTTCAATCGTCAAAAAAATCCAGAGATGGCTCAATCTCTGACCAGTCACCTGCTATACCCACACAAACATCAACCCCAGAATATGACAAAACTGACAAAGCTGACAACCCTACATTTGTTGTAACAGGGCCAATTACTATATGTGATGATGACATACAGCGTATTGCTGTAGCTGTAAAGTCGTTACTAAGCGCTGAACTGGCGACAATTAGTACTCAAATTCAAGACATTGTAAAAGCTAAAGTTCACAAATCCACTCAGCCACTGAAGGAAAAGGTTAACGTTTTAGAAAAACAAAATAAAGACCTCTTTCAAAAAATCGATGAGCTGGAACAATACGGTCGAAGACCTTTGGTTCGAGTGGCTGGTATACCAGAAACTGCTGACGAAAACACAAGTGACAAAATTCTAGAGGCAGTCTCGGCAGTTGGTATCCCACTACACAGAGATGATATAATTGTGTCACACCAGGTAGGCAGACCAGATCGAAATCGAACACGCCCAAGACAAATTATTGCCAGACTAAAGTCTGTTGATCTTAAATTTCATCTCATCAAAAACTCGAAAAAATTCAAAAACAACCCAAGCACTAGAAATGTCGCCATCAATGAGGACCTGACCAAATACCGGGATAGACTCATGTTCCTTGGCAGGCAATTGTGCAGAAATCACAAACTGAAATCGATATCTTCCTCCAATGGCAAAATCAAAGTTTATGATCTCAACAATCGCGCCCATTACATTCGGGAAGAGGCAGATCTAACTCAATTCGGTCACGTGATAAACTCTGATTAAACATCACCATGTGTAAATACAGCTACCTTCCACACCTGTATATTTGTGTAAGCAATGAACGGCATATTGTTATGTGCAGTTTTGTTGACTCACGTTCACACGCTCGACACTCAACTTTGGGTGTACAAATACTCTATGAATATTTACTACATGCAAAACACAACTTATGACTTCAATAACTGTATTTTGTTTCTTACAATTTACTTTGTGTTGTCTATTCTGTCTGTGTCGAGTTCGCTTTACTCAAAACTTTCGGAAAAACTGGTTAATTTTTTGGTGTTTATATTGTATTTTGTTTACTTTCTTTCATATTTTGTTGTATGTTATATTATTACACATGTATATACAGCATCCTTTGCTACATTAATTCTCGTTTCTATGTCTTGTTTTCCATTTTTTCGTATTACATGTTATATACTTTTTGAACATTTTCTCTGTCATGCTAATAACTTTACACATATTCCTGATTTCGCAGTTTATTTAGAAGCAAATAATTCTTTCGATTGCAGTCCGTTTTTTTCATGTCAAGTCTATCACAAGATAGATAATGGGTAACTCAGTCGAGCAGTACCGAGCTGCAATCGGTTTGTTTTATTTTACATGTAAAGGTGTATCAAAAGTTTATTTATTTTTGAATGTCCCACTTGCAAGTTTACTTTTTCTTTTTTATTATCTTTGTAAAACATTTAGCCACTTTTTGTTAAGCATAATGCAAAGTTCTGTGTATATTAATTTCTTTTTCCAATTTTTTATGTTTATCCTTTTACTGCTGTGCGGAGATATTGAACTTAATCCGGGTCCTTCTATTGTAAATATTCTGAATATTCTACATCTCAATATCCGCAGTATCAGACACAAGTTAGGTCATTTAAACTACTTTGTTCACGATTTTGATATACTATGTTTCACCGAAACCCACTTAGATCCCAGTGTTAGTAACGAAAACCTTATTTTAGACGGTTTCAGTCAAATTTTGCGCAACGATAGAAATTGTTTTGGTGGTGGTGTAATGATTTACCTTTCCGATCAAATACGTGCTACTAGACGTCCTGAATTTGAACCCGCTGACGTTGAGTGTATATGGATAGAAATAGACAACCATACCTGTAAATATTTTCTTTGCTGTCTATATCGTCCACCAAATTCCGATGGCAGTTTTTGGACTAAACTTTCCTGGAGCATAGACCAAGTAGGCGAGCACTCGGATAAAATAATAATTGCTGGTGATATCAATGTAGATCTCCTCACTGTTCCACGAACGCACATTATCCTTGACATTTCTTCTACGCACAACCTTGTTAACAATATCCATGAACCGACCAGAATTTCACACACGTCGAACACACTCCTTGACCCAATTTTCACTACTACAGATATTCACGTTTACGAATCGGGAACATTAGTAATGGACTCGTCCGTTAGCGGTCACAAAGCGACATACATAGCGCTTTCGTCAAGTCTAAACTATAATCGTTCCTACAAACGTAAGGTATGGATCTACAAAGATGCTGACTTTGATAAACTAAATTCTTTAATTCAACATTGCGATTGGACAAACATTATTACGGAAGCTGATACTGCTAATATAGCAGCAGATAATTTTACCACAAAATTTCTTTCGTTCGTTCGGGAGTATATACCGGAACAAACAATAACTATTCGGCCTCGTGACAAGCCCTGGTTTGTATTACGGAGAACGATCAGAATTAGAGACCGACTGCGTAATAAAGCAATTGAAACTAATAAAGATTCTGACTGGTCTGCATATAGAAAGGTCCGAAATTCAGTTAACAATATGAAAAAACACGCAATCTCAAATTATTATGACAATATAGAAACGTATTAAGATGATTCAATCAAAAATAATACTAAGTTATACTGGAAGCTGATGAAAGATTCATTTCATATAAAACTTTCAACGGAATTACCGCCAATTCAAATTTCCAATGTAAACGGTACAACCAAGTTTGTTTATTCAGATATTGGGAAGATCGAATATCTTAATACATATTTTTCTTCTATTTCTTCTGTAGACGATAAGAATGCGGCTTTACCTAATATGTATAGTTTATGTAGAGAAACACTTTGTAATATTTATATAGATGAACAAGAAGTGTTAGACATTATTTCAATATTACCTGTAAACAAAGCAATTGGCCCTGATTTGATTAGCCACAAAATGTTGAAGGCAACTCTTTTTACTGTTGTAAAACCACTTACATTGTTATTTAATAGATCACTTGCTGATAATACATTCCCATGTTCTTGGAAAATTGCTCACGTTATTCCTCTATTCAAAAAAGACAATCCGTCATTGGTTTCTAATTATAGGCCGGTATCTTTGTTATCTTGTGTTAGTAAAATTATGGAAAGAATCGTTTTTAAACATGTGTACAACTATTTTCATACGAACAATTTATTTTATCGATATCAAGCCGGTTTTTTACCAGGTTATTCCACTGTTTATCAACTACTAGAAACGTATCACAGCATTGTTCAAAATATTGATGAAGGTAAATTTGCATGTATGATTTTTTGCGACCTGTCAAAAGCATTTGACAGAGTATGGCATAGCGGCCTTTTATTCAAGTTACAAACCTATGGAGTATCTGGTGATCTTCTTAAGTGGTTTTCTAGTTACTTAAGTCAAAGGTCCCAAAAAGTTATGTATAAAGATTTTTTGTCAAGCAAATCAGAAATTTCTGCTGGTGTACCCCAGGGATCTGTATTAGGACCTCTTTTATTTTTTATATATGTCAATGATGTGGCGGTTAATATGTTATCAATGTGTAGATTATTTGCTGATGACAATTCGCTTCAATATTCTTCAGTCAACATAGTTAACATTGAACATATTTTAAATCATGATTTAAAAATTTTAGAATTGTGGTCCAAAAAGTGGCTTCTCAAATTTAATTCATCAAAAACAAAGGTTGTTTTGTTTTACTAAGAAGCATAACTCTGTTTTACCTAAATTATTTTTTGAATCGATAGACTAGAGTTTGTCCCGACTCATCGCCATTTAGGACTTTTATTATCACAAAAACTCAGCTGGTCTGAATACATTGATGGTATTGTAAACTCTGCATACAAAAAATTAGGACTTTTAAAAAAACTTAAGTATAAAATGGGTAGAGAACATCTCTCTAAATTATATATTTCATTTATTAGACCTACCCTTGAATATGCTTCAATTGTGTGGGATGGCTGTTCTGTGCATGATGCAGACAAACTTGAAAAGGTTCAATTGTGTGCTGCTCGAATTGTTACTGGGTTGCCAATTTTTGTATCAAGGGAAGCGCTTTACTTAGAAACAGGGCGGGAAACTTTACAAACCAGACGCTACATTGCTAAGATGAAAACTATGTTCAAATTTAACATGGGGACTTTGCCTGACTATTTATTCGATATTATTCCTAACAAGCGGGAAAATATATCACGATACAACACACGAAACAAGGATCAGTTTAATGTTCCTAAGTGTAGGTTAGATTTACTAAAAAAATCATTTGTACCCAATGCTGTCAATCAGTGGAATTCACTAAATATAGAAGCCAGAACAGCCACCTCAATCAATTTGTTTAGCAAACATATGCCTGCTGTTACGAAACCCCCTATTTATTTTTCTTTTGGTAAACGGTGTACCAACATTATTCATACAAAGCTGAGACATAACTGTGTATTAAATTATGATCTTTGTAAACGTAATATTATCAATAATCCGCTGTGTTTATGTGGTCAAACAGAAGATGTGTATCATTTCTTTTTTTCTTGTAAAAACTACTCTAGAGCGAGAAACAACATGTTTGATCAATTATTTATGTTAGATTTAGTCAATATTGATACTAATTTACTTTTCTATGGCAACAATAACCTACCTTTACATAACAACAAAAGCATTTTTGCTCCTGTACAAAAGTTTATAGACGAATCCTTGAGATTCAAATAATTTTAGTTTGTGTATATCAATGTTATAATATATTTTCTTTTGTTCTAATTTTATATGCATGACAAATATTGTTATATTTAAGGAGAGGAACTCGTCGGGCTCGGTGCCTTTTATCGATACAGCCCAATTTTATCAGCGCCTTTATACTCTTGTCCTGGAGACGTACAGACGTGTTTCTTTGAGACTGAGGACCTGGGCCATCTACCGCTGACCTTTTGGCAACCTTTAGATATATATTGACAAATACTGTAAAACGAGAAAATTTGGCGCAAACGCATGTGCCAATACATTGGCGCAATTAAATTTTAGCGCACGCACGTTTTATTAAAAAAAGGTTAAATAAAATATATTCTTGTTTGAACCATGGTTACGTTCAAATTTAATTATGTGTCAGTCAAGCACGTAAACACAACGATTTTGCTTCTAACTTGCCTACATGGTAAACTGCTGTTAAGAACAATATTAAATTAGTTTTGTTCAAAACGTCAGTAAATAGATACAAAACTTCATTTATTGCCGATGATGTGTTAGTTTTTGCTGGTAAACAAGGTTGAGTAATAGGACTTTTGATCCAACGTACCGACATAAACTAAAGTGAGGGAAATCGAATGCTAACAGTAGGTTTCCAATGAGTGTATCTTTTTCACAGTAGTTTTAAATTAAAATAACACAAACGAAGGGATCGTCTAATTATTTTTAAATCCACTAATCAGAAGTTAATCAATCATGGATTGTCAGCGTGAATAATCGACACGCTTGATCACGTTTTGACCTCGAGGCACTAAATAGAAGTGACACGGAGAGATCGAAGCCCAGTTTTAAGGTACTAATGATAGTTAATGATAAGCAATAAAGTGATATTAATTTTTGGCAGAGCTTACTCGATTACCCATGCTGTTTACCTGTGTAATTGTGTAGTGTACACAAACAAAATTGACCGTTCATAAGTACATGTATGTAAGCGCACACTTTTAGGATTAGGAAGACTGAAGTTATTGTTTTGTAACTCAAAGATATTTAATACATATGGAAAATCGTTGGCGCACTACTAATTTTAGCGCTCAAGAGCAGTTGCGCCAAAGGCGCTAAAATTTGTAGTGCGCCATATTTTCTCGTTTTACAGTATAACATTGGCGACAAGGATAGAAATTTACAACATTTACTTTAGTTAAGTTTAGCATTTTCCAGTACTTTCCCATTTTGGCACTAAATTCGAATATACAACAAAAGATCTTTTTTGTATTTTGTTTATTAGATTCAAAAAAGTTTGAAAAACAAAGTTAACTGGTTGTTTACACAAGTGGTTTAATCAGTGTATTCACCTTTAGACTTTCCTTTTTTAACCATTCATTTTTTTTCTTTCATGTTTTCAATATTTGGTGATCTTTAATAATGGGAACAATAGACCAATAGAAGAACATATGAAACAAAAGGAACTCTTATATGCAATTCCATCAGATGGAATTTACACCCCAAGATTTAGAACATTCAAAGACAGAATTACATCAAAACAACAAAATGATCATGCAAAAACAGGGCAAAATAACCCACATAGACACACAAGACAAAGTTCTTCAGATTCAGATCAATCATCCTCAAGGCCATCATCCAGAAGAAGTAGTTCAGACAGTGATTCACGTGAACACAGACACAGAAGACATAAACACAAGAGTCGCAGCCCAACATCAACAATGAGTATATTTAGTGAGGATGGTAAAATTAAATGGGACACTTTCATCACACAGTTCGAAAGATTGGCTGAGAGGCATGAATGGGAAAAGAGAAAGAAATCGGACAAATTATTGAGTTGTCTACGCAGCACTGTTAAGGATTACTATGAAAATATCAGCGGATTTAAACGTTCATAAAACGATGCATCTATTATTACAAACTATGTAAAGTTATTTTATCATGATATAAAAATGATATTAAATGACCAAGTATAGTAAATGCTTCTTTGTATGACACTTAGTGTAATACAATTGACCACTGAATTGATAGTCACGTGATATGTGTTGATAATTTTCCCGAATGGAGGTCATAAACAAATTTCAATATTACAAGGGCATACTCTTATTTGAATTAAAAATTTAAATAATAATTAAATTCTACTTTTCTGGTAGATTCTGAAAAGTGTTGTTGCTTTGTATAGAGTTTATCTTTTATTAGAATAAATATCAAAGAAATGAGCTCCGGTTGGAATTTATATGACCTTCGCTTAATATTTCACGTATTTATTAATTCATTCTATAGATTTCATCAAAGCAGCAGCACTTTTTAATAAATTAAACATTCCCTTAATTTATATCCAAAAGATCGTAATGATCTGTTTAGTGTATGCCCTTGTAAAAAGCAGATTTAGATAGGCTTCCCGATGTCAAGCACATCGAACTTGTACATTAAACATTCTAGAAAAGAAATAATATACGCTCTAAAAAATAATCACATGTCGAGTCAAAACAAGCATAATAGATTGGATTTAATGGTATAATAATTGTTTTAAGATTATGCTCTGTTCATTTATAAAATGCATTTGTCCATGTTAAAAATTGATTGATTCGCCTCTCTCTACACAAAATATGCGTCAAAATTTACAGCATGACGTCACATCGACAAGTGCACCGCGATCAGTCAGTTGTTTATATGTATCGTTGTTGGACTTATTTGACTACAAAGTTGCACGCATAGGTCATTTTTAATGTAGTTTAATGTTTTTGTACCCATAACAATCTGAAATTGCTTTATTTATTAGCATTTTTGACGACTTGTTGTTTTGTATGATGTCATAGTTAACATTTCCCGTACTTTGTGGTCGGCGCGACCACAAAGTAAACCTTAACAGTGCTGCGTAGATGGGTTGGCATTTGAATATGTGTGTGAACTTAAGACAGACAAGTACAGGGACATTAAGAAAGAAATGAGCAGAAGATTCAATAACAAAGACAATCCGATTTCTGCTAGAGAAAAGCTTCAATATATTAGACAATATGAAGATGAACTATTTCAAGAGTTTGCTCAGAGGGCTCATTTTGTCAAAATAGATGGTTATAATATATCGGGTAGAAAATCAATAAAACAGAAATCTTCTTTAGGGGTTGTAGAGATAAAGAAGCAGCTCGAACGATTATAGAAAAAAATCCAAAAAAATATTCATGAAGCTTTAGGTATGATTAAAGCATCTATTGCAAATCAACAAGCAGTGTATGGTAGTAGCAAGGCATATTATCACAGAAAAGTTTCTTTTGCCCCTTCAGACCAACACATCGAAATTGATAAAAACAAGTTTTCAAATCAACAGAAAGAAAATAGAACAGTTAGAAGGAAAAAAAAACGGACAGTTATTGTGTTTTGCATAAAACAAAACAATAGATGAAAGTTGCCAATGAATGGGTTTACAAACAATACACATCAATTTCAATCAAGGCCGAGATCGCCTTGTCCTTACAGATTTCATGATGGACAAAGTACACAGAACACTAAATCATATCAATCTTTCAGCAGGTCATTGTCTCTTTCTAGATCAAATCCAAGATCTCCTTTAGATCGACTTCTTACAAACCCCAGGATCCTACAAACTCTCCAAAATTGGTACAAGATTTAAACTCTGTCCAACCAGTCTAGCTTATCGTAGACTGGTTACGGAAGACATAGGTCAGGATCCTAGAATTAACCTTAACGAAAACTCTAAAGGTTTAACCCTGGGAATTCCTATTGTTGTTCAGGGTCACCAAACTACATGAGTTGTTGACACAGCAGATATGATGACGTTGGACAACAAGAATGTCTTTCCAGGTAACTACTTTATTGATACTACACCACAAGAGATTATGGAGGGTAATCATGTTCAAAAATCCAGACCTATAAACTTTTAAATTCAAATATGCAATCGTGTTGGTGTGTAAGTCTGAGTATGAATGTATGTGATTCTGTTCGTGTAACCTATAAAAACTCGAGCATAAACACTTTAAGATTTGACTCAGTTCCTTTGCACTACTGATGATGATGCACATTATGCTGCTTAATTGTTTGTGTTAGTTAATTATACCTTCAACTTTGCACATTTTAAATCCATAGTTTCTGCATTTCTATGCATATATATATATATATATATATATATATATGCATGTACCTGACTGTAACCACGTGCTCACCTTAGGGTCCTTCAAAACCACGTGCGCGCCGGAACCGGGCTTCGAAAATAGACTGTACTTCATTCAATTATATCATTTGTATATTTCTTTTTTTTTTCTTTTTTTTTTTTTTTGGTTGAATTTTTTTTTTTATTTTTTTTTTTTTTTTTTTTGGTTATTAAATATTTTGTTAAATATTTTATACTTGTTCTTTTGTTTTATGTAAGTTCATCAGGGTGTATTATCACACATCCTCACAGATATGTTACAAGTCGACAAATGTAAAGTCTACAAGTTATTCGAATTTTGAAATGACCTTATATGGCAAATGTTCGCTGCGGGAAAAGGCATGCCGTAATCGCCGGAATTGACAAAAATAAACATAAAATTCAGTTAAACTGTTTTAATGTATGATACTATTTTCTTTGGATCAAAACAAGATATCTGTGAGCCAATGCTCACTAGTGATACCCCCGATCTGATGTGAATATGCAAAATAAGCAAAGTCGACATTTAACAGAAAGCTGGCATCCGATTGGTACAGAAATATATCCCACAATATGGCATGCCTAAACAAATAGTGTGTAAAAATTTCAAGCATCTGCGATAAATAGCTGCTGAGAAATCTTTGAGGAAAATTTGTTTGAAAATTTTGGCTAAAAATAAACAAAGTACTCATTTAACAGGAAGTTGACGTCCGATTGGTACAAAAATATATCCCACGATATGGCATGCCTTAAAAAACACTGTGTAAAAATTTCAAGCATCTACGATAAATAGTTGCTGAGAAATCTTTGACGGAAATTTGTTTGACAATTTTGGCTAAAAATAAACAAAGTCATTATTTAACAGGAAGTTGACGTCCGATTGATAAAAAAATATATCCCACAATATGGCATGCCTAAACAAATAGTGTGTTAAAATTTCAAGCATCTGCAATAATTAGTTGCTGAGAAATCTTTGACGGAAATTTGTTTGAAAATTTTGGCTAAATATAAACAAAGTACTCATTTAACAGGAAGTTGACGTCCGATTGGTACAAAAATACATCCCACGATAAAGCATGCCTATACAAATAGTGTGTTAAAATTTCAAGCATCTGCGATAAATAGTTGCTGAGAAATCTTTGACGGAAATTTGTTTGAAAATTTTGGCTAAAAATAAAGTCATCATTTAACAGGAAGTTGACGTCTGATTGGTACAAAAATATATTCAACGATATGGCATGCCTATACAAATACTGTGTAAAAATGTCAAGCATCTGCAATAAATAGTTGCTGAGAAATCTTTGACGAAAATTTGTTTGAAAATTTTGGTTAAAAAATAAGCAAAGTCGTCATTTAACAGGAAGTTGACGTCCGATTGGTACAAAAATATATCCCACGATATGGCATGCCCTAACAAACACTGTGTAAAAATTTCAATCATCTGCGATAAATAGTTGCTGAGATAAATGCGACAGCATTTTTTGTTACGGAAGGACAGACAGACGGACTGACAGACGGACGGACGGACAGACAGACAGACAGACAGACGGACAGACAGACACACAAGGGTAAAACAGTATACCCCCTCTACTTCGGAGCGGGGGTATAAATATTATTTTTTTTTTATTTTATATAACAAAAGATTTTGAGGTATGATTGAAACTGGACCAAACAAGAAGAGGTGAATGTTTGTAGAAATCGGTGCAGGTGTGACGAATGCGCTGGTTTCTGTAATATAATTCCCATGGACACTGGTACATATAATATACGATAAGGGTTAACTTTTACTAAAAAGGAAATGCCTAAATATATTCTAATATCGCTTAAGTAATTTGACATGTAATTTAAACTGAAAAATATAAAGTTGAATACGTACTCTTTTCTAGAAATGAGACGGATCAAGAAATGTCCTAGGGGGTGAATATCTTTTGTGCTGCATGATGTTTGGAGACAACCGTGAAGCCCATATAACTTCATTGCTTACCTAAATACTAAGTATTTTGAAAGTGAATTTTATATTACTCATTTCTTTAGAAATAAACGACTTGCAAAGAAAGGTAATTTTTCGCGGAAAAATGTATCTATATTTTTTTTCAGATATCAAAATGACTTTGTTGTGCAAGTGCATGATAAATAATAAAACAATCTGAAACTGTTATGAAAGAAGTTTTATAATCATTAATTAAAGTACAAAATTTTGTCAAAAATTGAAAGGTTCTGAAGAAATAAATAAGGGATACTAGTATGTTTATGTTTTTATTGGGAGTTGATTTTAATCAACTCTCCTATGCAGTTACTCGGGCAAACCGAAAGTTAAACAGTGTTTGGACCTAAGCACAAATCACCACCGCTGACAACATTTAGTTCTAATCGATAAATTCGATGCAATGTGTTCTAAAGCATTGTTTTTCAAAGAAACTTATTTATAGATACCTTGTAAATATTCAGATTTTAAATGGTACGAACAATTTACACATTTTTTGTAGTCGTACATTGTATATATTCATACGCCAGAGTTCAATATAGTCTAGTTCAACCAGACGCTCGGCTGTCTTCGTAAATCTCCGACAAACATTGAGTCTCATGCTTGTCGGAGATAAACGGAGACAGCCGAGCGTCTGGTTGAACGAGACTATAGTTCAATATTGCTTGGATCCATACAATTTCTCTGAACTATTTCGACTACTGATATGTTGTTTGATGAAATCAATTCTTTGAATATTACACAACATGATTCATATTGGGTTTTCACGAAATTCCTGTTGGAGAATTCATATTATGAAAAAAGTGGGTAATTCAAATACATATGGAAAACAACTTGCAATGCAACATAACATATCGTTGATTTTAAAATAAATAATAATCGAAAAATCAACTCCCGTCATTACTTCAGTACTTTGATAATTATATTTTTTTCATCGAAATTAAATTTCTGAAATTAAGGTGGGTTATTTGATTCTAAATGAAATGGTAGAGTTTTAATTTTAAAATCTTATAAATATATACTGTAATGACAGTAATTTAACAAAACTAAGTAGCTGCTTATGGTAATCAGTACATGTTCACATGTGGCTGTAAGGCTGTAAAGCTTTCCGGAAAAGTTTGATTAACCAACTTCACTGAGTGTGTCTGGATTGAATCGACATTCATGACGCCATACTTATATCCCGTAATAATTGCTTGATATCAAAACATTTTTGTTAATTAAATTTTACCTTCTTTTTTATATATTACCGACGAAATGAAATATTTTATTGTAATTTATACACATTTTATTTTCACGACATTTAACCTTATCTTTGGATTTTTTTTTTTCATTTGAAGGAGAAGGGGTGGCGCTACTCATGTCTCATTTAAATCAAAATCTTAAAACTATTGTTTTCATGTAGTTAGTTTTCTTATCGATAACTCAGTTTTTTTAATTAATCAGCAGGCCGACCCCCTCCCCCATCCCCGTGATTTTTTTCTTCTTCGTGGGTGGGGGTGGGAGCTCTTGTCTCAACATTGTGGTAGCGATAAGGATGCTTTTGGTGATATTTTCTTTATTCAGCCGAACTCTAAGTATACTTACACGATTTGTTACATGTACTTTAAGACAAAAGATTTAAACAGAGCATGATAGACAAATTTTCCAGATCTAAGACATCTGATGCCGATTGAATTCTTCACTCGCATCTTTTCTGGATTATCTTGATATAATGGACACCGAGCCTATAATTTATTGTTCGAAAAATCGTACTTCCTTAAAAAAATGTTGTTATCCAGAAATAATATGATGATATGTAATATTTTTTTTGTTCTGTGCCCATTCCGGCGATTACGGCAGGCCATTTCTGCACCTATCTGTGACGTCACTTTTTCCATATATGGTCATGTCAAAATTCGACAAACTTGTAGACTTTACATTTGCCGATTTGTAACATGTCAAATGTGCTATTTCAAAAAAACGGAGATATAAATGCAGAGACTACCGATGGAAAATGTTTATTATAGTGACAGGTTACATGTAGATAACAAACAGCATTTTAAAGTTGCAAATGTGCATCTGTGGGAAGAATTACATTGAAGGTCTGCGGAGTCAACTTTAGAATGTTTATGTCCGAGTTTTATAGATTACACGATCAGAATTACACACATTCATACTCAGGCTCACATACCAACACGATTGCATATTCGAATTTACAAGTTTACATGACTGGATTTTTGAACACGATTACCCTCGATAAGAGATTTCTTTAAAGGTTTAGGAGAGCAAAGAGTTACTGGTCCACTATACAAAAATGTTGAGTGTCAGATATGATTGCATTCTTATACTTTAGATATGTGTGCAGTTGACATGAAAGATTCTGTCATTCTGAATTAATTTTCTTATACCCCACACGTGTACTGTTGATCTTAGGGGAAATGAAGTAGAATTTGGTTGTGACAAAATAACAGCGAGTCTCAAACACTTGACTAAAGAATCTATTACAATAGCAAGGGTCACTGTTCAGAGCAAAAGCATTATACCAGCAAATTCTGTAGGTTTTGTCAGTTGCTCTTTAAAAACACCTATAGGCACCAGGTACATAGTAGAACCTTTGGAATCATCCAAATGTTGGTCCTCATCAGTTCTTGGTCAGGGTGATACTGTGAAACTCAAAATTGTAACTCAAAAAAAAAGTGTTAAATTCAAGGTTTGACAACACGTTGGAAATGCAGAATCAGTAGAAATACAATTAATCATTAGATTCTGACACTATGATTAACAAAGTGTGTTGAAAACAATACACCGTCAAATCAAACACTCCCTACTCATTTACAAGAACTTCATGTTATCTTCAGTACAATAGTTTGCTAATTATTACACATTATTCAATTTCAGGGTTATTAAAGCATTAAATGGTCCACTGGAGACATTTTTGGGGGTGTTGATAAAAAAGTAGGTACTCTATAAATAGTTCTTTTACTCACTAACTTTATGTATATTTGGTCTGGGGTTTTGGTTTAAATCATATTACTATAATGTAACTTAATGTATCATAATATTTTCCATTGATATCTATTGAAATTAAATTTGAAATTGATAAATATTAATCATTTCAGGCATTGGCTTCCTTATCAACTGCACTGCCTCCTTACAGCAAAAAGACTGAAGAGAAGTGCATGTAGTGTGCAAGAAGAATGGTAAATTTCCATAAATTCCCCGTCATGACTGAATAACACTGAAAATCAGACAACACTAGTCTTTTTGAACAGTTTGTCACAGAAAATCAATCTCTATAGACATAGTACATTGTATTTGTCAAGTTGATTATTAAAATAAATTCTTGATAAATATTGATTTTTCTTGCTTTCTTTAAGTATTACCAACATTATCAATTATAATTATAAGTAACCGTGATCATATATTAAAGATATTTCTTATTTATTTACTAGCAGAGTAACATAAACAATTATGAAATAAAATGTGTAAATTACAAAATTACGCTTAACGC
>WFKH01011925.1:30629688-30663519 GCA_016163765.1 Magallana hongkongensis | reverse complement strand
TAATTATAATTACAAGTTACCGTGGTCATATATTAAAGATATTTTTTTGTTTATTTACCAGCAGAGTAACATAAACCATTATGAAATATAAATGTGTAAATTACAAAATTACACTTAACCCCCCCCCCCGCCCTTATATCAATAGTTATTGGTAAGGGCAACATATGAATTAATTTTTCCAATCCAATTTCAACAATTTGGTAATGATGACCGGTGTGAACAGAAACAACATTCTGACATTTTTTAATAAAATTCACATCGTTAAATTATTTTATGAATGAAAATTAAAATCATGATCTTAGTCAGTGTTGCGTTTGAATTTCACGCAAATTACGCCGACAGTGAAATGGGTCAGATAAAATGCAGAAGTGCAAGGGCATACACTTGATCAAATATATTACAATTTTACATGTTTCACCATTATATTCCAATTATATCAAAAAATGCTGGGAGCTGTATGAAATCGTTACGTATTTCACATAAATAAGCGTTGAATGTGGGAACTTCCTGCAAATTTCTGTTCATATACTGTTTATGTTGAAATCAATAATTGTTCTTACTTGAATATTTCAAGATCCCAGCACTTTTCAAAAATTTAGATGTTCATTTTACAAGTTAGAAACAGAAATGATTATATTTATTTATGTTAAGCCCTTGCACTAAGCATTTTTTTCGTATTATTCCTGGTTCATATATTTTATGCAGTATCACGTGACAGTGTATTTCCAATTGACTCAAAAATTGTTCATGCGATAGCGAGTTATCTAATTTTGATATTGATAAAATATCACTTTGAGTAACATTATTTTTTTAGATTAGAATATCAAGATTATTCAAAGGCTAACATTTTAGGTGATAAATATCGCTATTATTTAGTTGACGCCCTTAACATAGCTGATAATGCGTACACACATATCGTGAGCTAATATAAAACTCCCTACAATACTGTGACATCCATGTAAAATAACGTTGAAAAGCGTTTTTCAGAATGTTAAACTATAGCAAGTCAAATCACACATTCAATATTAAAGTGTGTACTGATTACATAACACGGCTAGATATTGCGATTTTTCATTGTGATTTACCGATTGTGACGTGATATTAAGAATTTGATGTTCATAACAATCTCTCCTTTAAGGTGCGCGATATTTTTGCGCAAAGCGAATTAGGTCCGTTGTCCTTGAATGACTAATCTTCGTTTTTTTTTCTCTCTGGAAAACTGCTTAGATTAAATCAGAAGGAAACTATACATGTGAAGATCAATAAAAAAATAAGTTTGCATATACTATGATTGTACATCGTAGTATTTCAGTAAAAACACCGGAACAATAATTAAATCAAGAAATATTGATTGCTTATCTCAAATTTCCCGCTGCCATGAGAGCTGCCATTGAACTTATGTCACCTATGACGTCACACCATTTCTTCCGGTTTGTTGTATCAACATAGCATCAGCATTGGCTATTTATGCTGATATTCACTCAAAACTGTTCTAAGTTCTGGCATATATAAAACAAAATCTATTTTAAGACTGTTCTTTACCCTTTGACTTTCCGCTAAATCACAAATCAATGACAGACAGCGTGTTCATTGTCTTGACGAATACATATGTGTACATGTCAAAAACTAAAAGCGGAAGGTCAGTGTCAGACAATTTTCGAGTAAAGTTGTGGGAATTGTCAACAGATGTAAAACATCATAGAAAATATCTTCTTTCCTTATTTCGACATGGTAATTAGAAAATTGTGGGTGTACTTTAAAACATCCCGATTACAAATATTATAATAAGATCTTCAGTTGTAGTGAAAAAAAATTGGGGTTAAACATTTACTCGGGGTCATTTTTCAACACTGGGTATTTAATCCAAATGTTTCGAATTGTGATCCCTAAAATTAGATGTCCAGCATGTGGAATTGTTTTCCTTAAACCAGTTCTGAAATTAACAACATATGATCACCAACATACCAAAATGCGTATCAATGTTAAAAGATTAACAGTTGTCATTTATTCAATAAAAACATTGTTTAATACAGGTTTATCCTTTAGATATAAATGTGTACCTAAATTTTGTTAAGTTGACTACTTCTGTAAGTCTTTAGAGAAAGACATAAATGAAAAAATGACAATAACAAACCGTCAACCATCTCAAAAATCCAGAAAAAGAAATACAAATTCAAAGCAGAGCAACACGGACCTCCAAAAATATAGAGGTAGGATCAGGTGCCATGGAGGAGTGAGCATCCTCTGTTGACCGGACACACCCGCCGTGTGCTCTTTGTCGTAATCGGGGAAAAAACGGAAAAGTCCGTAGACAATTAGGTGATTAATTATGGTTTAACAATTAGTATGAAAAAGTCAGTCAGCATGCGACCCAGTGGAAGATTGTATTTGCTGACAAGTTCGTTGTATCGACCATAGAACTTACGAAAAGATTACTTAAACGAGACTATTGATAGTCCTGTTTGATCAACTTGTTGTCCAGAGCACTGTGTAGATGGTACGACGTCAAGATCATTTACTTGTTCGGTTTTCAATTCAAAAGTTGTACATCATTTCATCCTGCAGTAAATTACAGGGAATTTGATTGTTCTTACTTAAAACGTGTTTTAAAGCTAAATTTGTAAGTTTAGTTTCAAAACAATATGACAAACTCTAATCAATTAAACCACTTTATTGTTTCAAATATATGTAACAAACGAGTTTTTACGAGAACTTTCGTTTATTATATATCATATGGTGACGCTCCTACAAAACATAATACATATATAAATTTCACAATCATAAAGCATCTCAATCAATTCAATTACTATAATGACACATATATATGTTCAATTACAATATTTTACTTTTCTGACTTTATAACTTTTATCTTATATTGTATAAATGATGGTCATAAAAAGAAATAAACCTATTATAAATCTTACATTAAATTCTAAAGTTGCAGATTAAAAATATACTCTGACAATATGTAAATACCACAATCAATAACTTCTCAAGTACACAAGTACCTACCCTAAATAAGGGTGAAAGGAACAGATGTTCTAATGATATACAGTTACATGTACTGGTAGGTGATATCTGAAACAAACCATTTAGACATGTAACTTATGCAAAATATGCATGTTTATAATTGTATAAAAATACATGTAAAATCAATATCACTGTACCCTTTTTAAACATTAGTCTGCATTTCAATCATGAGTACAATTCACTGTGAAACCTTTAAACTTGAAAACTTTCTTGATAATTTTAACATATACTCTCATCTGTAATACAATGATTACTTTAATATCATTACTGATATAAACTAACTTTACATTCAATACAATATAGTAGCAGTACAATTATTTTACTTACAAAAGTTTTATGAACTGGCCTCAGCAATGGTCACAAACAAAATGGCTATTGTCCGAAATGTATAACCTCTATGATAATTGCAAATCTAACAAAATCAATTTCTTTATAAAATTACTTTCAAGAAAAATTATACATATCAGTACACTATATGAAATATACCTTACATTATCATTATGAAAATAATACTTACTCACACCAATGTTCAAAAAGTTCAAACCATTTTCCTATAGATTAACTAACAGTGATTCTATGGTGTAATTAAAAAAACATGCAATGTTACATAAGAGTCCGTGGCCTACTGGATAAGACAGCAGTCAACAGTTCCAGCGGCCAGGGTTCAATCCCCATTAGAATCTCATTTTTTATTTTGAATTCTTTTAAACTTATATATAAAATATTTATAAAACATAGTATTCACAATTCTTCATCTCACATATATATACATATATACAAATTCTGACTATTTTCCCCTTAAATGACATATCGCATGTTTTTTCAATTTTCGGCATTTTAAAAATAAAATCATTCTATACTCATTAAAAATAAAGTTTATCATCATTTACACAAAATAATCTGGCTAATTCGTTAGTTTGAAGGCGATGAAATTCAAATGTCGCGATATGCATAATTTCTCTCTCGATCTACCCGCCATTATGTGTGACGTCACATGCGACCTCAAGCGATAAGGTGTTGTTAGCCGTATATGTAATTGGATTAGATTTAAACGACAATTAAACTAATTATCACCTATGAAATTGCCGATAACGGGACATGATGCTGTTTTACGTCCCCTGCGGGTGTTCTAGCCGTCAAAAATGGGGATTAGGACTGTTGATTTTTTAGTTTCCCCTACGAAAGTAAGCGGAAATCATGTATTAAACAGGGGCCTATCTGTCGACGAGAGGATTTATAAATAAACGTTTAATAAATATATTACTAATTATAGGGTATATTTTTGTGATATCAGTTTCATAAACAAATCGTATTTATTTTTCAAAGAGAAAAATAAAACTTTATGAACAGCCTGTGTACAAAACGCATGATCATCGGAGGAAAATAACAAGAGAGGACGCCATTTTGGATAACGCCTCGCTTCATTAGCTTTTTAAGGTCTTCCGTTTCCAACGGAAGACCTTGTACTGATTCTGATGGTAATTAGAGTCTTCCGTTTCCAACGGAAGACCCTCTTGTTATTCTATTGTTTCTTTTTATTATTATTAGGGTCTTCCGTTTCCAACGGAAGACCCTCTTGTTATTCTACGGTTTCTTTTTAGGGTCTTCCGTTTCCAACGGAAGACCCTTTTGTTTTTCTTCGGTTTCTTTTTATTATTTTTTTTTTCTTTTTCTTTTTTTCTGACTCCTTTTTGGCTTCGTAACCTAAAAAGTTTTCAACCGATTTCAATGAAACTTTCAGAGATTACGTGATATTATAATGCCTCAAAGATATTAAATTTTCAACGACAACGTCACTTCCGTTTTTACGTTACGTCATTTAAAAAATTTTCAAAAACTCATTTTGTCCGCGACTTTTCTCAAAAATGCTTTAAGATCAATGCTTGAAATTTTATGTGACTATACATTTGTCAATTTACAAGTGTAATAAGGGGGGGAATAAAAATCTGTCACTTCCTGTCGAAATCGGAAATGAATCAAATTTTTCGAAAATTTGAATTTTTTGATCAAATAAATTTTTACACCTGTTATGTAGAGCTTATGCAGCTTAATCTAACAGTGAAAGTCGTTTTAAAATCGGACGCTGCATTACAGAGATATTGGCGTTTAAAAATTGATTTTTCCGAAAATTTTGATTCCGCATTCTTGGTTATGAAAATAGTTTAAACTTGAAATCGATTTTTCCGGAAAATTTTATTCCGTTTTCTTGTTTAGGAAGTAGCGTTAAATAAGTTAACTCGTACCTTAAAAGATTAAAAGATTTAAAATTGCTTGACAAATCGTTAACGTCTATAAATACATCTTTTTGTGCTGCGAAATACCTGAACTGATTGTTTTTGATATGCCTGGACTGATGTTCTCGTAACATGCTGACGTTATAGCTAACCCTTATCATAACATTTTTAAAGATTGCAATCAGTTATAACATTCTTACTTTAAAATGAGAGCGATTGGAATTAAATTAAAGTCAATTTTGTTGTATTTGTACTCCCACTGCGGGTCGACGGCTATTTGATCCGTTTTTTTTTTTTGGGGGGGGGGGGGTTGTGGTTTTTTTTCTCGGTTTATTTTTTAATGTTTAATTATTTTAAGGATTGGTGTATTTAATATGATTTAATTTTTTAGACTATTCAATTTCATTAAACGTACCATTAGGTTTAGGTCGTTATTTTAAAATCGAAATTATTATCGTACGAGTCAACAACTTGTTGATACGAAGGTGAAGGTCGATTGGAAAATTACTGCGTATGCGACCAGCGCTGCTTGTTGAAAGCTAAATTTATTTGTTTATTGCCTCTGTTGACCGAGAATTGACCAAAGTTTGATTGTGACTGTAGAAAAGATTTGATGTAACGTTCGACAAACCACAACGCTTGGTATTCCTTTGTTGTTTACCAACGCAAGTTCAGAGTCGTAAGTGTTGTTTTTGTTTTGTAACAGGTCACGTGTGCGTCGTCGGTTTTTCCTCCGTTCTTGTAAAATTTAAGCCATCAGCGTTATATTTCTATAAATTTTCAATGGGTATCTTGTTTTCTTTACTGATTTGTTGCTTTGCTAGGAACTCGGTGTTTAGTAACGCGGTTGGGATGGTGTATGGTTTTTCTTTTAACCGAAGTTATCGTTCTTTTGAAAACTGTGACAAGTTGTGCATATATTAATTTAATGATCGGTGCATCAACATTATATGATTTTTATTAAGCTATTCAGAGTAGCTTGAATTAGCTGTTTTGTCAGATATATTTTTTAAATGTGCAATTTTTCAGCATGCATAAAAAATCACACTTTAGTACAATGACTATTTTCAACCTTGAAGTGTTCTGTGGTTGTAATTATTACCCATCAGATTGTGTCTTCTATAAAATTCAACTTTTAAAAGTTCTTAAAGATTTGAGGCAATTAATTCATGACTACACAGTAGCTCCTTGAATGAAATATAAAGGAGGTCAGTAATGGTAAACAAGTTAATTGTCAACACAATGAGAAGAAATCATTCTATACTCTGTCCCAAGATATCCTGGATTCACATTTTGCTCAATTAATTAATATTTATAAATACCTCAGGGTTCAAACAATGTTCATTCAAAAGTATGAAAAAATTTCCAAGATTTCTCAGTTAAAAAGCCCCCGTTAGCTTATCAGGTTTCAATACACGGCTAAAAAATGTGATGTCTACGGGGATTTTGTATTGCAGTAAGCCCGGATGATAACGTTGAAAAATTGCGCGAGGTATTCCGAGTATTTCCGAATGGAGAAAAGATGTAAACATTCCCCATTATAAATCTCCGTACGAAATCTGTTTTCGTTCCTGAGAATTTTTTCGAGTGAAAAAAGATAATGTGTCAATGAAGATATCTTGGAAATTTCCCCTTTCATCGATTTTAATTGCACTTCTTTCACAGGTACGTGTATTTTTACTAAAAATCGGCCAAATGTGCTGCATAAATATCTTGGGACAGACTATAATTCATGCCTCAATCCACACTAAGTGGTGGACAGGTACCCAAACAATGCAAATAAATATTTGCTTAAAAATGTTCAAAAGCAGCAATGTTAAAACTATCTTAAATTAGGGTTGCTTTTATAATGGTCCATTGTGCAAATATAAGTAGGGAAAATATTGCATTTGTTTTGTCTATTTCTAATAATAAACATTTTCGTGAAAAACTGTATATAAATACCTTTATCATAGCGTAATAAGATTATAATGGTATATAGCATATATAAGGTTTATACCTAATGTCAGCAATTTTTAATAATAATATTGAACAGCTTGTGCATGTAAAATTGACCCAATCTTGATTATGGTTAATTTGCACTTTTTATTTAAAAAGTCAAAAACTTTAACATCATCCATGAAATGATATTATAAAAATATATAAGATTAAAATACTTCATTTAATATACATTTGCAACAATCAAATTATTATATTTACATTCTACTGTGTTTTTCCATTAAATTCTGTGATCTTTAAATGCCTCTTAATGCAACAAGTAGTCACTGGGTACTCAAAGGTTAAAATGACGAGTTTTATTATGACATCACAAACGTTGAACGCTGTAAACTGCAACGTCACAAGCAAAAATCAAAGTTCACGCTTGTGGCTGTTACTGTGGCTCTTCCATTAATATTAACTTATCCTTAGGATAAGATAGAAATTTTAAGGTATGAATCACATTTGCAGACAAGGCAAGAAGTTAAAAAAAATGTAAATATAAGCATTAAATCATGATGTTTTGAAGTATACAGTCTCATAACTGCAGCGATGTGTGCATACAAATTTTCATAACACGCTAACGCGCGTTACTCAATTTGTATGCACACACCGCTGCAGTTATGAGAGTGTATACTTCAAAAATCATGATTTAATGCTATAATAATAAGGAATCTTGAAATAGGCCTTGTTTTGAAAACAAGTTGTTCAAACTTAAAGTTGTGAACAGATCAGAAGGCTTTTGTCACAGCTTTTGTAATGGCAACAGTTTCATCAGACAGTTCTAAATTTTTTTTTTATGTTTGTATCATACACATAGAAAATAAAAGTAAACCTTTGAGAATTAGCTTATGGGTGGAATTATCCTAATCATCTATTGATCTGCTAGTTCAACATACAATGAACACACGTAAGTCACTTAAGTTTTGAATGATTCTTGTTGTGCATGTCAGACTTGTGAATTTTTTCAACTGGTTTATAATGCTAGATTTTGTTAGATTATGATGAGGGCAACCTAATTTAGAACTAATTCAAGTTTTCCAAACCATGATATGCAGACAAATAATGGGTCATTTGGTAGAGTGCACATCTCTACTTCAGATTAGGGATCGAGCAGGGCTTCGCCAATTTCGCCAATGGCAAATTTTTTTCAACATTGGCGAAAAGAAATCCAAATGTGGCGAAAATAAATTTTTGCACATCTCTACTTCAGATCAGGGATCAAGCTGGGCTTCGCCAATTTCGCCATTGGCAATTTTTTTTTTTCAAAATTGGCGAAAAGAAATCCAAATCCAAAAATCAATTTTTGTGACTCCTTAAGTTTAATGTGTTTCTATTTCCCACCCGTTTGTTTATTCGGTCAGTCTGTGTTAAGGTACCTCACTACACCCAGACTTACACTTTTTAAGACACTAAGTCACAAGATGGCAATTGAAATGTTTTGTTAAATTGTTTATATCGTTCGATTCGGTTGTATATCGTCGTAGCTCAGTGGTTAAAGTATCAGGTTTCTGAACCGCAGATCATGAGTTCGAATCCGCCTGAAGCTTTTGTTCAAGTTTACTGAATTAAATTTTCTAAAATGTAATTTTTCATCCAAAATTGCACATTTTTTTGCCTATTTGACCTAAATACTTCTTATCCATTATGATATCTATCATAATCAAGTAATTTTCTGCTGATTTGAGAAAATATTTCAAGGTGTAGTGAGCCACCTTAATTCAATCACCACTTGCGACAGCAATCTCGCCTCGCTTCAGTGCACACAGCTCTTACCATAGATTAGCCCCAGGTTATTTTATGACTTCAGACCATCAATTGTTATGTAACACTTAGAAGGGTACTCTCACTGCAGTGGTCAATTGTTAAACAATATGAGGCTAATTAATTAAACTGTTGAACTTGCTAAACTTCTTTAGTTATGTACAGAATAATATATATATCATAAGCTTAAAATTTTAAGCCAAATTTGTTCACAAGTTAAGAAGTTATGAAATACTTTATGCAATGCAGCCGGTTGCCATAGAAATCATCAGAGTACTGCAAGTGATGACAGTTTTCTTATTACTTACAGACAGCGACATATTTGCCTCCCAAAAATATTCATTTATTCTCAAAGTCACACCAAAGTGGGATGAATATGGGCAGTTCTTCAAAGGATTTTATTTATTGTAATATGCACATTGACAAAAAAAAACTTTTTATTGAAGCTGTGTAGTATGAGGTTGCATGCAACTTATTGGCATAAAACCCAGCAGAATATTTTGTTTTTACATCTGGCTTGTCAAAATGAGGGATTGTAAACTTGTAGCTTGTTACTTTTAAATTAGTCTAGAACAGAAGAAATAATGTCTTTGGGGCTTTCACTCCATCTTCTTATCTAGTATGTGTATGAATCCATAAAGACATTTTTGTTGTTGATTCTTTATATAAAAAGTGTTTTGGTTTTCATTTTATCTCAAACTTAGAACTGTATTAATTTAGTATCTTAACTTTTCAAAAGCTTAATTGATACCATACTTCATGGAAATCATTTAGTGATGCAAATGGAAACATGTCAATGAGGAGATTGCAATATACATACAAAACATCTATCAATATATGCATATTTAAAAAGCTCAAAATATTAATAACTAAAACATACAAGCCTACATAAACATGTACATGCACTTGTATATGTGACATGATAGATGATAGAAATAATTGTAAAACATAGGTTGTTCTTTGTGCCGCGCTTTTGTGGCGAAAAGGATTTTTGGTCCAGTGGGACCTCTGCAGTTCAGATGGTTTTACTCGCCATGTTGTCTTTTCAAGAATGGTAATGAAAGCTTTTAACACTGCGATATCGCCCCTTTTTAAACATCAAAATTTACCGTTTTAAACAAAAATATTTCAATATTTTAGCTTATAAGCTCCAAGCATGATCTGTATGGAATCATTTTAAAATATTTCTGTCAGGGAGACTTTCCTTATTTATAATTGTATGCTTCAGTGTGAAGTTACAGCTATGTATAGGTCATTGTATTATTTGAATTAGAAGGCGGAGTGCAATCATTCCATATATTAAGCATTGTTAATTAATGCTCTTCTTGAGAAAACAAATCACAATATCTAAGACTTTAAGGTTATGCGATCAGAGGTGTTAAGTAAAATTTTTCTGGTCTTAATGATATTGTAAGTTTTTTGAAATGAAAAGTTTGCTTGTTTGATGGTAACGCTTTATTTAAGAAATAAAGAGCAATTTAAAAAGTTCACTGGGATATGAAGTTGGTTGGTCACGTGATCAAATCCTGTGAAGCCCAAAGGGCTTCTCACTAGATTTGATCACGTACCAACCAACTTCATATCCCGGTGAACTTTTTAACATTGTTGTTTATTACTTATATTTACGTTTGAAAAAGACAAATCGTTCAGAACTGTTAAAATTACCGAGATATTATGTTTACAAAAATCCAACCGACAAGCAATAAGCGCATGCTATGAACATTGTGACGTCACGAAAAAGTTCATACAGAATTGAACGTTTTCGCTAATCTATAGGTTCATATAAGGAAACATATTTGCAAATGGAAATATTATAAAATATGTTCAGGGGACAGCGGGGTATATCTACCAAGTGTGATTCCCTCTATTTCTTACGGAAACTTATATATAATTCATAGCTCTGTAGAACCAGCCAGACAGAAATCTACATGCCCCGATTAACGATTGGTCGAAACCTACAGCAACCTAAGAAAAATCACGGACTGCACAAAAAAAGCATGATGATGTCAGATTAAAATTCCCATAGAAGACGATTTGGCTGTTCATTTAGCTACCGCACTGTTGTATATTTATGTTAATGTAGTTAATTTAACTTACTTTTCACAATCAGTTTATTAATTTGTTAAAAGAAAGTATAAATATAAACAATAAAAAGCTTTCTTTGACAATTCATGCTGATTATGAAGGTAGTGATCATTGCAGAAAAAAAATTACATAACCCACTAACGCGTGTTATGTATTTTTTCTGCAACATGCCACCTTCATATCCCACATGAATCACCAAAGAAAGCAGTTTATTGTTTAAATAAGCTTATCGCGTTCATTTTTCAAAGGAAACTTTTGGCTTTTTTGCAATAAATTAAACTTGCAGCACCAAAATGAAAAGAAAGGAAAAAGTACAGCCAAAGTAAAATTGTATGGGATCTGAGATATAACATTTGACATTTTTTTCATCTGACTGGCTTTTAACTTTGACATTTTCAACTTCTTTAGATCCACATATGGCCTGATGAATTTTAACAAAAGTTAGTGAAAGCATTCTTGACTGATTGGAATCAAAATATAAAATAAAGTTGAATTTAATAAAGGGCCTACTGTACACCCTCTTTCCAGGAAAGACAATTTAGAATGATTGAAAAAAAAATTCTCCAAAAGCCTTCGGCTGGAAAAGCTGAAACCTGTGAAAAGCATCCCCAGGTGGTGTAGATTTTATTTCGCTAAATATATGATCCCAGGGGTTTGGATGGGACAATATAAATGTGTAGAAACGTTAATTTTTAACAGTGTTTTGAAAAGTAAAAATCCAGTTTTTGAAATGGTGAAAATGGCTGGTAGGCGGACTGCTGCCTGAAGGGTACCGCTAATGTACGGACTACTCCTCCTACAGTTTTCAAGATATGATTCATAGGAAGTTGTTGTTTTGCAGATCAATTGTACATATATCAGAGATGTGCATATTATTTGGATTTTGATTTTTTATGAAAAAAATACCAGCTATTGCACTTGGTTATTTCTTAGCAATATAACATTGCATATAGAATATCCCAATTTTCTGCATAGATAGTGTTTATCAATTCAGGGTTTATCATGTTCACATAAAAACAATTCAGGGTTTATCATGTTCACATAAAAACCAGGTTTGCTGAAACATTGACAGCTTTGTTTTGTTACTTAGTGTAGAGGAAAATCTTTGAAAATCGTCTTGTCAAAATCCATTTGTTCTGGAAAGCTGAAACTTGTGTGGAAGCATCCTAAAAAAATGGTAGTTTAAGATGTGTTCACATCATGAGATCCCAGCGATAGGTTACAATGTGGAAATGACGTTTTCCTAGCGATAAATAGAGAAATATCTTTTTCAAAAGCACTACAATGCTTAAACTAAATATATGATACAACTTAGATCCAAGCATCTTAAAATATTGTTGATTTTCAATTGTTCAAACTTTGACCCCCTGGATGACACTTTGGCCCCTAAAAGGGTTCAAAGTTTATGGAGATATATGTAAAAAATCATTTTAAGAATTTTAGAATTGCAATGCTACCAGTGGGCAATGTGTCCCTGGGCGTCTTGTTTAGAATACCAGGGTTTTGAAAATGGTTAAACATAATCAAAACACACTCACAGTGTTTTAAATTACTATAGATTTATGAGGGAAAAAATATAAATCCCCACTACAGAAGTGAAAATTAATAAATGTACATTGATTGAGAGCATGTGTTGTTTGTTTCTGCTAGGTATTAGAAAACTACCTAACTACTTATGCATTAGGAGTACTGATTAATCATTGTATTTTGTTTTTGGTTATTAATGTTCATTTCGACATTTATATTTTTACAACTATCAAGCATTAAAATATATAAATTAACAATTTCCATTTCAAAATAAATGCTTTGTATAATTATTAAAGAATGTCATTCAAAATTATATGATTTTTAAACAAAGAAAGTTTTAATATTTAATGATACATATTAAAATGTGATTTTTACTAACACGATAAAGGTAATGTAATAAAAGATTTGATTTAGTCTGCCAAACAGAATTTTTATGTCTCCCAAAATAGAGACTTATTGTGTTTGTCCATTTTTTTTAAAATGCTTATTCTTTCTAAACCCTCTGGCCAGAAATTGTTAATCGCATTTCTCAAAGACATCCATGTGGAATTATATAAAACTCTACGACATGATAGGCCTGTATATCTAGTTGTGCACCCTGGCTTAATTTTCATTCAGAGTTTGTGGGGGTCAAAGGTGTGTGGGGTCTAACATAAAATCATTTGGGAAAAAATGTAAACTCTGTTGTAAATGGTTATTATGACTACTTTAAAACAGATAGATATAATGACATGAAGTGTCCAGATTCATATATTGTCATTTGACTGTTACGGTCAATATATTTGGTATATTAAGTCTAGTCCCCAGTGTTATCCCCACCCCATTGAGGTTGACTAAATAAAGTACCAATCA
This sequence comes from Magallana hongkongensis, assembly GCA_016163765.1. Classification (NCBI taxonomy): domain Eukaryota; kingdom Metazoa; phylum Mollusca; class Bivalvia; order Ostreida; family Ostreidae; genus Magallana; species Magallana hongkongensis. The sequence goes on along the minus strand of WFKH01011925.1, from coordinate 30,650,050 downwards.
GACCCAATTTAACACCATAGCAGACTTCAACTAAATCCTGAGTTTAATCACCTGTTGCTAGTATCAGTTGCTAGAGGCCCTTTTGGGGTTTAATCTAGGTTTACTGGGTTTACTTGGGGTTTGCTTTTAGGGTCCACTTTTCGTACTAAAGTGTGAAGCAGACCTGTTTTTTTATCTTACCATCTTGCTGCCTGTTATTCCCAATCCTTGTATATTTCAAATGCACTTGTTGTGTATTCTTTCAGATGTCTTCTTTTGATTGGGGTTAATCTCTGTGTCCACATTGTGTTTTACTTTTTGTTTACTCAGGGTTAATGTAAACTCTGTCTGCTCTGGTAAACCCCAAGCAGACCCTGAAAGTAAATCCAGGGTTTAGTTTGGGTCTACTTTCTGTTTGGTTGACTCTGATCAGTACTGTATGTCAAAAGTGGATAGGGTCAACAACCCCAAACCATATTTTCATGTTCCTTGTGTCATGGCGCATTAATTAGTATGAAGCTCAGGGGCTCTTAGGTAATTCTGAACCCCTTAGAACTGGAAATAAGCAAATATCTTGAAATCGATTGAGATTCCATTCCAAAACCATCTATATTTTTGTTTCTTGTGTGAACGGGCATCAAATGGTTTGTAGGTCTTGATCCCTGGGGATGGTCCTGATATCTTGAAAATGTTTGAGATCTCCACCCCTAAACCATATATATTCTTGTTCTTTGTGTCAAGGGGCATCAAATGGTATGTAGTTTATGAGACTTATGGTGGTTCTAACACCCACCCCAACCCCCCCCCTCCCCCTCCAAACCGGAATTGATTAAATACCTTGAAAGCAATTAAAATCATACTACTAATCCATAAAACATGTATTTTTGTTCCCCTAGTCATGAAGATTCACCAAAATATTTAGTTAATATTTTTAAAAAAAATTTTTGATTGTAGATGCCAAAGAGGGTTAAGGTCAATAATAGGGGTCAACGCCAGAAGGACAAGATCAGAAAGAGACTAAAACGACAGCACGCCTGTTCCTCTAATGCATCTCCAGATGAGACCACAGAGTCTATTGTCCCTTGCGGGTCAATGGACGGGGCTAACTCAGCTCCTCCTGGTAATCTTCCAGGTTTTGGTTCGATGGGGTTCCCACCTAAAGAGGAAAAACCCCTGGCCAGGATGCAGGCCTCGCCTTGTGTGAAAATGCATCCACCTGCCCCGAGGTTGCCATCTCCTCGGGGAAGTCGTCTGTTTGTCAAAAACGTGACAAAGGCACTGTCCACTGACTCCCCAGCGTGGGTTTGTACTCCTGCGAGAGTACCTGGGCATGATGAAGGCTCTGAGCCTAGCCCAGCAGGTCAGGCGCAGCTGGACTCCTCGGTGCTAAGATGGTCCAGCAGTATATCAAAAGATGAGGAAACAAAGACAGTATTCAAAATGGCTTCTGAACGTAAAAACAGTACTGACTTGGTCACGGAAAACTGTATGTGTTACGAACAAAGAAAGCATAGTTATCTGGGAAAAAATGATGTGAAAAATGGACATGAAAGTTTATCACAGGGTATTCACCAGAAACCCACAAAGAAACAAAAATGTGAATATTTTTCTGATAATGAGAATGACAATACAAACATGAATGAATACAAGCCGAATCATGAACCTGAAACTTCATCTGAAAACATTGAAAAGTTCTTTGTCCAGAATAATGATTGTAACCATGAGATTGATTTTAATGAAAACAACACAATGTTTCAAACATCTGTTCAGGGTTCATTTCATCAAGCACACCCCATGTTTGGTGATAATGCAGGTACCCAATGTGTTGCAAATAGTTTAGCAGGGCTAGCATTTGAACAATTTAAAAGCAGCATACACTGGACAACACAAGACATGAACAAGATACTAGCAACAGGTGATAAATTGTATACGTTTTTGCAAAGAAGTTCTTCAATGCATAGTAGATATTTGCTGGTAGATGAGTTACCTCAGTTGTTTGAGTGTTTCAATAGAACATATGAATTTACAATAAATTCAACATTAGCAAGTATTATTAGTTTGTCGGGTAATGAACCATGTTATGCAGATTTCAATGCTTACCCCCTTTATGAGGCATTACAAATTGCTTTGATGGAATCAAATGGATGTTTTGTCTGCTTTGGGGGAAATACGTTTCTTATTGGAAAAACAAATGGAATATATTTTACATTTGACTCGCACTCAAGATCAATTCAAGGCTTATGCTGTTGCAGTGGGAAAAGTACAAGACTTTTATTTAAAAATGTTGAGGGATTATTAGAACATATTAAGAAACTCGCCATTTCCATGGGATTTTCAAACGTTGTTGAGTGTAATATAACGAGGCACAATGCCGTGCAAAAAAAAGTAGAAAGGGAAGGATATGTATTGCATTCTGCTACAGAACAGACTGGAGAAAACTTACCTGACTGCAATATTGCTAATGATAATGAAGATGATGAAATAGTATCTGTTCATAGTGAAACAAACAAATTTCGATTTTGTCCTATGTCAGAAGCTTCAAAGCAACAGTCATGCCTTGCGATAGGAATACCATATGCACAGTTAGAAGATAACACATTCGAAAGGCCTACTCAAGAATTGGGAGTACCGTCTTTAAGCAAAGAAATGACTGGGGATGGAAACTGCTTCTTCAGAGCAATTTCTTATTGTCTCACATGTTCAGAAAATCATCATCATGTTGTTAGACGTTCAATATGCCATCATATTTTGGAAAATGGAGATATTTTTAAGTCTTTTTTGAGATCTAACGAACATTCCATCGAAAAACATGTGTCATCAATGGAAAAAGAAGGACATTGGGCAACAGAGTTAAAAATTTTAGCATTAGCTCACATGCTGTCCATCAATATCTTCACATTTTCAAATGGTATTTGGCTGAAATTCTCAGGACGAAATAGTTCTGCATCTCTCCAATCAGAACAAGATGGTTTGTATTTAAACCACAAAAATGAGAATCATTATGATGTTGTCCTCGATGTTGGTGAATTATTTGTTAATGATGAAAGCAACAATAAAATGGGCTTAATGAATGTAGAAACAGATATGAATTGCAACGAAAGATCAAGTATGAATAAAGAAGAAAAGAAACGTCAATACAAAAGAGAAAAGTATAGAAAAAAGTACAATGAAAATTTGGAATTCAGAGAGCAAAAACTTGCATATGCTTCACAGAGGTACAAAGAAGACGATTAATTTAGAATCACTTTGAAAGAAAGATATCAAAATGATCAAGCATTTAGGACAAGACCAGGTACAAAAGTATGATCAGAAGTAGAGCACAATACAGCCAAACAGATCACAGAGAAAAGGTGTTGAGGAAAGCAAATTTTCAGTATCGAACTGATGCTATACACAGAGAGAATATCAAGCAAAAGAGTGTTATATAGTATAAAACAGACAGTGTACATAGAACAATGTGTAAAGAGAAAGGCACCGAAAAATACAAAATAGATGATGTATATAGACAAAATGTCAAAACACGGAGTAAGCTAAAGTACAAAACTGATTATGAATATAGACAAGACATGAAAATGAGAAGCTCAAAAAAGTATGAACTGAATGAAACACACAGAGAAAAGGTAAAAGCAAGAAGCATCAGCAAATATTGCTCTGATGATATCCATAGAGAAAACGTTAAAAGAGCAAGTGTTCAGAGATATCAAATGATGAAAAATTCAGAGAGAAAGTCCTTTGTACTAGTTCATTGAAATACAAAACGGATGACACTTTTAGATTATAGTCTAAAGAAAACAGTAACAAATATTACCACTCCAGTCCCCTTGTTCAGAAAAAGAAAATTGAAAAGTCTCAGCAGAATAGGTTAAATAAGAAAATCAAACTTGAAAATATAGAGGAAGTACGTCATCTATTCAAAAGAAACACTGCTCGAGGCCCTGATTTTGCATGATGTAGTTGCCATAGATTAATGTTTCAGAATCAAGTACAGATGTGTAACAGAGACGTGTATGCGAAAAGTGAAAAATCGGCAGAAGTGGCTGGTGCTTGCATTAAATATACGTTTTGGCATCAATGCAAAGCATCCTGTTCCAAAGATTGTACAAAGTCTTCTCTGTGGATTTGCTATACGTGTCACCGAAAGATTATCAGTGGTGAAATTCATTCCGAAGCAGCAGCAAACAATATGTATCTTGAGCCTGTCCCCGAAGAACTATCTCGCTTAAACAGTTTGGAACAACATTTGATTTCTCAACATATTCCTTTCATGATGGTCATGGCTCTTCCAAAAGGTGGACAGAAAAATATTAATGGTCCAGTTGTTTGTGTGCCATCTAATTTGAAGAAAACAACTACTTTACCTTTAAACAATGACGAGAACCATTTGCTTCGAGTAAAACTAAAGAGAAAACTGAGCTACAAAGGTTATTATGAATATCAATTCATAAACCCAACACATGTTGTCTCCGCGTTAGATTATTTAAAACAAAACAACAAATGGTATTCAAAAATTTCCATCAATAGAGACATTGACAGTTCAGAAACAAACGAAGATGTAGATCAAGCTGAAGGTCAAGCAACTAATGAAGATGTTCAAGCTGAAGTTGAAACATCACCGGAAGAAAATGAACAGCTTCAGATAGCAGTTGACACCTGTCTTCAACCTGTAGATATTGCGCAAGAAGTTTTAGACCATTATTTCGATGATGTTTTCAATATTGCTCCGGCCGAAGGAAATAATCCAGTACGAATGTTTCAGGAACCAGGAAATGAAGCAAAAACATTTCCATATCATTTTTCGTCAGGGAATTTTTCATTTGATGAGCAAAGAGACAAAAGACTGACACTTGCTAGATACTTCAATAATAGACTTATGAATGCAGATAATAGATTTGCAAAGGATACAAACTACATTTTCTTCAGCCAGTATTTGTCTGAACTAAATCAAGTGATTGAAAAAACCCAGATTTCAATTCGGAAGACTATCTCAATAAACGAAAAAGGGAAAGCAATCAATTTGGATATGCTACGAAATCCAGAAATTCTATCGAAATTGTTGAGGAACGATGAAGCAATAAGATTTATGCAACCGATAAGAGGAACTCCAGCTTATTGGTCGGCAATACAGAACGATCTTTTTGCTATGCTAAGACAGCTTGGAATTCCAACATGGTTTTGTTCGTTCTCTTCAGCAGAATATAGATGGAATGATGCCATCGGTTCTTTGCTCAAACAACAATGTGATGAAAGAAATCCGGATATGCTAGATTGGACAGAAAAAAATGAGATTTTGCGTAGCAATCCTGTTACCGTGGCTAGAATGTTCGAACATAGATTTCGTATATTTCTGCGAGACGTTATTCAGTCACCATCAGAACCAATTGGTAAAATAGTAGATTTCTTTCAAAGGGTTGAATTTCAACAAAGAGGTTCACCACACATGCATTGTTTATTTTGGGTGGAAAATGCTCCAAAGATAGATGTTGATGGCAAACGAGCTGTGGCTGACTTTATCGACAAATATGTGACATGTGCAGTTCCTGGTGAAAATGAAGATTCTGAACTGAGAAAAATTGTATTGGATGTTCAACAACACAGTAAGAATCACTCAAAGTCATGTAAAAAAAATGGAGTCGAGTGTAGATTTAACTTCCCTAGGCCACCATCACAGCGTACATTTATCACAGAAATGTATGATGGCGACGAGGATATTGATGAAATTGCAGAAACTCCAGGTGTTCACCAACATGATTTTGATCAATATCTCACAAAGTCTCGAGCAAAAGAAATTTTATTGAGTGTGTGGAATAAGATCCAAAGTGATTCCAATGAATTTGAAACAACGGATGATGTTTTTAATAATCTCTCTCTGACGCAAGAAATGTACGAAAATGCACTGAATGTTTTGTACAAAAAATTAACAGTTGTTCTCAAAAGGCACCCAAATGAATTGTGGACAAATCAATACAATCCATGTCTTCTTAAATGTTGGAATGCAAATATGGACATTCAGTATGTTTTGGATCCTTTTAGTTGCATCGTATATATAGTCTCGTACATATCGAAGCCTGAAAGAGAAATGGGAATGCTATTGAAACAAACAAAACTTGAAGCACATGAAGGAAATATTGATGCCAAACAAACATTGAAGAAAATAGGATCTGCATACATGACCCACAGAGAGGTTTCTGCACAAGAAGCTGTGTACAGAGTTTGCAATTTGAGAATGAAAGAAGCTTCAAGAAAAGTCATCTTTATACCAGTTGGAGAAAACCCTACTCGCATGACAAAACCCCTTTCTCAAATGAAACCAAAACGTCAGGTACCAGAAGGTGATTTAGAAGATGAACAGGACGATGAGGAAATTTTCATGACAAACATTGTTGAAAGGTATGAAAACCGACCAAACAACAGGACATTTAATAATATGTGTCTAGCTGAGTTCTGTTCAAATTATCGCGTACTTGCCAAATCTCAAATTCCAAAAGGAGTTAACGAAAATGTCTTTGAACTACAAAATTCCAAGGGATTTGTTCAAAAGAGAACGAGAACAAAACAGGCAGTTGTGAGGTATCCTAGATTTAGTGCAGAGAAAACACCAGAAAAATTTTATCAATCTCGGTTACAGCTTTTCCTTCCATATCGGACAGAGTCACAGTTAAAACCGGAATCGTTCGATTTGTACGAGACTTTTTATGAAAAAGGATTTGTGAAATTGCATGACACAAAATATGTAAAACCAGTCAAAGTCATTGTGGAATCGAATCATGCTCTATATGCTGAAAATGAAAATGTTATAGATGAAGCTCAAGAGAAGTATGAAAACATTGGAGAACCAGAGGATGCATGGGCAAATCTGTGTCCCGAAACAGAACGTGATAGAGATGAATGTGTCATGATAAAGTCACAACAGCAAAACTCTGAGGAATATGTCGAAACAATTCCAGACATAGAAAATGACGTGAACAAATCTGATGTCTTATATCATGTACAGCAAATCAGTGTCTCAAATGAAGAAATGTTGAACATAGTTCAAAACTTAAATAAAATCCAACAGAAAGTGTTCTACTTTGTGCGAGGCTGGTGTATAAGAAAACTTGTAAATGAGACCCAGCTCCATTTCATATATTTCTTACTGGTGGGGCAGGTACTGGAAAAAGCCAAATTGTGAAAGCTCTCAATTTTGAAGCATCACGCCTTTTCTCTAGAAGTTTATCGTCACCAGAATCCTTATCAGTTTTGCTGACAGCGTTTACTGGCACAGCTGCTTTCAACATTGGTGGCAGTACAATTCATAGCGTTTTTTCTTTGACAAAGTATTTGCCTCTGCCATACGAACCATTAAAAGAACAATCTTTAAGTGAAATTAGAATGAAACTCGCAGACTTGAAAATCCTTGTAATTGATGAGGTATCGATGGTATATAAGAGGCTATTATTCTACATTCATGAGAGACTTGTGCAAATCAAAAAATGCAAAGATCCATTTGGAGGAGTAAGTGTGATTGCTGTTGGTGACTTTTTCCAACTTCCACCTGTAAAACAAAGAAAAGACGAAGGACTTTACAAAGATAACGCAACATATCCCATTGACTTTTGGCGAGATTTGTTCCACGAAGTTGAATTGACTGAAATTATGCGTCAACGTGATGATGTCCCATTCGCAACAGCTTTAAATTTGCTGCGCACAAGAACTTTAGAAGAACCTCTAGCAATCGAAACGTTAAACACAGTGAATGACTGCATTAGAGAAGGCCCCGAGGATGTTCTACATGTGTTCTCTACTAATGATGAGGTCAACACGTACAATTTGGATATGTTGAAACAAAAATGCAAAGATTTCAAACAAATTGATGCAAAAGATTATCAAAAATATAAAACCTCAGGAAAACTTTGCCTTAAAGATAAACCATCTCAAACCAAAAATGACAGTTTATCAAGCTCGCTTTTGTTTGCAGTTAAGGCTCGTGTCATGCTAACAAGGAATTGCGATGTCAAAGATGGCTTAGTAAATGGAGTAATGGGATACATTTCCCACTTTGAACATACAGACGCGGACAAATCAAATGTTACAGCAATAGCTGTTATCTTTGACAGTGAAAATGTAGGAAAACAAACTGGAAAGCGAACTAAAAGTGGAAACATTGTTTTAATTCAAAGAATCCAAGAAGAAATAGTTATTAGAAAGTCGATCGCAATAGTAAGACAACAATTTCCATTAAAGCTCTCATGGGCATGTACAGCTCACAAAGTACAAGGTATGACTGTAGAAAAAGTTGTTGTCAACCTTGACAAAACATTTGCTCCCGGTCAAGAATATGTGGCATTAACAAGAGTAACATAAAAAAAACGGACTATTCATCGAAACAAATGACAAAACAAAGTTGAAAAACAAGTTGTATGCCGATCCAGATGTCAAATCAGCCATGGAAGACATGCAAAAGTTAGAACTTGATGGACCCTTTGAGACTGACCCCAAAAGAACAATAGTTGTACTTCATAACATTCAAAGTTTGAACAAACACTTTAGCCACATGAAGGTTGACAGTCGATTTACAAAGGCAAACGTAATTTGTTTAACAGAGACATGGTTGAAACCTATTCAAGACATCACTCAGCTAAACCTAAATGGCTTTAAGTTTCACCATCTTGCAAGAATACAAGCATATAGCAACAGCGATGAACACATGAAGTCGCTGCGCAATTCAAAAGGAGGCGGAGTTGCTTTCTATCTCAAAGAGAATGATGATGAAAAACAGATCATTCATCATTCGATCCAAAACATAGAAAGCATTGTTGTCAAGTTTTTAAAAAAGAACTTAGTACTGGTCAATGTTTACCGACCGCCTACTTTAAGCATAACCACGTTTTTGCATTCACTGAAATCTCTCGTAGACACAGTAAAATCACAATGCGAGACTTGCATTGTCCTAGGAGATTTCAACGAAGATACCAAAACGAAGGGACCAATACAAACTTTTATGGAAAACAACGGGTTTAACCAGATAGTAAATTTTTTCACAACAGAAGGTGGAACCACCTTAGATCATGTTTATATATCAAATCAGATTCAAGCACACACAGAAAGAATCTCCACGTTTTACAGTTATCACGAGGCTGTAGTTCTCTTTCTTTGAAGATATATACTTATTCTGATGCTGTAAAGATGAGTTGTCATGAGTATAGAAGATATATTTTGGTGAAAAAATTCATCTTAAAAGAAATTATACAAACTTTTATAATATTCATACAAAACTATTCTTCTGTATACCAAAATTGGAATATTTTCAATTTTTACAATCGTCAAATAAACCTCCAGTCTCTTGTATGTTGATTAAATCATAATTAATTATTCTAAATAATTGGCAGTTTGTTTAAACATTTATCGAGCCAGTACTGACTTCGATTGCTTAAATGAAAGAATGATTTAAAAAATTTAAATTCAAACAAGACACTCAGAAAGTCTTATCAATGTCTCGGTGAAGCTACTTTGTAGAAATAAAAGTAGATTGTATATAATATATTTCATGGACACTGTAAAACAGTGGCTTTATTTTCAATATCAAGTTTAATAAAAAATTGATGCAGAAGTTTACCAAAATATATCAGAAATACTATTATGATCACGTGTAGCTCAATATGAACAACGCCTATGTAATACTTTTCTGATATTGCAGTACACTGTAACTGCATAAATATTTTAGCGAATTAGGACGTAAATGAATATTATTATATTTGTATAAATCAAAAAATAACATAAAAATAATAAGATTGATATCAAAAAGCCTATAGAATACGCAGCAATGTTAATGTGTCCCGATGCTAAAATACGGCTGGAAAACGATATTATTTGAATCATCGCAAAAATACTTTGACCGGGAGTATTTCTTAAAATCTATGTTACATTTATTGACAACGATGTTACATGTAAACATTATATGTGATGCATTTTTCTGACGTCATATGTACTTTGTAATCACGTGACCGGCGAATCCTAATATTTCAAATGATCTATTTAAATAGCATCGGCGCAGGTGATTAATGACATTAAATCATAAAAATTTTAAAGAAAAATCCTTTGTTATGTCATATACTTTAAAGTTCCTGCTTGGGCTTGAAATAGATATTTTGTTTATGGAAGATATTGTTGAAACATTCTACAAAATCATCAAAATAATGCACATTTTTACTAATCAAAAGCGATTTACAAAAAAATGGGGTAAATCCGTAGGTTTCCCAAGCACGATTCACATTGGTACTTATATTCTCTACCAATTGTACGAAAAATATTCTAAAATTGTGTTGATCTTTCACCTGCGCCAAGCCGGTTTTTAAATGCCTAAAAATTTCTTCATTCAATTGTTTAAACGTAGCAGGGAGAGTCTCCAAACAACTAGTTTATAAATAGTCTTTTACTTAAAACGAAGCTTTAAAACCGCCGATTATTTGATACTGGTTTTTAATATGAATGAATTATGTACGTCTAGCATTAACGGCAGCATCTGTGTGAAGGAAACATGCGGTTTTATACTGGTTTGATATAATTCACTTTTAACGTTTAAATACATTCCCTGAGAACTATCGACAGAAATGCAGATCGTGATGTCAAAGTTAATTATGACGTCATATCGTATGAAGTACAGACAAGTGACTTTCTACACATCGCTGTAAAATCAATCGGGAAGCCTTAAGGTATCCGATCCATATTAGGACCTAATTTTTCCAACCTTGAATATCCATCATGTATTTCATACTTTGATATTAATTTAAAGCATTTTAAAGTAGAAAAAGATTTACCGAGAAAAATTTTCAAAAATATTATTAACTAAGCAGTAACTAATTACTGAAGATTGCATTAAGGTCTATGGGGACAAGCACATATTTTGAATAAAAAAGTAAATACTTGGGATATCAATAAATGCTTTGGTGGAAAGATGTATTTTATCATTAGGAATACAAAAACTATTGAAAATAAATTTTATACCGTATAGATTTTTTTTAGAATTAAATTTTATAGAAAAAAAAGCTAAGGGGAGCAACTCTTCAAGAAAAGGAAAAGGTCATTAATTAGGACACATTCCACTGTTACATATTGATACTTAAACATGAAAATGATGTCCAAGTATACTGATTATTCAGCCCATATACATAAGTTTTGCATCCAGATTCATTGAATCTGGGTCTAATATGGATCGGATACCTTAACATACCCGCGTAGGTCAATTTTACACTAAAAAATTGTCATTGAGACGTGATGCACAAATATTTTCCAGATCTGTATATAAAAGCTTTACTGAGAGAATTCATGTATTGTTAACGATAAATTGTTCTCGCACCAGTAATATATTTCGTCCCGATAAAAAAGTTTATCGCTAAAACTGTTTAATTTCTAATTAATAGCGAAAGGTGTCTTTTCTAGATGTTTTAGTTTATAAAAAGCCAGCTATATAGATATAAAAAAAAATGCCATCCATGGAAATACTTCAGCTGAAATAAAATATCAAGGAATTTGTTTTTTCCCTTTTATGTTACATCGATCTCTCCACAACTTCAAAAGGTGTATATATGTTGGTCAATGTATTCAAATAGATAGAAATCGTTTGATATAAAAGGAAAATTGGCTAGCCATTCCAAACTGGAACTAAAAGGTCTCTTAACTCTTTTAATATTTACTTTACTGAGAAATAACCAGTAGTAAGTCATAGATGCAACGATGTTTATAGCACTGCTGTTTACCTAACCAGTAAAACATTGAAATCACATGAAAAGCCATAAAAGACGACACACTTAACTTAATGTTTTAACAATATGCCTTCTTAAGGTGGAATGACCAACTAATAAGAAAAATAACTTTTGTGGAAAATAATCTTTGGGTTTTTTTTAATCTCACAATCATTAAGGCATATACCAACAAGGGAGGTATTGCTGTACCCCAATGCATGTTGCAAGGCGACAATCATTTATATTCACATGACATGCGGTGTTAACGATCAGTGTTCAAAATCACAAGTCCAAAGTGAAATACAAAACATGAGCAGAGCAACGGACTACTACAAACATGAGGGGTACGATCAATTTCTATGAATGAGTGAGCATCCTCTTCTGACCAGTCACACCTGCTGGTTGTCGCAATCGGTAAAACGGACAATTCCATAAACAATTCGGTGAATAATAATGGCCTAACAATATTTATAAAAAAAAAAAAGTATGTCAGCATTCGACCCAGCAGAAGATTTTATTTGCTGACAAGGTCGTTGTATCGACCATATATTTTACGAAATGATGACTTAAATCGAGACTGTTGAAAATCTTGTTTTATCAACTTCTCAGTAGCTTGCCTCGTTTTTCAAATTGATCAAACGTAGAGCATGTCGATGCATACCGAATCAACTGAAAGACAATAACTCCATATGCAGGTGATGAAGGTATATTTCTACAAAAGTAAGAAAAGTTGACGATAGACAAATTGAAGTCATCACGTTTATCATAAAAAAATAAATATCAACGGAACGATCTGCATTAACCGCACCATTTAGCAGGAGGTAATAAAGTATAAAAAAAATTTTACCAAAAAACAAAAACTTAAAAAAAAACAAGTAAATCAATCATATTGATTATTTCTATTGCAATGAACCAATATTTATACTATTTACCCAATGGCTTAATTTGCTTTCAAAATATAACTTTGTTTTATGTACTATAGTACCGTACATTAACAATACGTGTTTGTTATTTTAGACCTAAAAAATCTGTTGAAAGAAAGTTTTCGTGTTCCCTTTCATAGCGGGTTCTTAATAACTCTTTCTGATTGAGGGATTTTTCTTTTGTTATAAACCTATATAACAAAGTGTTATTCTGAACGAAAAAGCTCCGCTTTCTTATGTTTTGTATAGTGAATTGACAACGTAAATAACAATATATTTTCTATATATACATTAACTACTTTTAATCTGATGCTGCGATAGTAATTGTACACAATGTCTAATTTTTCTCATATCATGATTAGACTCATCATCTCATTTTGATGAATATCAAGCAGCGCTTTATGACTTCAACTTTGGTTCATCTGAATTAATTGATATTGTCTTTGATAAGAATAAACAAAAATAATTTTTTAAGAATACATGTATTAATACATGTTGTTTTTCACTGGTACATAACACTTTTAAATGTTGTGTTAACCGAGCTGGTATCAATGATAAAAGTTGAATGGTAATTAAGATCCCTAAAACACATTTTGTCCACTAATCTCAAGAACGGTTTAAAATTTCAAAAACACTTGATGAGCCTATTATGACTATATTCACAACCCGATATTCTAAAAGGGTCCTTAAATTAGAAATCCGAATGGCTCCAAAGTCTTGCACGAGGATCATTCGATATTTAATGTGTATAGTCTCGAAAACACTCTACTCAGAAAGTGATATGAACATTACGTCTCTTCAACGTAATACTCCCCTCTCTGAAATACGTAATTTTAATCTATGCATCTTTTCATCATCTGTATAAAATGAGTCACGAGACGCTGAATTAGGTAGACCTCTAAGGCACTGACTGTAGACTGAGTCATGGGCTGGTTGGAACAGATTTTTTAAGAGTCTTTTTAAGAGGGCTCGATGGTCGTGGCCATTTAAAACTGTATTGGTCTCCATTATAAAAAAGAGTTCTCTATAAAAATATTGGCAATACCCAAATTCATTAAGAGATAAAATATATGGATTTTCCCTAAATTAATAGTTTATGTTCAAACAAATCATATCTTAAAGCTTTAGGAAGATATGATGGTTAATTTGTTGACCATCCAGCCTCCATCACTTTTGAAAGAGAAAGTCGCATAGCGGCTAGATCTAGAGAGTACGGTGAGTGTAGCAAGACATTACTTTTTCGAGTTCACAATTTTCAACACAAGCCCAGATGTATGTAATGAAGCATTAGCCGAAATCCTTACACAGGGCGTCAGTTATGATAGTGTTTCTTGAGCTTCTATAGTATAACTACTCGGTAATGCCGACATGTCACACGTTTGCCAACTAAGTTTGTATGGATATACCATCTCATGAGAAGAATATGCAATAACGAACCTACCTCATGCTTATTGTTTTTCTGCAACAACAAGCAGCTTACTGTGGTTAGTTAACCATATTTAGTTTAATTTTTTTCTTACTGGTTCGAAATATTGAAGCCATGTTTTTAACCAGTAACAACATTTTTAAATTTTTCTTTGATTGAATTTGGATCACTTTTTTAGCTATTGATTAACGGTTTTGTATTCGTATCTGTTTTCTTTATTTGTAATCTGTAAATTTATGCTATTTATCTGGTAAAAACCATTCGTTCTTTTAAAAATATGCTTTAAAATGAAATGCAAAAGCGATAGCAATATGCGAACAGCTCTGGCAACATCATGAGTCGTGTGTTTGCCATCACTTTCAATTATTTTCATTCCTTTTGAGACATTTGTCTAGCATGTAACTGTCACAGGTTGGCCAAATTGTGATGTATTTTTGACGGCCTCTGTCCTATGTAAGTCTGAAATTCAATTTTATTTTGCCCAATTAGGGGTTAGCTTTGGCCAAACCGATTCTTCTCTAAATTTATGTAATTATTTAAAAGCAACCCCAGATAATTAGTGTTTAAGAAATGATATTTCAAATTAAGCTGTTGACAATAATTGATATCCATAACATTAATTAAGGTATTGACTTTTATAAAACCCAGGTCTGACCAACTTTAATATCCACACGGAAGGTAATTACTAGTAATTAAGCATACAAGAATGCAGACCTCACACTCTCAAAATGATAAAACAAAATAATAAATATTCTAATACAGGTAGCTTTATTCCACTTAATAATGAAATTGATCAAAGTTTTCTTCTTAATTTTTTAAACAAGTAATAAGTACCTGTAAAAATGCATGGTCTTCTTAATTGGTCACTGCCCAAAAACATCACTTTTGTTTTTATTTATATTTAGAACTTTGTTAAATCAATAGTAATTAGAACATTACATTTATCACATGATTATCTATAAAAATACCTTAAAAACATTAAAGTTCCCCAGGGCATAATAACTCAAATCAACAACAGGCTAATGCAAATCAGCCCTGACTTAGAGGGAAATTCGCCCTTCCAAATGTAAAGATATCAGACTCTCTGCAACAGTGAAAATATTTACAGGGAAGTGTTTCGAAAGTTAAAGCCATGTTTATCTGTTGATTTTGGATATTAACCTATTATTTGTTTATCATAAATATTTAAAAATATATGAATTGTACTGCAGTGCAAGCTCAAGTATCCCATTGGTTTACCATTCCCTTAATAAAATTCCCGACAAAATATTCTTGTTATCTTATATTACGACAGAGGGTAAATTGGAACAAAGAGACACTATAGAACAGCTTTTCAACTTATTGATTAGAATTTTAAAAAATTGACATGTGATTCAACATTGCAATGCTGGTGAGACAATTGATATCTGATGATTTACAGAGTAGTGGGTTTAACGTTATGCATTTATTCGTCAGAACAAAAAATAGATTAGAAATATTCCCATTTTTATTCAGACCCAACAGAAGCTGTACAAATGATTGAAATTATGATTTGAAAATCCAAACAGGCATTATATCTCTTTGAAGAAGGGAAGAATTTCAACAACACAATTTCACAGAGCCGAATAATTGACCCAATACACAGTGCATAAAAACTAACATGAAGTAATCAAAATTTTCAAAATTTTCCATTATTTTATCAAAGCAAAAACGTACGCGCTTCTTTAGAACTTATTAAGATTAATTAATTCCGAAATCCATTACAAAATCAATATATGTATATATATGTATAAGGGATATATCTAGGTTTAAAATTTGATTTTCCTGGAAAGGATGACTGCACTTAGCGCCGGGTTTTGGGCCCTTTTCGGTCGCTTCTGTTGCGTTTATTTCTTAACCTAATATCACTTTTGTTAATTTTTTAAAGAGTCTAGTCTATTTCCAACATAAATTAAGATTTTAGACTGTGATACAGTAAGCTCATTCTATGTTTTTCTCCTTACAACTTTCGAAAAAAGGAGAATTTTTGCTTGTCTGCCCTTGACCAAACATTAGATCGATATTAATATGCATGAGAGGTGGGGCTGACATTATCAGAATGGTACTAAAATTAGACTAGCATGAATAACAATGCTATGTATAAAAGTTTATGTGATCACTCTTTCATCATAACCCTATCTATTCTATATGGTACAAGTATATTATTTACTTTTTGACCACGCCCAGGAAAGTACATAAGTCTTTAAATCAATGCTTGACAACTTAACGTGTTCGAAAACATTGTCCACACATAACACGCTACCTTACACGCCACGTGATAGAATTTTGTATTCACAAAGTTACATGAGGTGACAAATCACGTGGTAAATTATAATATTCAACATGCATCAACCCTTGGTTACAACAGGGAAAGCGAAAGTAAGAAGAAGCAGTTATTTCTCATTTTAACCATGAGCGTATGTTTGTCTATTAATCTCCTATTGACATAACTTTGATAATGCAAATATACAACTACTGTTAAACGGAGAACAATAGACAAACATGCGCTGACTATTTACGAAGTCAGTATAAAAGTGGGCGTCCTCATTATCGTATGGAGATTCAAGAAATCGTGATGACCCCCGCCTATGAAAACAAATTCGTACTTGGTAACAACATACTTTTATTTAACGCAATTACGGAAAGTTGCAGTTTAGATGTGGACCATTTCTGCAATTGAAAGAAAAATTCTTCTTTGAAAAGTTTATTTTCTCGCAAATATCGCATGTCCTTAAGTGCAGTCATCCTTTTGATTTTGCATTCTTAGTTAAGAAAATTGCTTTGAACCTAATTAACTCCTACCAAAAATAATACAAAAATAGTTAAATCGTACTTCAACATACTTGAATTCTAATATGGTCAATCTTTCCTTGAATCTTTAAAATTATTAGTAGAGTCATGATAAAACAATAGAAGCTTATCTAAAACATAATTAAAGGATGAGCACGATATATTCATTCGTAGTCCTTATATACTACTAGTGTATGCTTTATATTCACGCGTGAACACACTGTTTTGAGGGTCTTGCGGAATGCTCCGTGTGTTTCAAGCGTACGAAGTTCAAATTGTAAATTATTCCACAATTGGTCACCCAGAATGTTTATAGCTCTAGCGCCGTATTTATTTGATGACTTCTTCACTACCAGTTTCCATTGCATTGGTTTGATGATGATCTCAATGCCCTGTGTGGTAGACAGAACAGGGTTCGATCAAGTATGCTGGTGCTGTAGAGGAATGTAGTGACTTGTGGATGGTTGTTGGTACTTTAAATATAACATGTTTTTTTACAAGCAGCCAGTGTAGTTGTTGAAGTTCTGGCGTAATGTGTTGTCATATTTCTGGCGAGAGAGCTGACTTGTTTCTCCATTGTTAAGGTAGCGTCTAGGACAGCACCAAGGTTTTTTTTACACTAGGCTTGGGTGTTACTATGGCCTCCCCAATCTATATGCTTATATCCCTCAGACGGCACTGGTTGTGGGAACTAGCAACCACCATTACCTCAGTTTTTGCGTTGTTTAGTTTGAGTTTGTTCACAGTCATCCAAGTTCGAACACTTGCTATGCAGTTTTCCATGGTGTTTACTTGAAAGGTACTCATGACTGTGTCTTTTTTCACTCAATCGACTGTAAAGTTGTGTGTCATCTGCAAATCCATGGCGGTTAATGGCATACTTTTTGATAACTCTTCTGAGTGGGAGAAGGTACACCAGGAAGAGAAGAGGACCAAGAACTGATCATTGGGGCACTCCCGTGGACAGTGGCACATCTGAGGATACACTGTTATTGATCTTTACTGCCTGAGTTAGGCCATTGAGATATGGCTGCAAATATGAAAGTGCTGTTTCCGTCAGTCCAACCTAAAAATCCCAGTTGGAAGTGATGCATTCACCAGGTCAATAATGGTCGGTAGCACTATAGAGAGAACACAGCTCTTCTTTAAGAGCGCTGTAGGAATGAAATCGAGCGAACATGTCTTACTGGCACAGCTATTGATGACGTTGTCCAACTCTTCCCGCGTCTGGACCCTAAAGAAACCAAGTTCAGGTACCGGTTCGTCCAGGTTCGGACAAGCTGTAATGTCATTGAAATCTAACTTGTCCAGACCTAGTCTAATCGTTTGCCCTTTGTTATGGAAGAAGTGTACAACATCGCCGGCAAGGCTCTGATCACTGGAACCCGATGGTAAGAAAGTCCCTGCATTATAATTCATGAGACTGTTTATTACTCTAAAAGTCTCTTTACTGTATGCCGTTGTGAGCTTATCCTGATAGTAACGGGACTTTGCTAAGTTGATTATGTGCGCTACAGCTAGGGTCTGGTCTTTAATCATCTGTCTATGTACTTCCAGGCCTGAGTTCTTGGCTTTACGTTCCAACAGTCTTCTCCGTTGTCTTGCTTTATGGATGGAGTCATTGTACCACAATTTAAGTGAATCGCCTTTGATTGTGATGGTTCGAAGGGGAGCTGTGTTGTCCAAAACATCTTTTACTTTATAGTCAAAATCTGATAGCAGATCGTTGACATTGCTCCCCTCTGTGATGGAAGACAGCGATTCTCCTAGCTGATGTGCTAATATTTCTGCAGAGATGTGCTTCAATGGCCTTACTAGCCGAGCTCTGTTTGGCCTGGATGGTGAGCTGGTGTAGAGTTTGCATTTAACAACATAGTGATCTGATATGCTTAAATCAGTCACAGAGATTGACTTTAGCAGTGGGTGCATAGGGTCATCTCTTGTGAACAGTAGGTCATGAGTATGTCCAGCTGTGTGAGTGGGGTCATCTACATGTTGTTTGAGGTCAAATCCAGCCAGTATATCCTTCATTGTTTGGTGTTGGGAATATCCGGATTGTCAAAGTGGATGTTCATGTCTCCGAGGATGCACAGTTGAGATAAAGTAGTTGTGCAAAGGTGTGACAGGAACTGTTCCCACTCATGGAGAAATTGGGTCATTTTAAGATCATTCTGTCGTAAGGGATGAGGGCAATAAACTAGCACTAAAGTGACAGGATGGTATTTTGTCAGACAGTGCAAGTATCGAATGTTTTGAATTCTTGTTGAGGGGTACATATGACATCGCTGTTTGCCCTCATTACAAAACCAACCTCTCCCCCTCTAGCTCCTTTAGACGTAGGTCTAGGCACACCAATGAATTTGTACCCGGGAGGGCAGAGGTCGTTTATATGACAGTTATCTCAAGAAGTACCAAAAATCGTTCGATTTTCACTTCTAGCTTCACTTAATCTAGCTTGGTTTTAGAGCTTTGCTTCCAACAAGAGTACCATACTTTACTTTCGACATTAACGGAAGAACCACTCGTTGCTTTGCAACGAGCTTTGCTCTAGTTCTTATTCTTTTTTTTCTTTTTCTGACTTTTTTGGAGCGTTATTTCTCAAAAACTATTCAACCGATTTGCACGAAATTTTCAGGACTGATGAAGCATCGTCGGCGCTACAAAGTGATGACGTCACTTCCGTTTTCAGATATTGACGATTTTGTAATTTTTTTAGGGTCATTTTGTCCACGCATCTCCTCCGAAACTAATCAAGATAGAAGCTTGAAATTCTTCCAGAATTGTAGATTAAAGTCTGAAGTTGCACCCCCCTGCTTCCAATTATTAAAATTGCGCAAGGCCTCGAAGCTCGCCTGAACCTGAAAATTAGGACCAAATTTTTTCACGAAATTTTCGAACATTTTCTCTAATATCTTTTGATGTATAAATATTTTGTTAAGACATGTAATGCAAAAGTTATTTCAATTTTCACGGGCTTTCATTCTATATCAAGAAAAAAGGGCTGGCCCCTGAAATTAGGGGCCAAGAGGGCTCTAAAGTCTTTTTGCAATAACTCTTTACTGAACAATAATTTGTTATCAATTATAGAAGCAAAAATGTTTATTGTACAGCTGTTTATCTATACAACACCACACTTTAATCATATGTTACGTAATTAGGGGTTTCAAGGGGCCAGAAGTCCAAAACTGTGATCATTAATATCTAGAAAAGGAGGAATATTTTGAAAAGCATTGTAGAAGAAAAAATGCTTAAAATAATGTTCTCAACAATATGCTACCTAAAAAAAAATTGTTGGTGGCCCCATTAAGGAGTTTAAGGGCCGGCCCCTAAAACACATTAGTTCAGATATCTCTAGAACGGTCAACAATTCCTTAACACTTGTTGAACAAAATATGTTTATATTTGCGAGATCTTTCATTTGATATCAAGAAAAAAGGGCTGACGCCTTAAATTAGGGGCTAAGAGGGCTCTTAAGTCTTTTAATAATAACTTTTTATTGAAAAATAATT
>WFKH01011925.1:30610517-30620649 GCA_016163765.1 Magallana hongkongensis | reverse complement strand
AAAAAAAAAAAAAAAAAAAAAAAAAAAAAAACAACAACAAACAAACAAACAAACAAAAAAAACACACACAAAAAACAAACATGGAACTTGCATCAAATTTACTTCATGTACATGTTACCCCAAAAATCCGACCGAATATGCTCCTTTGTCACATTTAATTAAATTAACTGAAAATAAAAACCTTAACACCATAATTTTTCGCTTATTTTTATTGAAGTTTCTTCCGGTTTTTTTTTTTTCAAAATACATATGTAAACTTTCTCCGAGAGAATAAATTTTGATCCGATAAAGGAGAAAAAACTGACATAAAAATAGGGATTTTGCATATTATTGCATCGTCGAGAGAAGTAATATTCATTTCTGTAAATTATGTTATTTAATTTTACGTTACATAGCGGTGTCTGTATATCAGGTGTAAAATTTAGACGCTCACTTATGCATAAATTCTCCTGATGATCTTTGAAAGTTGATTATTATTTTGAATGTTCAAGTCTACTCGTATTATTAAATAATATCAACCCTGAAGAAATTTTCAGAGATGCCTTCAATTTTGACTATTTACCAAATTTTGACAGCACGCAACAATTTCAAACTTGCACATAGTCTTCAAAAAATTAGAAAGATTTAATTACAGAAGTTACATGTTTTAAAGGCGGGTTCGTTTCTTTTAAAAAATACATTTCCTTTCATGAATCATGAGTACATGTATAAAACAATCCTTGCTACCCATAACAATTTAACTCGCCATTAAACTTCTCATTGTTTAACCCCCTGTCATACTGGAGCTGCGTCCTCACGGCGATCCTGCTGTGTCATTGAATAATGTAAAACGCCATGGTAAACGAACTAGAGTCTGCTACAGCGCCGTAACAACGCAACGGCATCTTCGTTCGCTGCGGTGGGATATCCTAGAACATTTTAGAACGCCATGCGACGGCGAGCACTTTGACCATGCACAAAGTACGCGCCGTGGCTCTGCGTTCTGATAAACACGCCGTAGAAGTGGAGTAAGGTCGCCGTGCCAGCGCCGTAAAGTCTCCAACAGCGTATGTGCACGCAGTACTAGTCAGCGCGCAGAGCACGCCGTGGACGCGCGGTAAAAACTCCTAGCACGTCATGAGCGCTCGGCGGATACCCAGCGAGAGCGCAGTCAATTGCCAAGTAGAACTCTGTGGAAACTTAGTTGGGAGCTCTGTTAGAACGCCTCAGTCGCCGTCAGGATGCCGTGACATTTTCACTTGTAAAATTTTTAAATAAGATTGTATATTTTTTCTTAATTTTCGATGCGATCCTACGGCGATTCCATGAAATTTACAACGCCGTGAACACGCCCTGGGAACGCAACTTGGTGTGACAGGGCCTTAAAGAGTTTTCAAAACAATTACACAAACTGTATTTGGCAAATAGTTTTCCTAAAACATTTTCTTCCTGTCTTTATACAGGTTTTCAATCACAACACGTTTTTATAACAAAAGCAGAAGTGAAATTTTAGTCATTAGTCATTATAATCATTTGACACCAAATCATATTTGGAAATTTTAAACTCACAGCAACAACGGAAGACCTACTCGTGGCTTTGCAACGAGCTCTGCTTTAGTTTGTTATTGATATTGTTAAACTATACATACATGTATGCGTACGTTTTGTATAAATCATTTCTTCATTATAGCTCACCTCTGCAGAAATCAAAAGTACGGTATGTGAGATTTCTGTGAGTTTTATTTCTTATGGGAGAAGTCAAGGAGTTGTTGATATTGAATGTTTACGCGAGAAATAGACAAAGTTTGTTGATGTACATTTTTACGTAAATAGATAAAAAAAAACGGAGCAATGGGATCTTACAGAAAAAACAATAATTAAGGAAAACCTTTTTTGTTCCTACTATATATAATTATATATATATACAGTGTAATATGAAGTAAAGAACCTTAGAAAGTTATGAACAGTTACGGTCGAAGAAACACTTCTTATGCACCACTGTTTTACAACAATGAACATTCCGAGTCGTAAAGAACGCCCAAAAACAGAATTATTGTAGATTTTATTAAAATAAACGCCTGTTACCGATTTTTCTTTTTTAGCTAAAGTCCTTACTAAGTTGTGTTTACCATGTTTACACGTCGATCAATTTGATCGTTATTGCCGAGTTCATCGTTACTTCTTCCGAGTATAACATCGTTTTTTACCCGTACTGGTGGCTCAAACATGTACGACTGAATATTAAGATTCTTTTGATTTATTTAACATGAAAAAACTCATCGTACATGGTGAAAAAATGTCTCAGATTTAAAGAAGATAATGCTAATCCTACAATTTGTTTACAATCAGCTGTTTGATGAAGGTCGCATGTGACGTCACCGTGCCACGTGACACGCTATCTAATTAACGAGTTTTATACGATCGGGGCAATGATTTTAAATTGATATTATGGCTAATAACCGCTTTTATACAGATAACAAACTGTTAGAAGTAATTAATATATACACAAGGAAGGCAAAACATGTAAAATGTCCCATAGTTTAGAAACATGCGATATGTCCTTTAAGGATTTTTTTTTTCAATTTTATTCTTCGACCCAACTATGAAAAATCCCATGTTTAGCTTTTATATTGAAATGAAAATACATTTAATTATCTATGGCCCAGTCATGCACACTAATGGAATAAAAACTAATAAGATATGATAATAAGAAACGGGGAAACACTTGTAAGTTTAAAAGAAAACAAGTCGGTTGTATTACATGTACTTATTTATTTTTCTGCTGCATGTAACTGTCCCTAAATTAAGGTAAAGTCGTTAAATTTTATGAAAGGCGAGGTAAATTCAAATCTTGTTTGGTCTCTACCCACTCTAATAGTGAATAACGAACCTTATAAAGTTTTGTGTTTTTGAGAACTCAAACCATTTGTATTCTTATATACTGAAGAAAAAATATAAATAGTAAGACGATGTGGCCACCATGTTGCTGTCTATTATTCGCTTATTGTCGACTATAAAAATAATGAAAGGAGTCAATGAAGAACTGTTGCCAATAACGTGTGTCAATTTAGTCCAAGGCAAATTAAATACATCGCTTATAGCTCAACGAATGACACTGATAGTTTGGTTGCCTTACTGAAGCATTGTAAAAGTAAAAAATTGAAAATAATTGTTGACCAATATCGTGACCATGCAACTTTAACTTTCATCTTTTCTTCTACTCCCATATATATTTGAAAGTGTGATGTGTCGTTATTTTTCTTCAATTTTTCAGGAAAAAAATTGTGCTTCTTTAAGAAAAAGTTTAATATGTACATCATTTCGAAATTGATTTATGAAAACAAATTTATAGAGTATGCTTAACATTTTTTTGAAATAAAATACTTAATCACAAAGACTGTTTTACTATATTTTGTCGATATGAGTATTAAAGCGGATCGGAATGAATTGATTTGTTCACTGGCTCAAACTCTGCTAACTATTATATGTAGATTCGTACACACATATCATGAGCTAATATAAAACTCCCTACAGTACTTTGACATCCATGTAAAATAACGTTGTAAAGCGTTTTTAGCATGTTAAACTATAGCAAGGCCAATCACACATTCAATATTAAAGGGTGTACCAATCTGATTAAAATCAGCCGTTCTGATACGCTACCGCTCTCGAACATCTGAAACAAGCCGCTTAGAGGTCACGTCCGAACGACCTTTCGATAAGCCAATCAAATTGTGGCTAGCAAAACTCTGCCAGCAGATAATTTCCCATAAATCTGTGCGGTTATATTTACCTCTTGTTACTTCACCCGATAGTCTTTAAGAGACGGGGATTCATATTGGTCAAAAAGTTCACGACCTTATATTTAAATATTCAGATTGTCGGGTCGTTTGGACGTGACCTCTAAGCGGCTTGTTTCAGATGTTCGAGAGCGGTAGCGTATCAGAACGGCTGATTTTAATCAGATTGAGGGTGTACTGATTACATAGCACGGCTAGATATTGCGATTTTTCATTGTGATTTACCGATTGTGACGTGATATTAAGAATTTGATGTTCATAACAATCTTTCCTTTAAGGTGCGCGATATTTTTGCGCAAAGCGAATTAGGTTCGTTGTCCTTGAATGACTAATCTTCGGGTTTTTTTTTCTCTGGAAAACTGCATAGATTAAATCAGAAGGAAACTATACATGTGAAGATCAATAAAAGAATAAGTTTGCATCTACTGTGATTGTACATCGTAGTATTTCAGTAAAAACACCGGAACAATAAATAAATCAATATTGATTGCTTATCTCAAATTTCCCGCTGCCATGAGAGTTGCCATTGAACTTATGTCACCTATGACGTCACACCATTTCTTCCGGTTTGTTGTATCAACATAGCATCAGCATTGGCTAATTATGCTGGTATTCACTCTAAACTGTTCTAAGTTCTGGCATATATAAAACATATATAAAACAAAATCTATTTTAAGACTGTTCTTTACCCTTTGACTTTCCGCTAAATCACAAATCAATGACAGACAGCGTGGTCATTGTCTTGACGAATACATATGTGTACGTCATAAACTAAAAGTGGAAAGTTAGTGTCAGAAAATTTTCGAGTATAGTTGTGGGAATTGTCAACAGATGTTAAACATCATAGAAAATATCTTCTTTCCTTATTTCGACATGGTAATTAGAGAATTGTGGGTGTACTTTAAAACATCCCGATTACAAATATTATAATAGGTTCTTCAGTTGTAGCGAAAGAAAATTGGGGTTAAACATTTACTCGGAGTCATTTTTCAACACTGAGTATTTAATCCAAATTTTCGAATTATGATCCCTAAAATTAGACGTCCATGTGGATTTGTTTTCCTTAAACCGGTTCTGAAATTAACAACATATAATCACCAACATACCAAAATGCGTATCAATGTTAAAAGATTAACAGTTGTCATTTATTCAATAAAAGCATTGTTTAATACAGGTTTATCCTTTAGATATAAATGTGTACCTAAATTTTGTTTAGTTTACTACTTCTGTAAGTCTTTAGAGAATGACACATTGATTATACATGGTAGGACGTCAAGATAATTTACTTTTTTCGGTTTTCAATTCAAAAGTTGTACATCATGTCATCCTCCAGTAAATGACAAGTAATTTGATTTTTCTTACTTAAAACGTGTTTTAAAGCTAATTTCGTTAGTTTATTTTCAAAACAATATGACAAACTCTAATCAATTAAACCAATTTATTATTTCAAATATATAATATATAAAAGTTCTTAATTTGTTTTCCCTTAAGGATTTTTTTTTTCAATTTTATTCTTCGACTCAACTTAAACAATTCCCCTGTATCTTTTATATTGAAATGAAAATACATTAAATTATATATGGCCCAGTCATGCATACTAATGTAAAAAAAAACCCCAAATAAGATATGATAATAAAAACGGGGAAAACACTAGTAAGTTTAAAAGAAAACAAGTCGGTTGTATTAGATGTACTTGTTTATTGTTCTGCTACATGTAACTGTCCATAAATATATATAAAGTCGTTTAACTTTATGAAAGGCGAGGTAAATTCAAACCTTTTTTGGTATCTACCCACTATAAATATTTCCATTAATAGTGAATAACGAACCTTATAAAGTTTTGTGTTTATGAGAACTCAAACGATTTGTATTCTAATATACTGAAGAAAAAATATAAGTAGTAAGACGATGTGGCCACCATTTTGCTGTCTATAATTCGCTTATTGTCGACTATCAAAATAACGAGAGGAATCAATGAAGAACTGTAGCCAATAACGTGTGTCACTATAGTTCGAGGCGAATCAAATGTGACAACCAATGTATTATATTTAGATTATAACATAATTAAAATCAAAAAAGTCTGGTCAGTAAGAGTTACAGTTATATGTAGGTATTTACAACAACATAATGAAATCATAATAAAAACAGGAAGTAAAGAGTACTAACAATCATAAGCATTTGTATAAGGAAATACAAAATAGTGTTATACAATTTGAAAATTTTAACCCATTTGAAATGTACTGTAAAATCAACAAATAAATGTTTAATATTGCACGAATAATTTTCGGCAGCCTTCAGTCCGTCATAAAAATGCATTTATGTGTCACCGGATTAACAGGTGTGTGTCTGTCAGTCAATATATCGGGTCTCAATAGCTCAGTGGTTAGGTACGCCAGAGGCCCTGGGTTCGAGTCCCGGTTAAGACTTGACTTTTTACCACCTGTTACATTTGGCGCCCAACGTGGGGCCAAATATGAAGCAAATGCCTGGGAAATAACAGTGGATTGTGTACGTTGGGCGCCAAATGTAACAGGTGGTGAAAAGTCAAGTGTCAACCGGGACTGATTGACTGACAGTCACACACCTGTTAACCTGGTGACATATGATTGCCTTAAACAATCGGAGTTTTTTTAAAATTTAACCCTCATAAATATTATCTTCGATAACTATCATCCTGGGTATACATGTAAAAGAACTTGTGTACCATAGAATAACATCATATTTATTGATTACAATTAGAAACTAGTAACCAATACGAAAACATGGTGTAGCGATCAGACACAACCTAACAGAAAGAAAACCCCCAACTTAACCCCGGGTTTACTTTCGAGTTTACTCTTGGTTTACTCCGAGTTTACTAGAGCAGACCCAGAGTAAACCAAAGGTAAATCCAGAGAAGACACAGATGGTAAACCCCAATCAAAAGAAGACCCCTGAAAGCAAACGCTTCATCTGTATTTGGACGAATCTGCTTCACATTTGAGTGGGTAAAGTGAACCCCAAAAGCAAACCTCGAGTAAACCCAAAGTAAACCCCGAATTAACCAAAAGTAAAGCCCAAGTGGACACAACTTTTCAAAAAACAGACATAGCGTTAAACCGTAGTTAACCCGAAAGTAAACCCGGAGTTTAGTTGAGGTCTGCTCTGTAAGGTTGGGTCTGATCGGTACTGTAGGTCATATACATTTCTAAAATTTTGTATATCACATTATCATAAGAAGTACGCATTTCGTCAGCAAAATTATGTAATTTTGTCTTTACAAACTAACCCTTCGAGGGCTAAATTCATATTTACTCCAATGATTTTGTTCAATGGATTTTAGTGTTATTTTGAAAATGTTGAAATTTTCATAAGCGACTGTGGCGGGGCGGAGAGAGAGAGAGAGAGAGAGAGAGAGAGAGAGAGAGAGAGAGAGAGAGAGAGAGAGAGTATACATCACAAACAAATAGTAACAAACATATTAAGGAAGGAGTCTTTTTTGGTTTGTGACTTTTCAAACGTAATTTGGACTAAATGTTTATTAAATCAAGATAAAAGGAAATTAAAATATAATATTTCTTTTTAACCATCGTACATAGAAATAGCAGTCAAAGTATATATTCTTTCGGCGAAACATTTGCGTAGGAAGATATCACATGTTTTTGCAATTCAGAATTGCTGTCGATTTATGAGTCTATTTAACATTTTAAGAACAATAACATTAATGTTGGAATTTTTTAACTAGTGTGAACTAATAATAAGATACTTGAGTTTCAGAATATGTTTTTGAAATATGCTTTGCCTATAAAATTACATTTTTATTAGCTTTTTAAGAGCTCATTCTATACATAGATTTGTGTGAAAAAATATCACTAAAATCAGTTTTTCTCTCTTATTAAATGGTCAATATTAAGCTTTTTTGTCAATTTATATCTTTATATAAAGTCTTTATAATATGTAAAGATCAGAAATAATCTATTATTGGAAGCATAAAAAGAATAATCAAAATATGCTAAAAAAAACAATAGAGGAAATGCGGGCTAAGCAATATCAATTTTAGTTTAAATATTTATTCCAATTTAGTAGTATAAGCTGATAGACATACTGATATTGTATCATATTATTAAAGAATATAAACTTCATATTTTAAACAGATGTCTACATAACTGCAAATAACTACATTTATCTTTATCATCCTTTGAGTTGAAAAAAAAGGTAATGACATTGACCTGACATTTATGCGAAAACAAGATGGTCAAATTTGATTAAACTGATAGAATCATTTGGATATATGTTCTGTTTGAATTTGTCAAAATATCATGAATTTCTTAATATAAGAAGTATGTCTAAAAGCGAAAACACTCCTTCCTTAAAATGCTGAACATCGCTTATTTTAGGAACTTGATTCTCTTTTCATATTTCTTTCTACTATCTGCATGATAAAATAAGCTATAGACACCAGGGCAAAAATCAAAGTGACCAGAATTAGTGCAGTGTTTATCCAGTTGTATCTGTTGCTAGCTGGTTCCATTTTGGATACAAATTGAGTCTTGTTGTGTTCAAAACCTGTAACAAGATTGTAGTTTTAATACAAAGTGATATTAACTGTGTTCTAAATGCTACTAATGTTTTCAACAAAAGAGATTTAAGGGAATGAGTATGTAGTAGTACAAGTTTGTCATGTATTTTATTATATGAAGTAACAAGTCATTTAAATATCTGTTAAAAATATCTCTTTTAGAAACCAGAGAAAATAATTAAGTTAATCGCAGATGCAAAGCAAGGAGACTAATAGAATCATTCATTATCGCGAGTGTGAGTTATTGAAATTTCACCGAGAGGACAAGATTCACGGTCGAGGAAGAAGGTCTGCCAAGACCTATCCTATGCATCTTGGCACCGAATTCGAATTTCACTATCCCCAACGAGTGTAAAATGATGATGTATCACACTGGAAAAACGATCTCACGCCGGTGATAATGCGAGTAATTATATAAATAGTATATATTATTTGTATATGTGCCTTTTCCGTTGTTTAACTTACAATGATGTATTATGTGATACAACATTAAATATCTATTTTAATTTTATGAATGTATGCAATATGCTTGTGTATACTTTGCATCAATGATTTAGACCGCTCTTTAGACCAAACACGAATTATTCAAATGTCTTTACCTTTTACTTTCTTTCCATTGTAAGCAGGATTCGTTATATCGTGTCCAGTACCTGAAATGGTTGGTAATCATTTAGATTTACGTGTATGAAATAATGATAGGAATCTCAATTTCTAACCGGTTAATTGGTCAGATCGATGGTACCGATTACAAACTCAGTGATCGGTTGGTCGTATAAAGTATGGAAAGTTGTATAATTCAACAACTTAACAAATGCTTCAATGAATCATCAGAAATCAGAAAGGTTGTGACGAAGGCTCAGCCTGGGAATCGTGCGGAATACACAAACTTCTGTATGAAGTAATAACGTCTGGTACTATTTTGAAAGTTGTTCACAAGATGTTCATGCTGTTTTTTGACTCTGGGATAATACCTTCAATATGCTCGACACTGAAAGACTCGTCCGCTGACCACCTTCTTCCCTTGATTTACCGAATAGCAAATTAAACATAGAAGACGAACGTTTGCTACCTGAAGATCTACAAAAGGCATTTGACATGGTAGAGAGAGTTGATGGGATTTATCTGCTAAAAACGGTTGGATGCTCAGTTTAATCAAGCGTTCAAAACTTTGTGTTGTGACACTGAATCATGCATCGCGTATATATATATGCGTGCGTGTGTGTGCGCAGATACATCAAATATACTGATTAAGGAAGAAGAGTTGACAAGGATGCAATGTTTGATGTTACAGGTACTTGCTGGTATAGGAAATAGCGACTACGGATTAACTCTCTCAAACATAACGTTGTTCATATGCGTCTGCGAAAGAGAACTGACCATGTATTTAGCATATTTGGAGATTGTCTTAATTATACAGAACCCTATTAGTATCTTGGAGTGTTTTTAAGCTTAATGAACGTGCTATAATTTAGTATAATAATGAAAATCTCGCTAAATGGCTGGGCATTCATTAAGAGTCCTTATTTCAAAAATACATTCAACTAAATCGATAGCATTCTGCACGTTCTTAAATGTTCCTAACCGAAGTTGCAGAAATTCTAGACTGCATGTGTGTGTGTGTGTGTGTGTGTGTGTGTGTGTGTGTGTGTGTGTGTGTGTGTGTGTGTGTGTGTGTGTGTGTGTGTGTGTGTGTGTGTGTGTGTGTGTGTGTGTGTGTGTGTGTGTGTGTGTGTGTGTGTGTGTGTGTGTGTGTGTGTGTGTGTGTGTGTGTGTGTGTGTGTGTGTGTGTGTGTGC
>WFKH01011925.1:30541666-30584289 GCA_016163765.1 Magallana hongkongensis | reverse complement strand
GCGGATTAACTTGAAACGTTCGTGCAACCTATCATTTTACGCCTTTTATTATCAAATAAAAAGATGACACAAAGAACATTCTTCCATGCAGGAAGACCAGCTGTCTAAACAAATCATTTCCTTCAATTAATCCGTCTCTTAAGGTATTCAATGTATAATGAAGGGATATTGAACAATTTTGAATCATTTTAAACTAGTTAAATATGTATTGCTAGATAACAATGAAAGTGAAATGAACCAAATTTTCATGACTGACAACATATAAGAAGCCGGTCGTTTTGCACCTTGATTTTTTTTATGAGTTATCTCCCCTTGATGATAAAAAGAAAATTTTAATTTCGTCAAAATATCTGCGGTAAATGATTCATTTTATTTCATATTTTAATAAAGAAAATGTTTATGGATGTATTAACCGAGAGAGTTTTACGAATTTTAAATTACTTTTTACAATATCTTAATAAAACATATGTTGCCCATAGACTTCAATGCAAAATTCAAAGTGTAATTAGTTGGACCATAATCAAAATTTTGGAAATGTCTTTGGTGGAGTATTTTTATTTGATAACACCTTCAAAATGATATCATGATTAAGAATATCGGACCATTCATTTATTAGGTACAAAATGTGGTCGTTATACATCGAATACCTTAATGAATAAGAAACCTATACGTATATCATAAAAAAGGCAAAGTAACGAAAAATAAAAATAAAAATGAAATACAAAAATGTATTAACTTTTTGTACACAAAAGTCATTCAGTTATAACAAAGTAGTCATATTGCAGATATTATTTGAAAAATAATATATGTCAGAAAGGACAGTACTAATAGATATATGTATTTTATATCAAAAGCAGTGAAATAATTTGAAATTGTTGCTCCATCTATAGTCTGTAAATTTATGTTTAAAGTTTTCTCTTGCTGTCTTGCTGAACACAGTCAATCAGTTTGGGTATGTGATCGAATTTACCCTTTGTTAATCAGTGCTTTGTCTAATACAATGCTTATAAGACATATTGTATTTACTAACAGATATAATCAGATAATACTTTATGCAGATGCTTGTAAATGCAGCGCAAGCATATACGGATATTTTACCTTATATTTTAAGCGTATTATAGTGTTATGTGATTCAGAATACTGGGTTGTACATTCGAATTATTCTGCTAATGCCAAATTAAAATAATTATGAACACAGATCTGGTAATAAATTATCTGTAAATCTTATAAAGTTCATTGTTTTCGTCTCTCAACAAAATACTCATATTATGTTTGCATGCTCCTCATCACTATTTGCATGTTGATTAATGGCATCTTTAGCTTGTAACATTAAAATAATTATCTTTATATAGATAATACAAATATCAAAATCAACCTTTATTTAAATAAATCCATTGATTAATATCTCAGTCAAATATTGTGATGGATGCACAGCAAGTATTAAATAGAAACTAGAGTATTTCTTTACTTAAGGTCGTACCAAACATAGAAGCCATTATTTTCCTATAATTAAATTTTTCTGACAATTTAATAGGTTGTTTAATGGAATGAAACCTGTAAACTTTAAAAGAACTCTAACTTCACAACGTTTGGCCTCATCTCATCAAACCTACCATTTCAACCTCCTTTCAGTGGACTGTAAAATGGAATTGTCATTGTTAGAATTGCTATGCCAGTAAGTTACTTTTGAAGGTATAGCAAATGTCTGTGCTGCTAAATATACAGAAAACCTGTCTGCTATATAAAGACATTGAATGTTTTCTAACTGGTAATTTAGGGTAAATTAAAAGTAATACTGATGTAATATAATAGCGCTTGTGAATGATAATTAATGATGAAAATTTGCAAAACTCAAAGGTGTCTATATTAAAATTGTTTAATTCAAATTTAAAACTTTAACTATATAATTTTTATGACCATTATTAACATATATCAAAATAGTGAAACTTTCTACCGTGTGTTAAAGATTTTTTTACGAGTTAAAAATATTTAACAAAGATTAAAATTTATAAACCTCTTAGATGACGTCATCATATTTAACCTTAAAACGATTGATATGACCTTAAAACCTGATGTGCATAAAGTCTAGGTACTTGGGATGATTATGATTAAATTTTTAGAATGTCCTATTTAAAAAAAAACGTTACACATTTTTAAATGGTATAAGGCTAGATTGCATAAAGATAAAATTAATACCATTTAAATATAGGTTTCGAAATTATCAAAATACGCTGCACCTCGTTTTTTTTGTATGCTCCCCTTCGATGAAGAGAGGGCATATAACTTTTCTGTCGGTCGGTCGGTCGGTCGGTCTACCAATAGTTTCCGTTCATTTTCTTTGCAGAGGTTCCACATACTGAAATGAAAATAAGTATACAGATTTATCATAAGAATGCCTAGGTCAAGTTCGGTTAGGGGTACGATCGATCAAGTTTTGATAGAAGTATGCCCCTTGGACTTAAAAAAAAATTTGCAATTATTTGCTTTCCGTTCATTATCTCTACAAAGTTTGAACAAATTAAGTACTAATATATCATGAAAAAACGTGTTTTTGCGAAAGATGTGATGTAGAAGATTTATGCAACCTATAATTCTTAAACTTTTTAACTTAGACACGTCATACTTGATAGGTGATGCATCTCAGATAAAATGGTAGATGACCATCATTGGTTTTAAGTTCAAAAGGTCAATTTCATGTCCATGTACCAACATCTGTTGGTTTTTTGTTGTTATTTTTTTTATTTTTTTTTTTTTTGGGTGGGGTGGGGTTCTAGTAAGTAATTGGTATGATTTGTATTTTTTTCATTAAGGTAATGGATCGAAATTAACTTTTTTTAACTAATATAAAGCCATTATTTTTCAAATTTGAAATCACGAGTGTATTATACTTTATATATGTACATTTAGACCTACAACAATTTCAATAGACGTTTTACTGTTGCCTTGTTTTCGCGTTTAAAATGTACTCTTACGAGATGTAAAGATTGCTTTCCGGCCGTTGTCCCATTTTATTTATCAGCTATCAGGAATTTGTGTTAAGTATCTGCTTGACGTACGCCTTTTGATTATGTGTAAAGATCACGTTGCTAATCTGCCACAATTTTAAGACCACGCGAAGCAACATGTATGATTTTAACAAAAGACGTTTAATTGGATGCATATATATTTTTTTATTGTCACTAAATATCTAATATATACATTTTCCAATGTATTTGTATGTGATAACACTACGAATTGATTTTGTACTATACAGTCCAAGAAATTCAAACTGCGTATTGTTGGGGCTCAAAAGGGGGTTTGCATACTTAAAATTTTGATTTTAATCATACAACTGCTGAAAATTATATAAATACAAGTAATAATGAATCATTCTTTGAATATAATGAGTTGATAATTTCGGTCGGGGCGTGATCAAATCTATCAGAAAGCCCTTAGGGCTTTATTGGATTTAATCGCACCTCGACCGAAATTATCCCTTAATAATACTCAATGAATGATTCCTTATTCCTTAATTAAATACACATGTATTCGTTTTCAAATTCACCTGACTGGGAAATTGTTTGGTTTTGTAAGTAAACTATTAAGGTACCTCACTACACCTAGACTTATACTTTTTAAGACACTACGTCACAAGATGGCGATTAAAATGTTTTGTTAAACTGTTTATATCGTTCGAGTGGGTTTTATGTCGTCGTAGTTCAGTGGTTAAAGTATTGGCCTTCTGAACCGCAGATCATGAGTTCGAATACGCCTGGAGCTTTTGTTTATGTTTACTGAATTAAATTTTCAAAAATGAAATGTTTCATCCAAAGTTGCACATTTTTGGCCTATTTGACTTAAATACTTCTTATTCATTATGATATCTATCATAATCATGTAAATTTCTGCAGATTAGTGAAAATATTTCAAGGTGTAATGAGCCACCCTAATGAGATCGGTATCCTTACTACACTTAGATTTTAGGCGAAACACTTACTGGTGTATAAAGTTTCCTTTCATTGTTAACATCTATGTTTCATAATGATATATCTAGATACATATTTATTAGATCATGTGATCATACAAATCCTATTTTGCAGTGTTTTTCGTTTGCGATAAAGTGAATGATTTAATTTGAAGCTATCAACTTTTTGGAGGAAAAAAAAGAGTGTCAAGTTAGTTCCCCCAAAATATCTGGGATTTTTTCTGCACGTAGTGTCATCTAAAAATGGATAAAAAACAAAACATATTTAAGAAAATGAACGAGAAGGTAACATATGCATACGTGTATGTTTTTTTTTTTACTTATCTTTACCTACATGGAATGTTATTGGTGTTTGTGTATTAATTGTATGGTGAAAATGCATGCATCATTTTCCAACAATAAAAAAAAAAAGTTTGTCTACCCCTATACTACCAGGTGCACTTGTCATTATGAATAATATTGATAAGCAAAGAGGTCTTTACGAAAACTGCGTAATTTGGATTGTTCAGAGGGGTGTTTGCAACTGCAGATAACCTTGACCGAAAAAAAAAATTAATAAGAAATAAGTTGAAAGACCTGCTAGGGAAGATAATAATAAAGGGCAGTGTTTTCATTAACTTTGGTTTACGAATGGTTTATGATAAAACAGCTAATTTATAGTCTCCAAATTACATTAAAACTTCCATTATTTTTTTTATTTCCTTGGCTGATTCGGTAATGGTGATCAACGATGTATTTTCATTAATAATTGTTTTAAAAAAGCAGTTTAAATTATTCTAAATACTAGAAGAAAAGAAGCATGTATTAATTTTATTTGTGTACGGTGTTGAACAGATAGTAAAATATTTTTGCCGCATTTGACCACTGGAGCCATTTGTTTAGCTGATTATAAGTAAAACGTTAGGGTTAAGGTAATGCTTTTTCATTGCATAAATGATTTTTTTATAGCTACACAGTGGGAACTAGTGCAATCAGCACATTGTGAAATGTAAGACTGCTGCTACACAATCTTCAAGATCGAGGTCAGATCCGGTCGTGCAATACCTCTGCAGATATGTCTTACCGTAAAACATTCTCACGAATACTCAATTTTCTGTCTTGACTTTTCACATAGTAACCAGATTTGAATATTTGAATATTACCGTTCATTGGAATACGGCTTTTAAATGACAATCATTTAACTGGCGTAATTTTTTTTTAAGTGTCACATGAGTAAAAGTATGTGATTGTTTGAAATTCTCTTTCTTTGCTGATGAGATCAAATTTATATCTTATTATTTAAAAAAATTGGGACACACAAATAAATGGAAATAAGTTTAAATGAAATAAAAAGATAATCTGGATGACAGATATTAATACTGAGGTAATTCAGCACAGGAATAAAGATGAATGAAGAACAGTTTAATATATTCAATTTTCCATTTTTTTTACGAATTTTATTCCTTCTAGCTTATAAAAGGTCCGTGTCTACCCATCTATAATGAGGCCTGTTCTTTAGTTGTAACCGGCGCATGTTTAAGACCATCAAAAACTGTTCAAATAAAAAAAAAAAAAAAATGGTATGACACAAATTTCTTAAAGGCTGGGTTAAAATTAGCAACCCAATATTTCGATACATCTACTAGTAAGTTACGTTTCTATTGATTGTTACATTGTATTACTTCAAACAGAGGTGTGACGTTTTATAAATCTTTTAAATTTAAGAGGGCTGGATGGTCGTGGTCATTTTCACACTTTATTGATCTCCTAGAAAAGAAGAGCTCTGTATAAAGCCAAAACATACGATCTTTTCTTTACTTAATAAAAGTTAATAGCTTAAAATATTATATCTAAAAATTAAAACAGATCTGATAGCTAAATCGTTGACCATCAAACCTACTTAATTTGATACCCCGGTATTTTAATTGCTAAACAGTACATTTATACAAAAAACCAGTTTTTAAGAGCAAACGAAATGAAAAGACTTTGAAAATATCATAATCTCTTAAAAAGGTAAATGTCTATACGAATGAAACACTATTTTTATTGAACATTTTTTACTAAGTTTACGAGATGAAATAATAAATTATCAATCATGTGAATGTGGATTAATGAATTTTCTTTCACTAATTAAAACAAAAAAGAGCTATTATCAAGGTGCAATTATTCATGCATACCTGAGTATATTACACAAGAATACACTTTTGCAAAACATAAAAAAGACCATCAAGCATAACGACAAATTAAGAAATCTTTGTAAAGATGATTGCTTTGTTATTCATCTTTTAGAAAATGATTCATAGCCATCATGTAAGTGATTATTTTTCAGACATATGTCCTTAGAATTTCGACTCATAAAGAATAATGCGACTTAAAAATAAAACATTTGTATTGCTTTTATAGTTTATACGTAGACGTTATACAAGTATGCGTATATTATATTCGATAAAAACCTGTTATTTTTGTGAATGAGGCTATTGGAAAAGACAATCAGTACACAGATGTTTATAAAATTCATTGAGAAAAAGTTCAAAACTATGGTATTATTTATACAACAAAATTAAATCTGCTTTTACGTTTCATATGTTTTACTTGGAAAGAAAAGAATTGTTGATTAAAGTACATATTGAAACTTTAAATGACATGAATTTTATAAATCACTTTTTTGAAATTTGAATTTGGATAAACAATTTATTTTCATAAATGAAGAAAATGAATGTTCGCACTGTGAATATATATCCCATTTGGATACTTCATACCAAATGTAAGACATTCAATGTCATTTTGCAGATTAGTTCCGACCTATTACATGCACATGCATACAGCGGTTACTGTAGATTCCTAAGTCAACGGAGGGGAATTGATTTCCGCTTAAAATCGAGAGAAGCACATCGCGCGGATCTTAAAATCTCGCATTTATTTTCTGGACAGATATAAACTAATTGAAACTATAAAAATTCGGCGTTCGCAATTTTATATTCTCGCGATTTGATGTCAAACGTTGAAATCGCGGAAATAAGTACTCGCGTAACAAGGAATCTACAGTATCAAATACCAAATCGTGTCTGAACTTGTATCATCTATCATTAAAAAGGTCAACATTTTCGACCTTTCACAAAGAAATCAAATCCTTGAACTTTTTGAATAATACTCCCACATTAAGTACATCGTGATCATTAATGAAGTTGTAATGAATGTATGCCAGGACTTTGTCAGACCACCTGAACGTTTCTAAATTCAGATCTTTTTGAGATTTTTTTTCCATGTACGTATTAAAGAAATTCCTTAATGGTAGGGGAGTAGATATAGATATCCAACAAAATATAACAATTCAAGGGCGATTTTTTTTAAAACGCAGTTTATCCTTAAAAGAATATGCATGCTTAAATCGATAGGTAAAAAAGGCAACGATACATTGGACTGTGCCATTTTTTGCATTGTCGATTTATATCGATATAAACAAATCACTGATATGATTACATTGATAAACTCAATGTGATACACTTAAAAAAAATTGTCGGACTAGGCATCATTTTATACTAGTGGAGTGCGTTTACGTAAAATCTAATCCCTGATTCGTAAAATGAAATCATTTTTAGATAAAGTTAATTAACAGAAAATATTTTCAACTTAACTTCGGCACATTAACAACATAACTACTAACAGAAAAACGAGAACACGTGTTGATGAAGATTTAAAACAAATTTCAAACTCATAAGAATGTTTGTTACGTCCTAATTTATGTTTAAAACAGATAAAGAGAACATATTTTATGAGTTGGTTAGAAACTATTACAGTCTTGTTATATTGCGACATACATTGCTTTAAACATGGACATGCTTTGACTGTTTTAGTTGTTTTTGTTGTTTTAGTAGTTTTTGTTGTTTGCGGTTATTTTAACATGTTGCACAGGTATCGTGTGTGATCTCTTTACAGTAGCTAAGCTTGTTCCTAAAACATATCGAACCAGACAAATTCAATCATAATGTATTTTTTCATATGAACATCTTTGTGCATTAAATGTTGTTTTGCTGCAAGCTAGACCACAACGTAGTCACTTTATAAGAAGTGTCATAATTAATCTAATTCGTATAATTTTAAATCTTCGTGTTGCAGAAATTCACATAAGAATTATTGTCTCGCTTTACATCAATAACACCACCGCTGTATTATGGTAGTAAACACAAGGGAAGGACACCCGGTATCTCTGGTGCATTGAACACACACTGGGTTATCGTTCGTTGTTTATTATCGAACATTTTTTAAGCTTAGATTATAGAGTATAATTATATCGAAAATAATTGTCAAATTACAACATCGGTTTACTATTGCTAACACATAAGTGATTATAAAATGTTAACACTTTTGATTTCTACATATAAGAGGCATGTGTATGTGATAGTTTGACTTAGTTTTATTTTTAGCATCATATACACTGTAGTTATTCATTCATTCATTCATTCACTTCTTTCATCTTTCACTTTTTGCGCTGCACTAATACTACCAAGTGTGTGTAAACTTAAACACCCGTTTAGGTTATTTATTTCACTGGTTTGGATTATTCCATTTGAAGATAGGTATTTTTATATTACGGTTTGTGATTGGTCAGTATTGGTCACTACTGATGGAGTTTGGCGGGAGATATTCTTTTGTTTTCTGGTTTTGTAATTCTTAAAATTGCAACCTAGACTTCTAGCCAGACAGGTGTGTTATTGAAATCCAGACTGAGACAATGCATACAGACTCAGACTTGTAAGTTATTCTTTTAAAATATAATTCTTTAAATAAATACAATATTATTCTAAACTTTATATAAGTTGATGATTAAAATAAAAAAAAGTTAATGAATAAGTATGAGTGTGTAGAGTGATTGTTTTTTTTTTATACAAGTACAATGTTAATATCGTTGAGCAGTTTATGTCTAACATATTTAATTGTGTAGACAATATCTAAAATATTGTATAAATTTTAAATAGGTCAAGTTGTCGTAATGAGCCTGATCCGCTTATTGATAAGTATATGCACTGTCGTGCACTCATCAACTGGTAATTATCTGTTAAAATCTATTATTTTATATAGTTTTAGTAAAATATATATATTAGAGTAATGTTTCTAATAGTTTGAAAATTAATGTTATATAACATAAAATTCATATTTATCGTGTATTGCGATTTAATGTAAAGATATATAATTGACCTATAAGTACATGTATGTTATACATGTGTGTGATGTCTATAATGTTTGTATTGTTATAGTGGTGTGCAGCAAACATATAATATTTTAGGGTGAAACGATGCAAACGATTAACACGTACGACGTAACGATCAGATCAATAATTTAGAACCCTACAATCGTCTTGGTGTTTCATTTATTCGCCCAAGAACGGTTACAGGTATTCTGTTAACACAATTTAATTATAATGCCTTTTATGATAATATTCCAGAAATAAAACTGTTCAAGTGCACATATGTATACGATTAATTACATTCTTTTGTTCAGCGTATTGGATTTATTTTTTTTCAATTTCAACCAACTTTTTAACGAATTATTTTATTGAACATTAAAATAAAGCACAATAAAGGTATTCATTCGTACTGATGGAAACACGATTGAATTTTGTAAAAGAAACACTTGGAAGACGAGGGATCTACTTTGTGACAGTTTTTATACATTAGGAGAGGAACATGAAAGTTGGAAGAACTTGTTTCCAATCCTCTGGTGTAATTTACACAATAAAATATGTTCAAATCATACGTTACAGTCACACTAAAACATGATCATAATGTACATTTAATACAGAAATTTAAATGAACATGTTTGTCCAAAAGATACATGAAGGTAAAATTTAAACTTTTTTGCTCATTGCCGACCATGAATAAAGATATAAAGAAAGACTGACAAAAAGATACACAAATAGAATGACAGAGAAACAAATATACAGACGGGCAGATGTACATGTGGAGATACAGACAAACAGATTTTAAAAAAAATACGTTATACTGAGAAGTATAATTATATAATAGTGGTTATTTTTTTTTTTTTTTTTACAAAATCGTACAATGAAAACCTAATAAATTGCTAAATACACGTTTTGATTAGTCACATCGCGGTGCTGATGTTCATTGTGTGGTGAATCACCGGCAACAGTTACTTCTTCGACAGTTGTATCACATTCACTTCCGGTTTCTGGAGAATTTGATGCGTCATGTATTACATGTTCATCAGGACAGCATGACATAGTACGAAGCGTCAATTTCATGTCATCTTGAAGTGATTCATATACCGGTTTAGCTTCACGGTCCCGACTTGCTTCCTCAGCTTTGAGGTGTTCGCTGCCGGTTGGTGTCATCAACAGATGATGATTTCTGATCTAAAAGTTATTAATGCAGCGGTTATTGATTTATATTTACATTTTTCAGTGTCTTTGTGAAAACACTACGAATCGATTTTGTACTGTACAGTCCAATAAATTTAAATGACGTATTGTTGGGGCGCAAGCAGGTTTGCATAATTAAAAGGAATGAAAATCACATAAATATTTCAACATCCTAATATTTAATCGTACAATTTCTGAATATTATATAAATATAAGTAATAAGGAATAATTCTTTGAATAGTATGAGGTAATGATTTTGGTCGGAGCGTGATTAAATCAATCATAAAGCCCTTCGGGCTTTATTGGAGTTGACCACGCCCCTACCAAATTATCACCTCATAATACTCAAAGAATGATTTCTTATTCCCCAAATCGTTAAATGTTCCTTATGCATAATAAGTATGCTATAAGCACTATATTTTAATCCCTTTATACACATTAATCATTATAGTTGATTAATCATTTTTTTAAATGACACAGTTTTGTAAATTGTTACATTCAACAAAAAGATTGAAACTTACGTAAGCAGCCAACTGATATATTACAGTACTTCTGTAAACAATCACATTTCCCGTTGCAGTTTTCACCATAATACGGATACAGACAGGGTTCTTCACAGTCGGCCCCATAGTAACCTATAGCGCATTCTACAATAAAACATATCATACAAATCAGAACTTACTTTACAGTATCGGAAAGAAGTGTCTGTTTTTCATGTATGCATAAAATGTACATGTATACAAAACAAAGGTCTTTTTCCGCTTTCCAATTGGTAATAAAATATATGTGTGTCACTTTCTTATAAAATAATCTGTTACAGCAAAGTAATGTGTATCAAATTTTGAATTTCCTTAACTCTTTAGTTCAAAATTGCAGAAAATTAAAGTTTAATCGTTTTTAATTGATTAGATCTTTCTACATGTATATATTTAGAGTTCAAAGATAATTATCAATACAATAAAGTAAAATGATGTAGATACATGCAATTACTTTTACACGTTTGACGTGCTTCGTTCCAAGTATATCCTGCGCAACATCCGTTTTTCCTATCAAATAAATGAAATCAAATTATTTCCCATGTCATATCTTGATTTGCAAAAGATAAATTTAAAAAAAATAAAACGTGACCAATTCTGTACGTAGCTAAATAAGCTAAAGCTTAAAAAACGTATACCTTTAGTTTAGTTTTGTAAATGTTTGTTTTGCTACACTTAAAAATGATGCTCCATGAGTTTTCTATTGTATTTTCTACATTAAAATAAAGTCAATGCATATACTGATTAATTATGATAAAATGTTCAAAGTGTGCATGACATATATTGTAATTAAAAACATTTACATGTAATTTAATGAAGTGAAGTCCGAATTGTAAACAGTTTGGCGTTTAGATGCAATATAAATATATTTTGTAATTTAATGTGTGAACAAATGACCATAAAAAAGATCTGGTAACTGTCCAAAACATAAGTCTTAGCGTGAACGTTCTAATACAGTAGTATTACTGATTGTATCAGTAGTAAATTGCATAGACACATATTAATATAATAGAATGATCTTTAAAATAATATAATGATCTTTCTTAGGTTGCAGAAGGTTTCGACTAATCGATAAACAGAATGTATAGATTTCAGTCCTGTAAGTTTCTACCGACCTATGAATTACGATTAATTTCCATAAGAAACAGAGGGAGTCATACTTGTTGGATATAAATATATGTATAATGTAATGGCGTGACCAAAATGCATGTATTACATGTATCATATACATGCATGCCGGATGTTGTTCCGTCTTGTATCGACTTATCTCACTGCCTGTAATTACCACCCCTTTTATATTACAAATTCACATGAAGCGTCTGCCTTTAGGGGTCTATTTCTGATCGGGGTTTACTCTCTGTTTTTTTGTTTTTTTTTTTTTTGTTTTTTGTTTTTTTTTTGTTAGTTTACTCTGCATTTACTTGATAATTACTCTGAGTCTGCTCTATTAAACCCAGAGTAAACTCCGAAAGTAAACCCAGGGTTTAATCTGTCTTTACTTTCTGTTAGGTTGGGTCTGATCGTTATTGTTTATACATAGCTTATTAATTGTACAGTATTAACATGTTCCGTACGAAATATTCTGTATTATATGCGCTTCATATTTGTTTTTTGTTTTTTTCAATGCCCTT
Organism: Magallana hongkongensis; assembly: GCA_016163765.1. Lineage (NCBI taxonomy): Eukaryota > Metazoa > Mollusca > Bivalvia > Ostreida > Ostreidae > Magallana > Magallana hongkongensis. The sequence goes on along the minus strand of WFKH01011925.1, from coordinate 30,571,803 downwards.
TTTAGTGTTCTCCTATGACGTCGTAAAATATGAGGTGAATAAAGAGTCCGCATTCTACATGAAAACTGATACATCGAGCTACATGTACATGAACATTATTAAATACTTGACAACAGGTTAAAAAAAAAGAAATCAATATGAACAACTGAGAAAATAATTGTATTCAGAACAATTTCATGTATACTAGTGTAAAGTGCAAAAAATAGCAATATTGTAAAATTCATGTTTTTCTTTTTCAATGTTCGGGGTCATGAAATGAACATTATAACGAACATAATCTTTATTGCAAATTAATCGTCTGCATTTATTGCCCTTTTTTTATACATTATTCTATTAATATAAATTATCATTTTGGACATTCGTTATTGATTTGTATGTACTAGTACATGGAATCAGAATGAATCCACGAAACAACGGCATTGGAATTCATTCCGAAGTTAGTCAACAACATTTTATACATTTGCAACGACTTTTCTATACAATATCGAACCAATTATTTATTTAACCAAAATAATTAATAGGGACACTAAGACATGTTGTCGTGTATCAATTGTCGAGTAATTATTCCACAAAAAAGATCTGTCATTTAGTCCACTGAAATGTTACTTCAGGAAACAACGCAAATTAGTCAACTATTCATTTCTTAAAGTGAAAGTTCGGTAAACGCAGCAATGATAAGGCACCCCGGAGCTAAAATACGGCTGGAAAACAATATTATTTGAATCATCGCAAAAATACTTTGACCGGGAGTTTTCTTAAAATCTCTATTACTTTTTTTGACAACGATGTTAAACATTATATTTTATGCATTTTTGTGACGTCATATGTACTTCGTAATTACGTGTCGTAATATTGCAAATGATCTAATTAAATCGCATCGGCACAGGTGATCAATGACAATAAATCATAAATATTTTTATATCCACAAATTTTCTCTGGTGTACGAAAATTGATTCTGGCAATTCGAAGCTTGTTTTTGCTGTAGAATTTGATATCATTACAATTCAAAAGGTAAAACAAACTCCTCGATTGTGTAATTGCTGGATGTAATTTCTCTGATGGCTGAAATATTTTTGAGTAAATGAGGTGCATCTTGTGTTTTTTTCTCAATGTATATAGCCATAAAGATGTGGAAAGCATTTGTCCACTGTTCGATGGACAACAAATTTGAGGCTTTTGATGGGGTTGGATTTGGCAACAGTGAGTTTAAGTCAATGAACTGGTCGAACCATATTTTTTGCTTTAATCTGGATGGGGTATTGGCACCTAAAGGAATACCATCATTAAGAGATAAAGGGGGGTTAACATTAACAGTTGATTCAGTACTTGCCCCCAACTCACCTGAAAACAATTGATTTAAAAGCGAGGTAAAATCATTGGCAGGCTTTGCATTGAACTCGTGATGAGTCACACTGGCTGATGGCTGTGGCAATGTAGAGGTGGTCGGCGCTGATACGTCGATCGACGGTTGTGAAGTACTTTCTATTGGTATTTCATGGGACGGGGAACTAGAGATGATTTCCCCATGAGACGTTTTTTGACCAGGTAATAATGGCACTTCCGCAGGGGCAGAGTTTTGTTTTCGTATAATGGCTTGGCCAACAAGTCGTAGTCAATTTGCGCCATGTTGTCAGTTGACGATTTATGGCGTTTAGCACCGCGTGAGCTATTGGCATTGTTTGTCTCTTTACCAAGTTGACTGGAATTAGGGCAGGTACTATCTTTCTTTGCAGAATGGGTAGTGGTGGGTTTTTTTTCCTTTTCGGGCCCATGATAAGAATCTAAAACGAGTGTAAGCTAATTAAAGTTACAGAATTAGCATTTGGAATATTTAATTCCGATAATTTGTCAAGTAAAAAATTTCGAGATGAGCATTTGTAATCTTGAGTACACTACTGCAAAGGCAATATTGTCATAATTGATATGGCTTAGAATGGATGATAATGAAACATCCGCCCTTGATCACAGATTACTTGACATACATAAGTATTGTGCGCATCCTCCATAATTCACGCGGCGGAAACATGCAATTAAATAAAATAATTCCACCATGTGAATACGGCGTAAACTTGCAATAAAACATGCATCCACCATAATATACCTAACGTAAAAAGCAAAAGTTTTTAATGCATCCTGTCAATGCTAGACATGATGTGAATATGAATAAAAATGCATCTGCAACAATTTACCTGGCGTAGAATACATATAAGTTCGCCGATTTAAACATATTGTTTACATGGAAAACAATAATTGCATCCGCCAAAATTGACTTGGCGTAAAAATGCATGAAATTTAATGAATTCGCCATAATTAATAACATGGCGTAAACATGCAAAACAAAGAAATGCATCTGCCAAAATTGTCTTGGCGTAAAAATGCATGTCTTGCAATAAATAAATTTGCCGTAATTAACATGGCGTAAACATGCAAAAACAAAACTTGCATCCGCCAATATTGACTTGGCGTAAAAATGCATTAAAATATATAAAATTCGCCGTAATCAGCATGGCGTAAACATGCAAAATAATGACATGCATCCGCCAAAATTGACTTGGCGTAAAAATGCATAAAAAATAAATGAAATCTCTGTTGTTAATATGGCGGAAACATGCATAATATTGAATACATCTGCATTGACTTGGCGTAAAAATGCATAGGAAATAAATAAAATTTCCGTAGTTAATATGGCGTAAACATGCAAAATATTGAATGCATCCGCCAAAATTGACTTGGCGTAAAAATGCATGAAAATAAATGAATTATTATTCGCCGTAAATTACGTGGCGTAGACATGCTAAATAATAAATGTATGTATTTGCCATGAATGACATGGCGTGAATTGAGAAATGAATGCATGCGCCATAAATGACAGACCGTAAAGTGCAAATAAATTAAGCGCATTCGCAATCGACAATTAGGAACTTAAAAATTACGCCGAATTGGATAAAAATGAAAAGATGATTGCCATGGCAACAATTAATTGTATACCCGCAATGATTAAGGTGGTAAAACAAAATAATGAAATGTAAACACCGATATCGGTATATAATATTATGTAATAAAACTTAAATAAATATTGCAATACTTATCTGAGCATGAAGGTGCGGTACGGCACAAAGTAACACACTTGATGCTTTTTCCTATGTCTGCAGGAGGCGGACGTTACTCAACAGTCTTGCAAGTTAACACTATAAGGCACTAGTAGACCCATGATAGAGCCCTTCCATAATAAAAATTTAAACGTCAACGAATAATGGAATACGGAGTCTGCACATAGAGCTTGTAACTGAGCAAATTAACGATTTGATAAGGATTCAGACTCACTCGGTGTAAATGAAACGTAAGTTCGCATACACTGGTGTTGAAACACAAAACCTTGAAAGTACATACTAACGATTGCCCAAAATTAATTCTAGAATGCGCTCCGCAGCCATGCTCACTTTACTTATATATTGTCCTGGAGGTCAAACGTTCATCAGTATTAATAGTTGTAAAAACAATCCAGCATCACGTAATAAGGGATCTTTCCAAAATAAAATAATACGCACCTAAATATAAATAATCCCGAAATGCTTGTACAGTAGCTTTCTGTACAAGAATATTAATATAAATGGAGTTAGAAGCACACAAAAACAAAAGGATCTGTTGGAAAATTCCGTGGCTTCTACGCAAAAAAAAAAAAAATGGCTGGATTGAAACTATTCGTCTTCGACGAATAATCAAATTTTATTAGTCAGTTTCAGCACGCCGGTCAGTGTAAGAGGCACCCTAAGGGATAAACAAAATGCCGTAGGAAAATTTCAACAATCAAGTACATTAAAATGCTGTTAACATAAATATACAAAAATTTTGTATATAAAACAATTTTTGGTACCAAAAAATGTTTATTTTTAAAAATCCTTTGTTTTGTCATATACTTTAAAGTTCTTGCTTGGACTTGAAATATATATTTTGTATATTGAGATATTGTAGAAACATTCCGCAAAATCACCAAAATAAGGCACATTTTTACTAATGAAAAGCGATTAACAAAAAATTGGGGTAAATCCGTAGGTTTTCCAACCACAATTCACATGGGTACTTATATTCTCTACCAATTTTACGTAAAATATTCTAAAATTGTATTGATCTTTCACCTGCGCCAAGCTGGTTTTTACTTGCATTTAAAATTCTTCATTCAATTGTTAACACGTAGCAGGGAGAGTCTCCAAACCACTAGTATATAAACAGTCTTTTACTTTAAACGAAGCTTTAAAATTGCCGATTATTTAATACTGGTTTTTAATATGAATTAATTCTGTACGTCTAGCATTAACGACAGCATCTATGTAAGGAAACATGCGGTTTTATTACTGAGTTGATATAATTCACTTTTAACGTTAAGGTATCCCACTCCTCATTGTTGTTGTATCAATAATTTCTTGAGAAGTATATCACTGAAATCTGTAGACAAAACATACCGAAAAATACAAAGATCATTGGTGGTCAGTATTCATCCCTCTAAGTTATGGCCCATTTAATGTGACCTTTTTGCACCTAAAATGCAATTTCAGCCTGATTAGGATTTGTTGTCAGTATTTTTGATTAAACAAACTGATTTCTTCAAATATTGATTTTAATTTTGCATGATGGTCACACTAAATAGAGGGATTACGAAAATATTATGTACGAAGCAGCATAAATATTTTGTGACCTTTTAGCACATAAAATAGACAATTTCTATAATAGTTACAATTTGATTTGGAATAAAAACTTTTTGAATATCAAGAATTTTATAAGAATAATCCAGTTTACCTAGATATGTTAATATGTTATTGTCTGAAAGACAAATTCATGATTGCTTTTCTTTTAATTTCTTTAAAAAATGTCAATTTGAATAAATGTTATTATTATTGAAACCATGTTTAACGTTTGACATTTACCAAATACTACTGATCTTAGATTTTTGGCAAAATAAATGTGTCTAGTAATATGTGCATATAAAATACATATAAAAATTTTATGATTTAAATAAAGGTTTAGTTTGAGTTAATTTATCATGTACGTTTTGTGTTATTTTCAGTATTCAACGTACTGTGTTACATGATTTTGTATTTTTAAGTTCATCTAATTTATCTATCTTAACGATCATCGATCCTCAAACATGTCCGATAACTGTAAATCAACCTGATTTTTTTTTTAATTTTTACCATAAATCTACCATTTATATAGACAAATTTAAATAGTATTCTAGTGTTTATATTACGATCAGTTATTGAACGAATTGCTTGATTTAGTGGTTCCACGGAGATCTACTACACATACATATAGGTAAAGGGGTTCGAGCCGCCGATGCACTGCTACAACTTTTTTTTTTAAATTTGATCTCAACTTGTATATTTATTCCATTATATCCATCGGGGGCAAAAAAGCAAATACTTTGTAAAATACATGGATACTATTAATAAATTTGTGTTTATTTTATTTTAATTATAAAGTTTGAAGGACAATTAACATTTTTTATGTTGAAAAAAAAATACTTTGAGGCTGAGGGTCGAAGACCCTAAAACTAACTACTAAAAATGGTATATTAAAACAAAACAAAATTTTTGGAGCAATTTAATTAGGCACTAGTATAAGGATTATTTTTTCATTCATCTGTGGTCTTGACAGCAAATATTTATTTGCAAATGATTTACCTGTGGTTAGAATTGTGCATCCCGTCGAAACATCACACAAGTCTCTGCTACAGTTGCATGTTCTTTGACAGTCTTCTCCGTAATAAGGATATGGACACGGCGATGAACAGTTCTCCAAAGCGTAGCCTGGCATACATCCTTAAAACAATTGGAAGGTGTAAAGGTATTGACTAGTGTTATTAGTTGTTATGTCTTACAGCATTTTAAAAAAAATCACTAGATATATGTTCATTATTCTTACTCAAAAGTTGAAATAAAAATTGACAATTGGAAACATACGTTCACATTTATCTGTCTCTGAATTCCAAGACGAACCCGGACAGCAACCTTTGAAAAAACTTTTTAAAAAATCGAAATAGAAAAGGAATCTTTTGTATAATTAATTTATAAAACATGTTGTCTAAAACATAAATAAATATCATTAAAAAAAGAAATTTTCTTCCAAACCATGCTTACAAGATAAATAAAAGTAAAAGCGAAACATTTTTCTGCGTTCGTTATTATTATTATTATTTTTTTTGTTCAAAACAGTTGTAATACTTACCCTTCACATTCTGAACCTTCACACACTAAGTACATTGAAAATACTGATAATAATATTGCTAATTTTTCAAAGTAAGTTCTTTCTGGATGAGTTAGATTAGCGACCATTCTAGTTGAAAATTGAAAGCACACAGACGTAGAAAATCACAATTACTGGTTATAAATAACCTCAATGAGTGGTTTAATTCCCTCTTCCTTCCCTCTGCGATAAATACATTAATGTTGATTTTTTGCACTTTATACGTACAATACAAAGTCATGTAACTTTATAAAAAGATAGTTTGGAATCAGGTTGCTTTGAATACAAAGAACAAATTGTAAAAAGGGATAGTATTCGCTTTGCTGTGTAAATGACACATTTTGATGTTGGTGATACCCGGATAATTGATTGACTTTTTTACTGCATGACAGCTTTGAATTATTGAGTGATTTGGATTTTAGCTGGGCTTTGTGGAAAGCAAAGTTTATGCAGATGTGGGCAAATAAATTGTCATTACAAGTAAAATATTTGCAAACTAAGGGCAAACATCAGCAACAAAAATAATCTCGTTTTTATCTTGATAACTGTTGTTAAGGTTTTTACTGACCATTTGAGATACCTTAGTTAGGCATCGTAATTATTGAGATTGACTCACGGCATGTCTATCGCTGAGTAGAAGTCACGTTGTCAGGAAACACGTTCACAACCTTATTTGTAATCAATACCATGTCACGAGCTTTGTTTACATTCATAAAGACACGTGAGCTCTATTTATTGTTAGAAACTACTACGATAAAATGTTGGCTGATGCCTGGATATATCATAATTTGAAGACTTGAAAAAAAAAAAAAAAAACACAATGACCCTGACCCTTAAACAGGAACTGTCTGTTTCGTGCCGTTTCAAGTAAAATATATTCATGCTTACGCACGCCTGCGCAAAATAAAAAAAATATGTCAGTTAATTGAATGTATGCGATATATTTTGTAATAAATAAATCATATTATTTTGATACCTCGATCAAAATAAATAACTTGTTAAAGTCATGGACAGAAATAGTACCTTACTGTAATGAGTTCTGTATGGCACGACTGGGGATGTAATCCACAATTAACTTCAACTGCAGCAATAGAAAGAAATAGAGATTTATTAAAACAAAAAAATAAGAAAGAAAGAAAAAAAGGAGACAGAGATTTTATCCATACATTCTCCTGCATGATTTCTGTAAAAAGTATACTTGATATATCCACATTAAATTCTACATTTGGAATCACAATGCAATATCACACTGTTTATATCTTTCGAGTGGGTTGTATGTCGTCCTAGTTCAGTGGTTAAAGTATTGGCCTTTTGAACCGCAGATCATGAGTCCGAATACGCCTGGAGCTTTTATTCATGTTTACTGAATTAAATTTTCAAAAATGAAATGTTTCATCCAAAGTTACACATTTTTTGGCCTATTTGACTTACATACTTCTTATTCGTTATGATATCTAACATAGTCAAGTAATTTTCTGCTGATTAGTGAAAATATTTCAAGGTGTAGTGAGCCACCTTAATGCGATCGGTATCCTTACTACACTTAGATTTTAGGCGAAACACTGATGATAATGACTATTGGCTTAATAGAGTATAAATAAAGTAAATTTAAAAAACAAAAACAAACACAAACAAAGAGTGTCAAGTAAGTTCCCCTAAAATATCTGGGATTTTTTCTGCACGTATTGTCATCTAAAAATGGAATGAAAACAAAACATTTTGAAGAAATTGAACGAGAAGGCAACATATGCATACGTGTATGCTTTTTTTTTTTACTTTTTTAAACCTACATGGAATGTTATTGGTGTTTGTGTATTAATTGTATGGTGAAAATGCATGCATCATTTTCCAACAATAAAAAAAAACGTTTGCCTACTCCTATACTAGCAGGTGTACTTGTCATTATGAATACTATTGATAAGCAAAGAGGTCTTTACGAAAACTGCGTAATTTGGATTGTTCAGAGGGGTGTTTGCAACTGCAGATAACCTTGACCCCCAAAAAATTAAAAAGAAATAAGTTGAAAGACCTGCTAGGGAAGATGATAATAAAGGTTTACGAATGGTTTATAATAAAACAGCTAATATATAGTCTCCAAATTACATTAACACTTCCATTGTTTTTTTTTTTTATTTCCCTGGCTGATTAGGAAATGGTGATCAAAGATGCATTTTCATTAACTATTGTTTAAAAAAGCAGTTTAAATTATTCAAAATACTAGTAGAAAAGAAGCATAAATTATTTTTTTTTTTGTGTATGGTGTTGAACAAATAGAAAAATATTTTCGCCGCACTTAACCCCTGGAGCCTTAATGCTTTTTCATTGTATTAATAATTTTTTTTAAGTTCACCGTGGGAGCTAGTGCAATCAGCACATTGTGTTATGTAAGACTGCTGATACACAATCATCAAGATCTAGGTCAGATCCGGTCGTGCAATACCTCTGTAGATATATCTTACCGTAAAACATTCTCACGATTACTTAATTTTGTGTCTTGACTTTTCCCATAGTAACCAGGTATGAATATTACCGTTCATTAAAATACGTCTTTTAAATGACAATAATTTAACTGGCGTAGAATTTTTTTTAAGTTTAACATGAGTTAAATTATGTGATTGTTTGATATTCCCTTTCTTTATCTTATTCTTTAAAAGAAATAATACTGGGACACACATATAAATGGAAATAAGTTTAAATTAAATAAAAAGACAATCTGGATGACATATATTAGTACTGAAAGAGGTAATTGAACATACTTGTTTACCTTGACCTAATACAGAGCAAATATAAGGAATAAAGATGAATGAAGAACGGTTAAATAGATTTAATTCTTCATTTTATTTACAAATTTTATTCCTTCCAGCATGTAAAAGGTCCGTGTCTACCCATTTATCATGAGGCATGTGTAACAGGCGCATGTTTAAGACCAACATTTTGAAAAAAGCAAAGTGCGCCTGTCTGTTGTGTTGATATGGTTGACTTTGGTCCGAAGGAACAGAATCAGTATTTAAAGGTGTTACCCGTGCGGCGTCCTGAAAGAAAGTGAATTAGCGCGTCTTTCTAAACAAAGAGAGTCGCTAGAATTCCCGCGTTTAATTTCATTGGTCAAATGATGACACTAACATTACGTGACCAAATAGAGCACTCTCTACTTCTTGATAATACAAATTAAAAAGTGCGACAACTCGTAATGCGAAAAATTGTAAAAATCAATATATATACACACCGTTCAACCGCTTTGAATCATTTCATTCAAGTGCCGTGTGATACATTCAAACTTTTTGTTTACCTGGACAGCAGACGGTCACTGAGAAAAGAAATGTTCTTTATTGTCAATCTTAAACAAATATTAATCTCATAATAATTGATTAAAAATAGAGTTTTATAATTATTTTTTTATTATCAATCTCGGTTTTAACAGACATTGTCAGATAAAGAATTTTGAGCCATTTCTTGATGCAATTTAAAAAAAAATGCAAATTTTGAGGTTTGGACACTTAGAAAACTAAAACGGTGTGTGGTATCAAAATGATACAATATCAGAAAAATAGCCTATTACCTAAGCTTTTATTTGATATTTGCAAAAGTTTCTATAATTCATTCCTGTAGCTGCTATTTCAATTTTAACAACACAACCTTGAAGAAAATGATACGTTCAACGTCCGTTGGATGATACATTCAAAATATGTTTTCAAACCAATAAGGATACACTTATGTGCTGTATTTGTCGAGTTAAATTAAACAAAAATGGCAGTGTTTTAAATGATACATTTTTAATTGGAATTGGAAAAATTTGAAAAATAAATAGACGACAACATTATATTTAGATTAATCTTTCTTTTCAGATCATACAATTAAAGATATAGCACTGTAAATGACAATGGATTCAAATATATTTCTTTGCTACTAACGAACATTTTTTGTGAAATGATTTACCATTTATCCAAAGAATAAATCTCTTAACACTGCGATTTTGCCCCTTTTTAAACACCGAAATTTACCTTTTCAAACAAAAATATTGTAAAATGTTAGCTAAAAGATCAAAACATGGCCTGTATGAAAACATTTAACACATTTTTGTCAGGGAGACTTAAGTTACATTATAAACATAATATCAATGAAATAAAATTCTGTAATTCAGTGCGAAATCACGACTTCGTTGTTACGGCTATGTATACTAATAGGTAATTGTATTATTTGAATAAGAAGGCGGAGCGTCAATCAAGCGTGCGAATAGTATGCAGGAGTATATTATAGAGTGTTCGAATTGTTTACTGTGTTTTTAAGCAATACAAAAGATAACAATCTAATTACCATCTTTTAGGCTTGAGTCCGATAAAATATACTAATTAGAGTTTAGATTTTGGCAATGATGTTTAACATTTTTTGATTTTTGAACACGATGTCGCATAGGTGTGTTCAAAGCGTGAATGAGGATAAAGTTGAGTCGCCGATTGAGGCTTTGTTATTCATGAGGACAAAGACGGATTATATTTTGTAAACAAGATACCTCTACTACAGAGAGAGGCACTCAAGATTTTGCACTTTTGAAATAAATAACATATGAGCGCACTGCTGTTCCAATTTCTTTCATGGATGTGAATGATTATCATAACTGTTTTCATTGACCTCATTTATGACAACTTGAAACATCAATGCACTCATATAGAAAACAGGGTTTCAAAGTGTGGGTGTGGTCTAAAACCTATGGAGCGTTCAGAGGATTCATTATTTAAACAAAATATGAAAAGAATTGCAGATATTGTGTTTAGTTTATATGCCGTAATAATTGCTCATTTGTTCAAGAGTAAATACATGTATAAGGGATTTTAATTTAAGGACTAATAAAAGATTATTTTTAATTAATATTTCCTTTTATCGCGTGATAATAAACGCCCTTAATTAAAAGATTTATGAAAATTGACCTCACAAGCTGAATTTAAAAAGTAAACACCTGGTATGGATACTCAAAAGAGACAGTGCAGGAAGTGAACAAATAAAAATCTGATTTTAATTCTTAAAAGATGAGTTTTAATGCGAGCTTCTTAGTAAACAGGTCAGTCGCACAACAATGGATTAAGTTGTCTGTCGTCGAGGGGCCCAGAAACGTCTACTGGTGGTATACCACTACCACTGTGAAAATATGGTAAAGTGTTCATCTCTTGTTTTTGAGGTTCCTACTTATAGAACACTATTCATTATAATGGGATTTTAAACATCGGGCTAGGAAACATCGAGGGTACCTACCCTGGGCGCTAATATTTGTAGGGTCATATACTAGTGGTATACCACTAGTGGTATACCATTACCTGTAAAAATATGGTATAGTGGTCATCTATAGTTTTTGAGGTTCGGGCCTCACATATAGAACACTATTCATTATAATGGGGTTTTAAACATTGGGCTCAGAAACGTTCTAGAACGCAGTTCACTTTTGAATTGCGAATAGCGAACTGCGTTCCAAAAACCGATTGCCCCTAGAAACATGGTAATTTTGGTTGTTTATTTTATCTAGTCGTAAATAAAGTTTTAAAGAGGACATTTATGTGTTTCATTTTTATATTTCAATACCTACCCATTCGTAAGAAATGATGTGCAGTAGAATGCTTTTAATAAAATATAATTATTGCATTTGATACGGCTTTCTAAAATTAAACTTGTCTGTACAAGTGCAACTGGTTAATGACTTTCTAGCTCGATTACCTGTCCCGTGCAAATGCTATCCACAATAATTATGAATCCTTAATAAATATGTACATGAGAAGATGCTTGTTTTTCCATGGTTATCTAATTTATGTAAAAGAGATGTTGGAGATGAATTTCACTATATTTTGTGTTGCACTGTGTTGAAAAACGAAAGAGAAAAGTATATACCAAAATTTTATCTTTTTAGACCAAATATTATCAAATTTAACGAGCTTTTTTCCTCAAACAATGTGAGCTTATTAAGTAAGTTACGTAAATTTATCAGTATTGTTAACGGGAAGGCCAAACCTCCTGGTTATTAATTCCTATAAATTTATCTACATAAAAATGTACATTTATACTTCATATATATTATGTACAGAACCATTACAATTGTTTATTTTTTCCATTCTACTCACACATAAAGTGTAAATTGTGTATATGTTTGTAATTTTCTCTGTGTTGTAAACCACAATCAAAGAGATTAAAAAAAACTGTTCAAACTGTTCCATACATTAAATTATTATCTGCACTATTCAAAACAGCAAAAAACAATTGTCCCATTTGCCACAACCTATTTATATTAACTAGCATAATTTGGATCTATTAATTAAACAAGTAAATTATACATCCATTTATTGTACTCAGTACGTTTATAGCTTTCTAAAATAAAGAAAGAACATATACATTTATCAGATTATTGTGAAATGTTGATGTTGCATTTTATTGTATAATATACATGTAGTACTTGTCGTTCAATTAATAAGGTGATAAGGGGTGTATGAAACGTTTACACTGCTTTTAAAACCCTATAGTTTTTTGTGTAATTTGTAAAATACACCGAAAATCAATATTAATCTCTGTAAAACAGAACTATTTAATGAAAACGTTTAGTCATTACAAATTTTGAATGTATCATCAAACAACTTTTGAATGGATCCTTATAGCAAGGACAACGGACGTTGAACGTATCATTTTTCTTCGAGGTTGTGTTGCTAAAATTGAAATAGCAGCTACCGGAATGAATTATAGAAACTTTTGCAAATATCAAATAAAAGCATAGAAAATAGGCTATTTTTCTGATATTGTATCATTTTGATAGCACACACCATTTTAGTTTTCAAATGTCCAAACCTCAAAGTTTGCATTTTTTTTAAAACTTGCATCAAGAAATGGCTCGAAATTCTTTATCTGACAATGTCTGTTAAAACCGAGATGATTGATAATAAAAGAGTAATTATAAAACTCTTTTTTTAATCAATTATTATGAGATTAATATTTGTTTAAGATTGACAATAAAGAACAGTTCTCTCCTCAGTGAACGTCTGCTGTCCAGGTAAACAAACAATTTTGAATGTATCATACGGCACTTGAATGAAATTATTCAAATCGGTTGTACGGTGTGATGTATAAAGCATTTTAAGTAAACTTAAAATTCCTTTATCCATAATTGATTTCCGTATGAAGGGGCTATAACCTATGTAGTTTACTTGACGTATGACCATCACCTGCATCCTTCGATACATAATATATCAACAAAACAAGACATGGTATATGTTGCTCTTTGCCACCAGCGTGACTTTAATTGTTACATAACATTGTAACACATTGCGTAAAATTTAAAAAAAAAAAAAAATATTACGTAATACTACAATTGAAATTTAATTGAATTCTGCATTTGATCTTAATATGATGTAATTATAATTAATTTTCGAATAGTAATTAATAATCATATATAAATATGAATTTTTATTAATTGGCTGTATTCTGAAACTGAAATCGAAAATTGGTTACGTAATCTCGTCAAACAAATTCCTTGTGGTCTGAAAACGCCATGGACTTGATTAAACGCATTCATCAAGTTCAGACCCCAAGGAAAAATAACAGGAGGGAAAAAAATACTGGTTGGAAAGAGCAAACTCATAGCTAACGGCATAAACATATACCCTGGGCTATTTCAATATTAGAACTACAAATTAATTACCATTAACCTAGCTAAACATACAATGAGATAAACATATATTCAATGCAACAAAAATAATAACGTACAAACATATAACTGGAGGGATAAACATATGCCCCTGAGTAGCCTAACAATAATGTCGGCAGAGATAAACATATGCTCTGGATACAGCGTCATAGAAAAGTAAACACAGTGTTGACTAGACTGGGTAATTGCATCTAATTACACGAATTAACCGGTCTGATGTACGATTTAAAGGCATCGGATTTCCAACGTCCCATGAGTCTAATTTTACCGTCGCTCATTCCGCAGTCTGCGCAGTTTCTGGACAGATATAAACTAATTGAAACTATAAAAATTCGGCGTTCGCGATTTTATATTCTCGCGATTTGATGCCAAACGTTGAAATCGCGGAAATAAGTACTCGCGTAACATAAGGAATCTACAGTATCAAATACCAAATCGTGTCTGAACTTGTATCATCTATCATTATAAAAGTCCACATTTTCGACCTTTCACAAATGAAACCAAATCCTTGAACTTGTTGAATAATACTCCCACATTAAGTACATCGTAATCATTAATCAAGTTGTAATGAATGTATGCCAGGACTTTGTCAGACCACCTGAACGTTTCTAAATTCATATATTTCCAAGATTTTTTTTTGCATGTACGTATTAAAGAAATCCCTGAATTGTAGAGGAGTAGATATAGATATCCATCAAAATATAACAGTTTAAGGACGATTTTTTTTAAACGCAGTTTAACCTAAAAAGAAGATGCATGCTTATATCGTTAGATGAAAAAGGCAACGAGACATTGGACTGTGTAATTTTTTGCATTATCGATTTATATCGATATAAACAAATCACTGATAACATTGATAAACTCAATGTGATACACTTAAAAAAAAAATGTCGGACTAGGCATCATTTTATACTAGTGGAGTGCGTTTACGTAAAATCTAATCCCTGATTCGTTAAATGAAACCATTTTTAGATCAAGTTAATTAACAGAAAATATTTTCAACTTAACTTCGGCGCATTAACAACATAACTACTAACAGAAAAACGAGAACACGTGTTGATGAAGATTTAAAACAAATTTCAAACTCATAAGAATGTTTGTTACGTCCTAATTTATGTTTAAAAAAGATAAAAAGAACATATATGAGCTGGTTAGAAACTATTACAGTCCTGTTATATTGCGACACACATTCCTTAAATCATGGACACGCTTTGACTGTTTTGTTGTTTTTGTTGTTTTAGTAGTTTTTGTTGTTTGCGGTTATTTTAACATGTTCCACAGGTATCGTGTGTGATCTCTAGACAGTAGCTAAGCTTGTTCCTTAAACATATCGAACCAGAAAAATGCAATCATTATGTATTTTTTCATATGAACATATTTGTGCATTAAATCTTGTTTTGCTGCAAGCTAGACCACAACGTAGTCACTTTATAAGAAGTGTCATAATCTATCTAATTCGTATAATTTTTAATTAAATCTTCGTGTTGCAGAAATCCATATAAGAATTATTGTCTCGCTTTACATTAATAAAGCCACCTCTGTATTATGGTAGTTAACACAAGGGAAGGACACCCGGTATCTCTGGTGCATTGAACACACAGTGGGTTATCGTTCGTTGTCTATTATTGAACAGTTTTTAATCTTAGATGATAGAGTAAAATTATATCGAAAATAGTTGTCAAATAACAACATCGGTTTACTAGTGCTTACACATTAGTGATTATAAAATGTTAACACTTTTGATTTCTACATATAAGAGGCATATGTATGTGATAGTTTGACTTAGTTTTATTTTTGGCATTATTTTGTTATTCATTCATTCATTCATTCATTCATTCATTCATTCATTCATTCATTCATTCATTCATTCATTCACTTCTTTCATCTTTCACTTTTTGCGCTGCACTAATACTACCAAGTGTGTGTTAACTTAAACACCCGTTTAGGTTATTTATTTTAGTGGTTTGGATTATTCCATTAGAAGACAGGTATTTTTATATTACGGTTTGTGATTGGTTAGTATTGGTCATTACTGATAGAGTTTGGCGGGAGATATTCTTTTGTTTTCTGGTTTTGTACTTCTTAAAATTGCAACCTAGACTTCTAACCAGACAGGTGTGTTATTGCAATCCAGACTGAGAAAAAGCATACAGACTCAGACCGTTAAGTTATTCTTTTAAAATATAATTCTTTAAATAAATACAATTCTAAACTTATAAAAGTTAAAGATTAAAAAAAAAAAACAAAGTTAGTAAATAAGTATGAGTGTGTAGAGTGAATGTTTTTAATACAAGTAAAATGTTAATATCGTTGAGCAGTATATGTCTAACATATTTAATTGTGTAAACAATATCTAAAATATTGTATGAAAAAATGACAATAACAAACCGTCAACCATCTCAAAAATCCATAAATCGAAATACAAATTCAAAGCAGAGCAACACGGGCCTCCAAGATAGAGGTAGGATCAGGTGCCATGGAGGAGTGAGCATCCTCTGTTGACCGGTCACACCCGCCGTGTGCTCTTTGTCGTAATCGGGAAAATAAAAACCGCATGCCCTTGCGTATCGAATTAACTGAGAGACAAAAACACCATGTGCAGGTGATGAAGGTATATTGCTACATAAGTAAGGAAAGTTGTCTATAGAAAAATTGAAGTCATCGCGTGTATCATAAAGTTTTGTTGTTAGGTTACCATCAATGTCCATTTCCAATAATAATAAGAAACAGATGACGCTGACTCTGTGGTATCTTTTATTTCAAATTCACTGGGATATATCGAGTCGACGTAAGTATGGAAATAACAATTTTTAATTGATAACACGTCGTCGATATACCTAAATGTTGAGTTAAAGGCCACAGCGATTGATTTATTTTTTTCACGTACAAGTTTTTGAATAAATTCTGCTTCATGAGAATACAAAAATAGGTCTGCTAACAATGGGGCACAATTGGTACCCAACAGATTTCCAACAGATTGTTCGAAGACTTGATTTCCAAAAACTATATAGATGTTGTCTATCAGAAATTCAAGCATCTTTTTAATGTCAACTTCAGAGTACTTGTGTGTGCAATCAGAATAGTTTTTAACAAAATAGTTTTTTTAGATTTCCAATGACAAGGTAAGCATTTTTACGACTTCCATTTTTATTGAAGAAACAACTGTCGATGATATCAAAAAGTCTAGATTTTAAATTGTCGTGGGGAATGGTTGCATAAAGCGTTGAAAAATCGTACGTTTTGATGCTATTGATTTTGGTAAGATTCTGTGACCTCAAAGTTTCTAATATTTTTTTAGAGTTTTTTAGTATCAACATCTGATTCACACCACTTCTGGAGTATATTGTTGTACAGTTCTCTTGAAGCTTCTCCTTAACTTCTGTAAGAATTTTAATAAGGAGTAAATTTTAAATAGGTCAAGTTGTCGTAATGAGCCGGATCCGCTTTTTGATAAGTATATGCACTGTCGTGCACTCATCAATTGGTAATTATCTGTTAAAATTTATTATTTTAAATACTTTTAGTATAATCTATATATTTGAGTAATGTTTCTAAAAGTTTGAAAATTAATGTCATATAACATAAAATTCATATTTATCGTGTATTGCGATTTAATGTAAAGATATACAATTGACCTATATGTACATGTATGTTATACATGTATGTGATGTCTATCATGTTTGTATTGCTATGGTGGTGTGCTTATATGTTTTATGTAATATTTTAGGGTGAAACGATTCAAACGATCAACACGTACGACGTAACGATCAGATCGTATAATTTAGAACCCTACAATCGTCTTGGTGTTTCATTTATTCGCCCAAGTACGGTTACATGTATTCTGTAAACACAATTTAATTATAGTGCATTTTATGATAATATTCCAGAAACAAAACTGTTGAAGTGCACATATGTGTACCATTTATTATATTCTTTTGTTCAGCGTAGTGAATTTTAACCACCTTTTAACGAATTATTTTATTGAACATTAAAATAAAGCACAATAAAGGTATTCATTCGTTCTGAGGGAAACACGATTGAATTTTGTAAAAGAAACACTTGGAAGACGAGGGATCTACTTTGTGACAGTTTTTATACGTTAGGAGAGGAACATGTAAGTTAAAAGAATTTGTTTCCAATCCTCTACACAATAAAATATGTTCAAATCATACGTTACAGTCACACTAAAACATGATCATAATGTACATTTAATACAGAAATTTAAATGAACATGTTTGTCCGAAAGATATATGAAGGTAAAATTTAAACTTTTTTGCTAATTACTGACCAGGAATAAAAATATAAAGAAAGACTGACAAAAAGATACACAAATAGAATGACAGAGAAACAAATATACAAACGGGCAGATGTACATGTGAATATACAGACCAACAGATATTAAAAATAAGTTATACTGAGAAGTACATTTATAAAATAGTGGATTTTTTTTTTTTTTTTTACAAAATCGTACAATGAAAACCTAATAAATTGCTAAATACACGTTTTGATTAGTCACATCGCAGTGCTGGTGTTCATTGTGTGGTGAATCACTGGCAACAGTTACTTCTTTGACAGTTGTATCACACTCACTTCCGGTTTCTGGGGAATTCCATGCGTCGTTTATTACATGTTCATCAGGACAGCGTGACAGAGTACGAAGCGTCAATTTCATGTCATCCTGAAGTGATTCATATACCGGTTTAGCTTCACGATCCCGATTTGTTTCCTCAGCTTTGAGGTATTCGGTGTCGGTACATGTACATAAGAAAGGTCTTTTTGCGCTTTCCAATTGGCAATAAGATATACGTGTGTCCATTTGTTATAAAATATACTGTTAGAGCAAAGTAATGTGTATCATATTTTGAATTTCCTTAACTCTTTAGTTCACAATTGCAGGAAATCAAAGTTTAATCGTTTTTAATTGATTAGATCTTTCTACATGTATAAATTTAGCGTTCAAAGAGAATTATCAATACAATAAAGTAAAATGATATAGATACATGCAATTACTTTTACACGTTTGAAGTGCTTCGTTCCAAGTATATCCAGCGCAACATCCGTTTTTCCTATCAAATAAATGAAATCAAATTATTTCCCATATTATATCTTGATTTGCAAAAGATAAATTAAAAAACAAAAACAAAACGTGACCAATTCTGTACGTAGCTAAATAAGCCATAGCTTAAAAAACGTTTACCTTTAGTTTAGTTTTGTAAATGATTGTTTCGGTACACTTAAGAAGAGTTTTCTATTGTATTTTCTACATTAAAATAAAGTCAATTTATGTATTATGATAAAATGTTCAAAGTGTGCATGTCATATTGTGTATTTAAATTTTTTACATGTAATTTAATGGAGTGAGGTCTGAATTGTAGATACTTCGGCGTTTGGGAGCAATATAAATATTAGTTTTAGGTTAAGATGTAAATAAATGACCATTAAAATGATCTGGTAACTGTGCAAAACATAAGACTTATAGTAAACGTTCTAATACAGTCGTATAACTGATTGTAACAATAGGTGGTTAAATTGCATAGCCACATATTTATATAACAGTTTCAGTTTCAATTGTGTATTAGGCAAGTAATCTGCATTTGGGTACATGCGACGTTACATATTATGTAACCATGTAAAGCATAATTGTGCTAAGTATAGAGGAATTTTGCAAAGTTATCAATTTTGGACGTATTTATGCTGGAATAGACTATTAATTAGTAAAGATTTAATAACAAATAGATAATTCATCAAGTTGCGGATTATAAATAAATGGAAATAAATAGAAAAGCAAAAATACACCCTTCTATTCGTTATGGTCATTTTTATACACATCAAATGTCCTTGCATAAACGTAAAACGCATGCGTTAGATTTACCGATACATGTGATATTAGATGCAATATTTGATGTGAACGATTAATTTATAAATAACAATGTATACAGTGAATCATTTCAGTCAAGATCCATTTAATGTGAGTTTATTAAAGTAAATCAAGTGTCAGAATGATATGTTATTTGATAAACATATTCAAGTTCTTACCCATCACATAGTCTGTCAGCTCCTTGAGCAGCAGTCTGTAATAACCCTGCATATCCAAAATGTATTTGAAACGCTAGCAAAAGCTTCCAAAATGGCATATCGAAAAAAATCTAAATGTAAAGTTTATTGAATGATTTTTTATGCAAGTACTTTGTCTGCGGAAATTATATTCTAATGGTTTTCATTTTAATAATTTCCGGGTTGCATTACATACATGTACATTATTTTGCATTTACAAATAGAGAAACAATTTAATTACAAACGGCATTTCTAACCCCTCTCTTCTCTGTGTTCCGCTGTGTAAATTCGTTTTTTAGTTGGATCCCTACTCGAGTGAGTTCATTTTAGTTCAGTTTACACCTCATTGGAAATATGAAATTATTATTACTGGAGAATGACAGAATTACAGAAGTGCTATACACGCTATATTTTACGCCATTTCAACTTACAGTTAGAGAACATGTTTTTGTTTATTCGAAAAAAGTTATCAATATGTTGTAGATTACATTGCTGAAATGCAAATTTTTCGTTAATCAATAGAATTTTAATTATTTATTTTCCTGCCAAGAAGGTATATGGCCTTTGTGTGAATAAAAAATCTTTGACGTTGCTTTGACAGCTAATTTTAGACGAATAAATAAAAATGGGTGGAGTGTCTTTGCTATATATTGTTTCAATCAATTGTAGGACTATTAACATTATAAATGTGTAAGTGGTGATAATTCATTCTTTCCGCCAAATGTAAATTGTACCTTCATATGACTACTGTCACACTCATATTTTCACCGTTTACATGTGTTTACATATTTTCATTCAGTTTCATATAAAGCGTTTATTTCAATATTTCAAATGAACATAGAGATGATTTTATAACTCTAAATCTCTTATTTAATAAGCTGTGTGAAATTGGGGAATATAAGATGTTATGTTTTTCATTCTGTTTATTTCTAAAATCAATGGTTTAGAAAGCGTGAGATTCCTAAACTATTTTATAGTCAAGACACATGTACTAAGCAAATTCTTTTTATTATGACATTTGGCATTGTTTATTTATCCTAAGTCAATTTTGTGTCTTCTAACACTCATTTTTCTTTGATGTCACTAATTTCTTTGTTATCCAATATGTGTGAAGCAATTTACTGTCTAAAAACCAGGTGTCATACATAGACTCTTATTTACATAAGTTGAGCCCCTTTAGCAAAAATGTAGTTCCTACTTAGTGTGATTATCAATACGCGTTAATCGTCTTTTCACTTTTATTTTTCTAAACATACGCAATTTAAACAAATTTCATTGGTCAGTTTTTCAAGAACTAATTTTTTACGACAGGCGAGTGTTGGGCTATGCGCGTCACTTACCTGATTGCGCTCGTCCAATAAATATCTATTTTCATCGCCCACTCTCTGCCTCTTTTTCAAGGAATGTCAAATTATGATTTGTACGTTTATATTTGCGTAAATTATTTTATTTTATTTTTTTTTTTATTTTATCATCAGTATTTCAATCTAAGTTTTATTATCAGGAAAACTCAATACTTTTATATTTTTATCATTGTATTATGTTCATTGATTTATATGTGTTTATAGGTAATAATACTATTTTATAGCTTTTTATCGTCGCACACATTGTAATTTTTTTTTTTTTCATTTCAAAAGTTTAGTTTTAATAATGTAACTCCGTATTAATTAACTCGTTTCTTTTATAGCCACTCGGCACATCTCGGCAATCGATGTACTTTACGGAATCAACCGAGGTTTACCGAGCGCTTTAGAACAATTAAAACTATTTTATGTAGGGAGATAGGCTTTTTGTTATTCGTTTGCGAATCGTTAATGAAGCAAAAATGACATGCACAAATTCTTTTCTTAATACTGTGTAAGTGTTTTAATTTGTTTTAACATGAGTTAACTATTATTTCCTTTATGTTTTTGTATACATATTTAGATCATACAATTTTAGATCGTGCGATCATAGATTTATTAAGACTGACTAAAAGTTACTATTGCAAACACTATACTTTCACTTTCATCTTCACTATGACTTCTTACTAAATAATCTGATGTATTTTTAAGTCAAAAACGTTTATTATCTAATTAGTTACAGTATCAATTTATTTGTTAATAGTATTGGGTATAATGTAATTAACCATGGTCTCATTGTATTGATAGGGTTTTTATTTCATTTTGTTAAACCAGACCGGATTTTTTTTTATTATAACACTTATTGATTGCGCTCTTCTAATAAATACCTATTTTCATCACCCACTCTCTGCCTCTTTTTCAAGCTTCTGGGATGCAACCTCTTTAGGATTGTCCATAGAAGTAAATATTGTCTCCAAAAGGATATGACAAACCAAATATCTACCCAAACAGTGTGAGACACAAGGAAAAGCATTGCTTCTGGGATACAACGTCTTTAGGGTTGTCCATAGAAGTAAATATTGTCTCCAAAAGGATAGGGCAAACCAAATATCTACTCAAACAGTGTGAGACACAATGAAAAGCATTGCTTCTGGGATACAACGTCTTTAGGATTGTCCATAGAAGTAAATATTGTCTCCAAAAGAATAGGGCAAACCAAATATCTACCCAAACAATGTGAGACAAAGTGGCGGAGATCCATTCGATCCCAACCTCTTGCACCCAAGCCAGTGCTCTACAGAGAGTTCCCCAAAGAAAATCTACAAAGAACCACACAGACTTCTTCATTTCCTTGTTGACTTCCATTCGACTACCAAAGTAAAGTCGTCATGCCTGTAACAACAAGATTGCAGTCAGGA
Source organism: Magallana hongkongensis (assembly GCA_016163765.1). Taxonomy (NCBI): domain Eukaryota; kingdom Metazoa; phylum Mollusca; class Bivalvia; order Ostreida; family Ostreidae; genus Magallana; species Magallana hongkongensis. The sequence goes on along the minus strand of WFKH01011925.1, from coordinate 30,549,073 downwards.
AACAGCTCCCTATTTCGCAGGTTAGGCTATAAACCCAACGTACCTCAAAAATATCTTAATGCATCGACGCCCACCTCGAAGGACAGCAGCCAAACTTTAGAAGCTACGGCCACAAATTCTACAATCAGGTACAGGACATCTTCAAATCTACTACCACCACATTTTCCACCCCTCCACCGCCCACTCAAATGGCACAGAGCCAGGTAATTCTGATAATATCGGCCAACAAAATGAAACCTTCAATGCAGATTCTTCAAGCACTTAACTCTACATTTCCCGCATTACTGGCTCGAGCTCCCTCTACATTGTACGCGGCATAAACAAACACCACTTCTTCGGCTGGGGCTCTTACAGCAACTACATCAACAACTCTACAACCTGTGATGATTGTTCTACCTCCTCTGACAGGTCTCCAGCAAACCATACCTTCTTCATCACAGCAGTTACCAGCCCAGCACCACTCCCTACCTGAACACCAGACAGCACTCACAGGACAACAGACCTTCATTCCACCAGCACCTGCTACATATCAGCCACCTATACCTGTTAAAGTTCCTGTCCAAAGGCAGACTTCATCCCCAACACCACCACCCGCGCCAACATAAGTCTTGAAAAATATGATAGAAAAAATCCGCCATCCAGTTTTGGACCCAGTTCATGACATTCATTTCCATTATGAATGTGCCCCTGGATGCTGCCCATACCTATTTCTCCTTTTATTTAAAAGACACGGCCAAGGACTGGTACTTCCAACTGGCACCTGCGGTACAGAATTCCTTAAGCAAACTCAAATCTGCCTTCCTAGCCCCCTTAAAACCACAGGTACCGTTTAGCCTGGGATTGGTCGACATAACTCAACAAAATATAGAATCTGTTGATCAGTACATTTCAAGAATCCGGAAGTTGTCAACGGATTCCACAATGCCAGAAGACTGCCTGACAACCATGATCATGAAAGGGTTGAAGCCTGCCATCCAAAACATAGTCATGCCACAGTTCACTCAAACAATCGATGACCTCCGGACGAAATCGGCTGCAGCTGAAATGACAGTTCTGATGAACAAACAAAGCCTCTCAAGTGAAACATCAGACAATAGTGTTGTAAACGCCATGTCTGCTGTGTGTGACGTCACCAACAATTACAGCAAACCATAGCTGCAGTGAGGACAACCTTTCCAAACAATGTGCCTTACCATGAGGATACAGCAGACCATCCCGCACCAGGTTATTCCCGCCGTGACTCCAGACAGGCCAACCGATACCGAGGTCCCCCACCACAGCAGTAACATCCTACACAGTGGCAGCAGAGACCCAAGCAGTCATTCCCCCATCAACAACAAATGCGCGGAGCCCAGACACGTCCACAACAGTCACCCAGACACACCAGTCACACCACTGCCGCCACTGTGGAAGTAAGTCTTGCTTCTCTAAATTTAATTGCCCTGCCAGAGGTAATTTTTGTCGAAAATGTGGAAATTATAATCATTTCGAAAATCGCTGCATTAATTCATTTCTTAATAACAGTATCATTCACATTAGGGGCTCGTCCCTGTTCTTGGAGTAAAATCTAAGGATAGGCACATGGTAAAATCAAACTTCTCAAAATTCAAACATCCCCTTTCAAACAATTTAGCCACAACTCTTAGGCAAAACAAGGTTGAAATTTCAATGAAATCAAGGCGCACAAATGCATTATTAGACACCGGTGCAAGTATTACTGTAGCTAGTGCTTCTTTCATTAACAAAACCAGTTTAGGTAGAACTTCTTTTGAACCTGCTACTCACCCTGTCATTAAAGGTGTTACTGGTGCTAGACTAACTGTTCTTGGTGTACTAACAGTTCCTATTTCTATTGGCGGTGTAAAATTTTCTCACCCTGTACATATCATACAAGATCTACACTACCCTTTCATTCCTGGGCTTGATTTCTTGAACAAACACAAAGCAAGGATTGACTTGGACTCTCAAGTGCTTCCACTTCCTAATGAGAACAATGACGTCAACAATTGTCAATGATATCCACAACATTCACCTCCTATCTGCATCCGAGGGAAAAGCCCGACCATCCTCAACAGTGCTTATTCCTAAACGAAGTGAAATGAACATTCCGGTCAACATCTCTCATATCAAGAACTGTACCAATGTCCTTCTGGAACCAAACCCATCTTTGATTAAGAATATGCAACTCATCGCAGCTCGATGTTTAGTTCAAGTGGACAAAGGCAAAACAAACCTTCGTGTTATGAACCCAACTCATTCAGATGCCCAGATTTACGCTCGTTCATTTCTTGCGTCTGTGATACGGATTGATGAACAAGATGTGTTTTCCTTTGAGTCATCTCAAATTTCCTTCACTCCTAGTACAAACACTAAGGAACCAGAACTAAACTTTGATTTGTCAACTTCAAATCTAACTCCTGAACAAAAATCAGTGCTTTTGGACTTCCTGCATAAACACAAAGACTCTTTCGCAACTATCCTGAGTGACCTTGGCCGAACAGACCGCTACAAACATAGAACAGTATCAATAGGCATTTGCACTGTGGTGTAAAGACCTAAAACATAAATAATACAAAAAAGGTATTTCATCTGAAAGGTAGAAAAATCTAAAACATAAAAAAAATACAAAAGGTCTTTCATATGGAAGGTGAAAGACCTAAAACATAAGAAAAGCAAAATGTCTTTCACAAGAAAGGTGAACAGTCCTAAAAAGCCAGTACTTTAACAAAGAATGTGCTGAGTAGGGACCAACCTTATTGTATTAAAGTTCTAATCAACAGTAATACAATGTAATAATGTGACCAAAAATAATTTTATAGAAAACGGTTGTTGTTTTACATTTACTTTTGTTAAAAAAAAATAATAATAACTGTGCTAAATAAAAATAGTTGTTATTGATAACATAATTTGCGTCATTTTGGTAAATAACTTTATCACTTAATATATTCACTTTTTGTTTTATACTGGAAAAGTTCCACAAAGTTAATTATGTATGTTTCTTCTTACATAAATATCGTATCTATATTTTTTTCTATTAAGCGGCATTGAGCAGTGTTCATAAAATTCATAACTCAATTATTAATATCCACAGCAATTGTGTCACAAAGTTAAGTGTATACCAAATATGGTTTCTTTTGGCATTAAATAAAGAGAAAACATCAAAGAATTTTAAACCAAAGAAAATGAATTTCTTAGAAAATAAATGTTGCATACCGAGTAAATAATCATATTATATCAAAGTAGCGAATTTATGACGCAGATCAAAATATCAACTATAGGTAAGCAGTGTGGCACTGCCATAAAAAAAATACCTACTTTGGAAAAAAACAAAACAAAACAAAGTGCTTAAATTTGGAACAAAATCAAGGCACTATGAAATGCGTTCAGTTATTTTGTTTTAAATACATTAACATTCCATTTAAACTAGGTAGCACAGCTTAAGCTATTTTTTTTCGGCACAATTGCACTTAATGGTTTCAAATAACATCGTGTACTAGCACAGTGTAAATAATACGTCAATAACATTTCAATTATTTTCCTCTTACCGTATTCTATTTGAAAGAACCTGACATTTTAAGGCAATAATGTGTTAATTTTCAACATTACTTAAACGTATCCTTTTCCAACGTTTCTGCAACGAACAGTTTATGATTTATGATTTAAGGTATCCGATCCATAATAGCCCCAGATTCAGTGAATCTGGATGCAAAACAGATATGTATGGGCTTAATACTCAGTATACTTGGACATAATTTTCATGTTTAAGTATCAATATGTAAGAATGGAATGTGTCCTAATTAATGACCTTTTCCTTTTCATGAAGAGTTGCTCCCCTTTGCTTTTAATCTATAAAAATTAATTCTAAAAAATCTACACGGTATAAAATTTATTTTCAATTGTTTTTGTATTCCTAATGATAAAATACATCTTTCCACCGAAGCATTTTTTGATATTCTTAGTATTTACTTTTTTATTTAATAAAATGTGCTTGTCCCCATAGACCTTAATGCAATCTTCATTAATTAATTACTGCTTAGTTAATAATATTTTTGAAAATTTCTCTCGGTAAATCTTTTTCTACTCTAAATTGCTTTAGATTAATATCAGAGTATTTAATACATGATGGATATTCAAGGTTAGAAAAATTAGGTCCTAATATGGATCGGATACCTTAAGTTGTTTTATGAAATAAAATATGAATAAACGATCATACATTTTAAAGTTTTCGGGGTTTTTCTTTTATTTTTTTTATTTTTTTTTTTTGTTTTTGTTTTTGCTTTAGAAGCTTTTACATATAAACATGAAATAACCGCTCTAGAAAGAGAATAGCATGACATTCATGACATACATTTTACTTGTATATTACACCTTGTCTAAACATATTTTTGCAGCAAATTTGATTTTGTATAAGTAGTGAAACGGCATTTTCGTTTAGTGTTCCCTTTATCGTCTATTTTTGAAACATATACAACAAGAAAAACCGGCCATAAATGACTAATTTGTGTTTATTTATATACATCAACTCCCTCATCCTCAAATATAACAGTTTTATAATGATGATGCGGACTTTCTAATAACCCTGATATGGAAAGCATTTTTGATTAGCAAAGATAGCGTGTTTTGCAGACAGAAGTCGATAGATAAATAGATCAATAAAGTACGTCAATTGTATTTGACATTCAAATTTGGTCTAAAAAGCAGTATAGTCAGATAATTGATCCCATATCCTGCAGTTAATTCTGATGTATCGAAAGCGAAAGAAATGACTCACCATCATGGTAAATCCTGCTTATTTTGCATGATAATAAAACGTTCCAAAAATAACCAATGATACCAAATAAAAGGTATTTAAAGTACTTACCTGTACAAAAATAGCTATGAGTTAATTTTCTGTTTCGTTTTTTAAAAAAAAAAAAATCCGATGACCTGTAATAGTCCATTCATACTTGCAGTTAAGGTAAATAAGAATTGTTTTAAGCTATGTCACTGTTTAATACATCATCCTTTAGAAGAAATTTATACTTGTGATAAAAATACTGTCAATTTCATAAGGTTTTTGTTGTTTTGGTATCCCAATCAAAAGCTACACGTATTAATTAAAAATATCTTTCGGTTTCGATATACAATGGTAGGTTTTTAACATCTAATTAGTAGCTATATAGATATCTTTATTTTTCAAGTCTTAAAATGTGTATAAAGCTGTCACTGGGAAATATTTTTGTTTTGTTTTAATGATTGTTATAAATGTCGTAACATATTAAGAAACATGTAATCCAATCTCGCATATTGTATCAATGTATTTTTCCATTGCTGCTACATTGTATGTTGAGAGTATAAAAGGGATAAATACAATATGCATGTCATCTCAACTAAACTATCTAATTTTAATGAACAAGATATATATAACAGATTTTGCAAAACAGCTGTGAATTTACGTGGAGTTTTTCTTATTTAGTGTCAATCATGAAAATGTCAACAAAGAAAATTAAAAAGCTTATGCAGATGAGCATGACGTTTCCGTTATTAGCCGAAATGTGTCTTTCACAGACAGCTCAGGTGGTAAAATATCTCTCTCTCTCTCTCTCTCTCTCTCTCTCTCTCTCTCTCTCTCTCTGTGTGTGTGTGTGTGTGTGTATGTGTGTGTGTGTGGTAGATGAATAGGACAAAATATATATATTTCAAGGGGGAAAAAGTAAAATAAACTGTAAATACATGGTTACAGGGCTCTCTATTAGTAAATTATAACATGATCCGCGCCCTCAGACATATTATTGTTTGTTTAAATTAAATCGGGCAATTGTTAGCTAAATGCGATACATATCAACCTTCCTTTTTATCTTCATTTGTTTTAAAATCACAATCTTACAAAATCTAGCTGGAATTACGCGCAAAGGACTTGATGGAATGAAGACGAGTAAAAAGAAGAGGAACTAATATTCCGATCCATGTTTTCTGTGTTGAGCTTAGCCTACCTTAGTGAGGTTTTAGCGAAAGTTCTGCGTTGATCATTCCATAGTAAAGATCAGGGACATAATCAAATTAGACCCGACCCATTTCGACATTTATCTTAAATATTATCGAAATGTTAGCTCAAAGTGAGTAAAAGAAAAAAAATTGTATTTAATTGGTTTATTGTTACATGTAACAACCACAGCAATCGATTGTTAAGTAATATTGTTAGCCAAAACTGAGAGCCATTGCTGCTGTCAGACTGGCATGTACATGTACATTGTTTTTCATTATCTAAGAATATACAGTAACTTAAAAATTCAAACGGAATGTGGCAATTAAAACACAGAAACAAATTACAAAATTACTCCTTTTCAGAAACCTTTAAACTACTTTTCGTCTTTTAGTTTTTTTTTTTCCAAGTGTTATTTTAAACTGTTCCATGCTACAAATTTGTATAAGCTGAATATTCACATGCTTTCTTTTAATACATTAATAACGTTCAGAGAGCATACAAGGTAGATCGATTTAAGAATTAGTGGCGCCTTCTCACACGAAGCTGGTTTTGAGCACATCATTGTTAATTACAACAACCCTTGAGTTGAGAGAAGCACCATTAGTTGTACAAGACACTTAAAAATTAACGTGCAACACACAAGAAGTCTTCACATTGGTTCCATGATCATTGCAAATCCAACAGATACTGCATAGAGATGCCATTACACAGCCTGTAGTCCAACATGAGGTAACAAAAATAACATCTTTAAACATTTGTGTGCGTAAAAAATGCGTGTGTACACAGATACGTATACATTCTAAAGGTAGAAATTAAAATATTTTTTTTTTTACTTTTTTTTCAAGGAAACCAATAACTTATTTTGCTTGGAAAACGCAACATGATGCCACTGCTGAAGATACAACCCTGCGGACCTTTTGCATGAAGCCTTCAAACTTGCAAAGACTTTAAATTGTAAAACAGAAATCATTTTACCATATAAATAAAATAGAGAATCTACCTTGAAATTTGACATGTTTTATTCAGTCATAATGTGTTGTTTTAAAAAGAAAATCATGGAATATTTTAGCTATATAATTTGAATATTATCCTATATATTTCTCTTAAGATATCTCCTTTACAAGGATATTGATGTAGTCTAAAAATGGCCACGACTACTCAGTCCTCTCAATAAACCTATAAAAGGAAATGTCTTAGAATTGTTTCCAAAAAAAACGTTTCAGGAAAACATAACAATATTACATTCGTTATTCTAAAGTAATAATTAATGTTTGAAATAAAATGTTTATACTCTGCAGGAACCCCTCTAAAGGTTGTAGTGAGATATTTCGATTACTTTGAGGTGTCAAAAAGACTTTCAAACTGAAAAAAAAACTCAGCCCAGTTTAATGGTGATGAGGACTTCTTTCTGCACATAAAGCGTTTATAACCCCCACCCCACT
>WFKH01011925.1:30528854-30541566 GCA_016163765.1 Magallana hongkongensis | reverse complement strand
AAAAAAAAAAGAAAGAAAACCATACAGAGTTATTTATAAAAATTATAAAAAAAAATATTTTGTTTTGATGCAAATCATGTTTGACAAACATCATGACTTCATGCATTTACTTTAACATGGTTAGAATGAATAAAATGGTTACCTTGATAAATATCATGTCTTGTAATAATAAATAACTTTATCACTTTATTCTCTTGAATTCACTCAAAACTAGGAATGATTACGTGATTTCAATTTTGCCTAAGTGCCAATGTGACTTATTCTATGTATGCTACACGTAAATGTCTTATTACATGCATGTAAAGAATTTCCCTATCTTTCAAAGCTAATTAAAAATATGAACAACTAATTTCTGTTTATTATTATTTTTTACTTTGTTATGATAATCATTTGTCTTATAAGGTTGCCACGAGGAGTGTTAAAAAGCAAACATTAAAGATATATAGCTGTTTTTAAGTAAGAATAAACAAGATTTATTCATACACACCTGACCACAATATAGTAGAATAAAGTAAACTCTCAGGAGATTTTCGTAATACCTATTATCTGCTTTGCATGTTCCGTATCTACAGTGCATCAGTGCTGTTGAAACGCTAGCGCAGGAAAAAAAAAATCAACTTTTTACAAAATGCACAAGTTATCATAGCATCAATTACTGCAACATTTTTCTTTAGTACGACTGATATTGACCTAAATTTAGATGCAAAATTGAGTGACAACGGAACTTTCTATGGCAGCATAGAAATGATCAGTAAATAAAACCGTCCAATAAATGCTACAAAATTATTACGTACATGTAATTTCTATTTCCCCAAAAGAACTGACAGTTTTCTAGAATGGAAATTACTCGTTAGAGGCAACAATTGTTTGCTTTTTACCACATGTAGTGAATTACAATTTGAATCAGGCGAAGTTAATGTACCTTTAACCTTTAAGGAATCAAATTAAAAAAATAAATAAATAATATGGTTTTTCTACTACATGTACGAAATTTCTCATACCCTTTTGAATAAATATAATAATTTTAGTCTATGTGATTTTGAGAAATCGTTACAATTCGATTCCTAGAATACAAAAATTAAAATTCAACCTACGCATTTGTCTGTATAAACAGGAACAATGCTCATTTAATTTTCATTGAAGTCTAATTCTATTTCAATATCAATATGCAAAGTCTGTGTAGATTGCATAGATAGTTATAACAAACACGCTTACATACTTTGTACATGTAATATTAATTATACATTCAATGAATGGCAGGGTACGCATTAGGCCTAATAAATTCACAAAATATTAATGTGAATGTAAATGTGAATGTCATAGATCCAAACAAAATTCGTCACATCAAAATTCCATGTAGATATCACATCTATACATTTGTGATTTTCAACTGCAAAAGTTCATAATAGTATACTCAGTGGTTCAAGATGAGTTGTATACACACACACACACACACACACACACACACACACACACACACACACAGTAGTATGATCAATAAGGGGTTCTAAGTTAGAGGAAGGCAAACTTTCCGGGAAAATAATGGAATAGAATTTTCCTCTAACTTTACATATTTAAACTGTACACATATTATGCCATTATCATCAACTAACATTTTCCTTGACATCCTATTTAGCAGTTTCAGATGAGTTGCGTTGATAAAATGCTTTAATGCTTTATCTTTAATTGGAACAATTTAAAAACTAAAAAAAAACCAAAAGTAACAACATTCATGGAAAATTATTATACTCAAATTCCAGATCACCACATCACATTGTGTCCTTGCTACCTTCAACAATCTTGGAATACTTTAATGCTATATCTTTCATTGGAACAATTTAAAAACTAAAAAACAAAAAAACAAAAGTGACAACATTCATGGGAAATTTATATACTCGAAATTCCAGATCACCACATCACATTGTGTCCTTGCTACCTTCAACGATCTTGGAATGTTTTACAGTGGTTAAAGGGGAGCTGCGTTTACAAACTGTTCATTACTATTTTATTAGTATTATCAATACGTTCAAAAGGGCGACATTCCTACAAAGAAATGAGATCGGAATTTGCTGTTTATAGCCACAATTAAACATTGCTTTCGTAATACCTAGAAAGTTGTTCTTTTTTTAATTCTCTGCAGCGGTTTCAGTGTAGCTGTGCAGAGAAAAAACAGGACTAAAGAACTAACTGACTGACTGACTGACTGACGGACAGATCCACGGGTCATAGACAGTATACTAGTATACTAAATATGCGATTGTATATTCTACTGGAAAGAGTATATTAACTAAATATTTAATCAATATTTGAACAATTCAGTTACATTTGATTTATATAAAGGTCAATTGCCCACACTGTTTAATGGATGTAACGCGCTATTCGAAATAATGGAGAACCCTGTATACACAGATGTCGTTTATACATTGTATAATAAAAGCAAAATATCAATGAAAGTTTATCTATATTTTCTCGATTTCCTTTAAAATGTTTACACAATAATATGATATAATAAACTTTTTGTTCCATAGAGCGATTCTGGGGAAATCACGTCATCTTGTTACGCAGCAAAAGTGCAATTTGTGGATCCTTGTCCAGTGACTAATGCTGGATGGATCCGTCAAGCAAAACTGAAGCAGTGCTCTAACATTTTATTACCTTGTTCAAAACAGCAGATTTTGGAGTATCATTGCTTGCCAAACACTTGGCAGAATCAGACCATATCCGTGTGTGCACTTCCTCAGATTATAAATGGTAAAGCTTATATAATATGATAAAAGCAATAACTGCGAAAGAAAATACGAATTCACTCTAATAATACGCGTTGCGTAAAATTCAAAGTTAATAATATAATTTTTACTACCCGTCAACATGTTTTGTCTCTGATATCAAGCATATAGAAACAGAGCATCCGTGTTATCTTTTCCTTAAAATAAGACAAATAAAACAAGAACATTGCAGTAACGTTTAACACGAAAACAATGTAGTCAAATTTTATTTAGAATCAAAATTCCACGCCTTCAATCTTTAATATAAATCTTATTCCATGTTTAAATAATATGAACAACAATTGTGCATGATTTAAAAAAAAAAAAAAATATGTTTTGACACCCTAGGTTTCAAGTGTGCAGAGTTCAACCTTAGAGGAAATAGCATCCAGCCCCTCTATGAAACAAACTGCAGCCAGGACATACCTCCATGTCCATTCCGTTATAGCTCATTAGTAGCTTATAAATGTAAGCACCATCCACGTTTACTAAATATGCATGCTAAAATCAAAGCAGGCTAGCATTGACATACATAATACAATTATTACTAAGTCATATTTTCTTACATGTTTGCTATTTTGTTTATTGTAGACCAGACGTGTTATATTCTGAAGAACAGTAAAAAGGACGGAACTCAAAAAGACACTGTTATAGACAGTTTTTGGTAAATTTTAAGACGTTGAACTTTCCATGAAACGTTGGTGTAGGTGTAGAACTAACGTACATGCACATATAAATACTTGTTTCATGTACGTTACTATATTGATATTTAAATCTTTTTTATTTAAAATAAGCATCTACACGTCAATTATATCATTGACGTGTTTGAGAAATCATCTATATATAGTCTAAATTTCTCCTGTTTTGTAGGACAAATTTAAGGTTTCCGTGGCCTTTCGTTTTATTAGTTTTAATTCTATCGGCCGGAGTTGGAGTAAATTGCGTATGGAAAAAATTAATCGGCAACCAACAACGTTCTAGCAACAATTACAGCATAATCGGTATGTGTTAACTGATCAAGAAAATCACTGTCGAATCATTCATTTCAATTTTACATAGATTTTTAATGAAACACTAGCAATTGTTATTAAATACGTATGGTTTATTTATGTATAGATAATTGATTACTTTTCGTCTTTATAGATTATTACAATAATATGGCTACTACCGCTGTTGTCACAGAAAATTCATCCCTACCAGACGTCGAATTGAAGGATCATCTTGTTTAAAGAGTTAATTTGACGTGCATACATTTTTACATTATGGTATCCATTTTTATATTTCGTGACTGCTTAGACATGTTTGGAGTTTTTAAATAAAAACTGTCGGCGCCTTACGTCAACAATGATTTCTCGTTTTAAGATTATTCTAATGAAAAACCCAGTCATGTTTAGCCCATTTGTCATAAAGCATCTTTGAATAAAATGTACAAAGTATTCATCTCTTTGTCTTTGTCCTTTTGTATGAGAAATGCATATGAATAAAAACCATAAAAGGATATGCGACATTACAAAATTTAAAAATGAAAATATAAATACATTTAAAGAAATATTAAAACTGATATACTCATAAGATTTTAAAAACATCAAATACAATAGGATGTAATTAAAGTAGCTTTTACATGTATTTTTACAACGTATGCATTTTGTCAGTAAGGTGAATCCTATACTCTATAATATTTTGGTTAAAGGATGACTGCACTTAAGGACATGCGATATTTGCGAGAAAATAAACTTTTAAAAGAAGAATTTTTCTTTCAATTCCAGAAATGGTCAACATCTAAACTGCAACTTTACGTAATTGCGTTAAATAAAAGTATGTTGTTACCAAGTACGAATTTGCTTTCATAGGCGGGGGTCATCCCTATTTCTTGAGTCTCCATACGATAATGAGGACGCCCACTTTTATACTGACTTCATACATAGTCAGCGCATGTTTGTCTATTGTTCTCCGTTTAACAGTAGTTGTATATTTGCATTAACGAAGTTATGTCAAAGGGAGATTAATAGACAAACATGCGCTCATGGTTTAAATGTGAAAAAACTGCCCCTTCTTACTTTCGCTTTCCCTGTTGTAACCAAGGGTAGATGCATGTTGAATATTATAATTTACCACGTGATTTCTCACCTCAGGTAACTTTGTGAATACAAAATTCTATCACGTGACGTGTAAGGTACCAATGTATGTGCTAACTAGGACAATGTTTTCGAACACGTTAAGTTGTGAAGCATTGATTAAAAGTCTTCTGTACTTACATGGGCGTGGTCTAATTGTTGAATCAATAGTAAATAGTATACTTCTACCATATAGAATAGATAGGGTTATATGGTGAAAGCGTGATCACATAAATTTTTATACATGGCATTGTTATTCATGGTAGTCTAATTTTAGTACCATTCTGATAATGGCAGCTCCACCTCTCATGCATATTAATATCAATCTTGTTTGATCAAAGGCAGAAAAGCGAAAATTCTCCTTTTTTCGAAAGTTGTAAGGAGAAAAACATAGTATGAGCTTATTGTATCACAGTCTAAAATCTTATTTCATGTTGGAAATTGACTAGAGTCTTTAAGAAATTTAACAAAAGTGATATTAGGTTAAGAAATAAACGGAACAGAAGCGACCGAAAAGGGCCCAAAATCCGGCGCTAAGTGCAGTCATCCTTTTTGTTCTCTGGACATTATTAGTTTATCGTCTTGTAGTTATAAAAATAAGCATAATCCTATACCGGTATATTAACTTCTTACTTTTCTTACAAAAAATCTCCACATGCATAACATTTTTCATAATACCTTATTTGGTAAAATTGTATTGATTACATGTAACTGATAAAAAGAAACTTTTGTAGGGAAAAGATGACAAATTATAGAAATAAAAAAAAATATTTAGTTACACAATTTGTATTTTTTTCTTTTACATTTTTAGATTTTTATATGTTGCACTTGAAAAGATGAAACGTATAGAGGTTAATGTGCTTATTATTTTATTTCTACAACTTTTAAAACATGAACGAGGGTTGCTCGATGTGTAGTGTTTATTGCACGATATCTTAAAAGCATGAAATTGTGGAGTGAAAACATGCCAATATTTTAAAGTATTCTTTTCGGTCTAAAATACATAATTTTAATTCTTAAATCCAGTTCTGAAATGCGTAAGGGTAGCCTGATTTAGGTAGACCTCTGAGGTATGGCTGGCTGAGCCAAACTTTAAGGCTCCTGGTTACGACTAGATAAGAACCTTTTCAAATTTTGGAAAAAAAAAAAAAAAAAAAAAAAAAAAAAAAAAAAACTCGCATGGGGCTTCATCTGGAGAGTATGGTGGGTGTAGCAAGATGGTCACATTCTTCGACTTTAAAAATTGCTTCACAAGTTCAGGTGTATGTGATGAAGCCTTATCAAGGTAGACAAACGTGCCTTTACCCAGACGCAGGGCCTCGTTTATAATAAAATTCTTGAGCTTTTATTGTATAACATCTCAGTAATACCGACCTCTAACACTACTGCCATTCGGCACCGGCATTTATACGGCTGTACAATCACATGAGAATATGCAATGAAGAACTTTGTGTTTATGGTTATTGTGGTAACTACAGTCATTCCACCTTGTTTAGTTAGCCATATTCGATTTCAATTTTTCTTCCTGGTTCGAAATTATGAACGAATGTTTCATCACACATAACAATACATGTATTTGGAAATTCTATATTACTGACACAGTTTTTTTAGCAATTTCTTGGCAGTTTTTACACCATTTTGTTGGCCATTTGTCAATATACTGGCTCGCGATATCCATCAAGCACAAATCTGTCGTATTTTCAAAATACCCTTCAAAACTAAATGCACCCGCGATAGCAGCGTGCTAATATTTTTGGCTATATCATTTATCGTGTAACCGCCATCAATTCAATTTTTTCCTGACTTTTGAGACATTTGCCTTGCTTTACGTAGCAAAATAGGATGTAAATAATTTTTTTGCATTCTACACGAAAATCGATGCACTGTGCTTCATAAACGTACATTAGCCAACATTTTGAAATTTACACAGATGACTGGTTTAGGCTAGGTGAGAATGGTGTACAGGTAAGGGGTGGGAGAGAACAAAAGAAATATACAGGTATTACAGTTGACCTTTGTCTTTTTTAAGAATGACAACAATGCTTGAATTAAAGTGAGGTGAGCTAATAAAACATAAAGGGCTTTATGATAGATTTGACCTCGCCTTGACCGAGTTTATCACCTCATAATATTTAAAGAGGTACTAGAACCAATACATGGCTACTTCATTGTTAACAGTGAGGGGCAGATAAATTGATATGAATTCGAATGGCAGGTTGTTGAGGCACAATCGGGGTTTGCATAATTAAAATTCTTGTATATAATCGTACCATTGCGGGAAATTACACAAGTAACATAGTAATAAGGTACGTAACATAGTAATAAGGTACGTACCTTATTAGGAGGATATTATTTCATTGATGACAGGTACATGTACCGACGAAGTCCACGAAAATTGAAGATTCATTTACGTGGTATTTTGTAAAGTTTTCATCCAAAAATCAAATCATAAATAAATCAACGATATCTGAGTATTTATCAAAGTGGAAAATATTTGCATCGTTTCAATGAAAACTTAACTAAAATTAAAGATTAATAGAATCATTCATTATTACGAGTGTGGGATAGTGAAATTCCACCGAGGGGACAAGATTCACGGTCTAGAACGAGGCTCTGCCGAGTCCTAGACCGTGAATCTTGGCCCCGAGGTGAAATTTCACTATCCCACACGAGTATATGATGAATGATTATTTTTCTCGCATTATTTTACATTAAAAAACGATGTCTGACAACTTTCTGTTATGACGTTAAAAAGATTACTCTCGGTTTATCCCTCCGCGTTCTAAAAATAGTGCAAGACAAAATGAGAGCATACGACAGTTTTTTCAATGAAAATATGGTACATTGTAATTGATTAAGCAAAACAATTTCTTAATGGATAATCTCAATCCATCATTTTGCATTTCCCTACAGCAGACAACGTTTGTTTACGTTCTAAAGCGGCGTAGTAATACACAGTGTAAGACAGAAAAATCTCACACTGCTGTCTCACACTGGAAAAACCGATCTCACACCGGTGATAATGCGAGAAAAAGATATCCCATATTTTTTTTCGTACAGAGTCCATTGCTGGTATCAGCATTATGCTGTTGTTATCGTATTCACCGACCTGGTTTTTTATCAGTGCAATGTATCTAACAACAATAGGCGCCGATAGGGGTTAATAGATAAACAATTGGAAAACTACAAACTTACAAAACATTTTGTCTAAAAAGTCTGAAAAAAGTGCATGCAAACCTCTTACAAAATTGTTGATAAATATTTCATTTGGATATATTTGCGACGCAAAATTACACTTGCTTTTTTATTATTTAGTAAAATAACATAATTGATCCTCTAAATGCATCTAAACTTTTATAAATCAAATAAAAAAAAAATTTCACTCATAAATATTGAACGAATAAAACTTGATTGCGATATCCATGATCCACTTTTTTCTACGTCTACCTTTGTTGTTTTTACGAAAACGGAGCAAGTACGCCTGATTGTGTTGTGTTTAGTAATTTCATATAAATCATTTGGCACATAAAATATTGACAATATTTTACAAATAATCATAAGAACGATCTGTTTATGTAGTTGACAACAACACCATCTCGACACATTTCTGTTAAAATATCCTGGTTACCAATTCACCTATTCAAACAAAGAAAACCACATTTTAAATATAAAACAATGCTGTACTTGATATGAAAGTTACGTCTAAACTATTTAACCATCTAATTGCCATGTTTTGGGGCATTTATGTCAAGTGAACAACAGCACTTTGGTAGCGCGATTATGAGATATTACTCCAAACGTCATTTCTGTTTAGGATACATTTGTTGAAACTGGATAGCCACTTAAGTAACCTTCAAACTATTTTATTTGCCTTGGACTTGAATGACATTCTGTCATTGGATGAGATGCGTCGTTTAAATGTCCTCTAAACTTCCTAAAACGACCCCTTATCTCCTTTTAGGGGCCATTTTACGAAACTTTGGTTGATACATATCATTAGAAACATTATTCTGAGCATCTTTTCTTCTATAATGCTTTTCAAAATAGTTCTCCTTTTTAAGATATAAATGATCAAAATACTAAACTTCTAGCCCCTTAAAACCCCTAATTATGTAACATATCAGAAATTTTTAATCATGTATAGAAAAATAACGAAAAGATAAACAATTTTGCTTCTATAAAACATTACAAAATAGTTCTTATTAAAGAGATACAGATAATTGACTTTAGACACTTCTGGTCCCCTAATTTGAAGGGCCAGCCCCTTTTTCTTGGTTTCAGTTGAAAGGTATTTTTAATCTAAACACATTTTGTTCATTAAATTTTTAGAAATTCGTTACCGTTCTTGAGATATTTGGAAAAGTTTGTTTTAGGGGCCGACCCCTTATCTCCTTATAGGGGCCATTTTACGAAACTTTGGTTGATACAGTCATTTCATGCATATCTTTTACATTTTTATGCTATGTTATGGTATGCGATTTTAATGGTATGCTATGAGATTTCAATGCAATGCTATGAGATTTGTATGCTATGCTATGAGAAATTGAAATAAAGGGCTTGATGATATGGTATGCTATGCTATGCTATGCTATGCTATGCGATTTTAATGATATGCTATGATATTTCAATGCAATGCTATGAGATTTGTATGCTATGCTATGAGAAATTGAAATAAAGGGCTTAATAATATGGTATGCTATGCTATGCTATGGTATGAGATTTGAACAAAAACGCCTCCAAACACAGAAGAGTTCCAAACATTTCAAAGTAAAATGATAAGAAGTCAAAGTTTATCATTAATCTGCAATGTGAACATTTATTCTTTTAAATAAAAGCATTTAAAACCAAGTTAAAACCATGTTGTATGCTATGCTATGGTATGCTATGGTATGATATGACGAATGAGAATCTATGAGATTGTATGCTATGGTATAACATTCCAATGCTATGGTGTGAGATTACAATGCTATGATATGAGATTTCAATGCTATGCTATGCTGTGATGTATGGTGTAAAAGATATGCTTGAACTGACTGTACATATCATTAGAAACATTATTCTGAGCATCTTTTCTTCTATAATGCTTTTTAAAATATTTCTCCTTTTTAAGATATAAATGATTAAAATATTGGACTTCTAGCCCCTTAAAACCCCTAATTATGTAACATATAAGAAATTTTTAATCATGTATAGATAAAAAACAAAAAGATAAACAATTTTGCTTCTATAAAACATTACAAAATATCTCGTATTAAAGAGATACAGATAATTGACTTTAGACCCTTCTTGGCCCCTAAAATAAGGGGCCAGCCCCTTTTTCTGGGTGTCAGCTGAAAGCTCTTGTATATATAAACTTTATTGTTCTATATATGATAACAAAATATTTATGACAAAAAAGATATTCATGATCAAGTCTCAAATTTCCCCAAAATTGTCAAAAAAGGTTAACATCAACATTTTCAGGTCCAGGCGAGCTTCAAGCATAATTACTTTTGGTGAAATCTAAAACAAGCATGCAAATCTACCATAACCACTCTATATTGCATAAAAATTTCAAGTCTCTAACTATAACGGTTTTTGAGGAAATGCGTGGACAACAAATCATGATCCAAAAAACACGAAAAAGGAACATAATTCAAAAGCGGAAGTGAATTTTCAGACAGAAAGTGGGATGCAAAGAGACATTTACCTAAGACATCATCCCTGTAAAAATCATTAAAATCGATAAAGAAATGGCTGAGAAATTAAGGGTGTCTACCAAGAAGAATAATAATAACTAGACACGATCTCGTTGCGAGCAACGAGGAGGTCTTCCGTCCGATTTTAAGAAGGTGATATGACATCATCGACTTTGATTTTCGTCAAGAAAACTTTAAAAAGAAGTGGAGTACTACTGCTTTTCTGCGTCGCTTTTTATAAGTTCTCTTACGTTGCTTTTTTAAATACTTGCATTTCTTCCAATTGAAATAGACACAATTAAACTTTTTACTTCTGGCCCCCAAAACCCCTAATTAGGTAATGAATAAGTAAATCATTAAACTCTTAGTATATATAAACGGATTATACCTAATTTTGCTTTTATAACCCTCATAAAATATCCCTTAGTAAACAGCTACAGATAAAAAACTTCAGGGCCTTCTGGTCCCCTAATTTGAGGGGCCAGCCCCTTTTTCTTGATATCAAATAAAAGGTCATTTAAATCGAAACACATTTTGTTCAGCAAGTGTTTAGAAATTCGTTACCGTTTTTAAGATATACGGCTAAGATCGTTTTAGGGGCCGATCCCTTATCTCCTTATAGGGGCCGTTTAACGAAATTTTTAAGGTTGCATATTGTTTAGTACATCATTTTGAGCATCTTTCCTTCTATACTGCATTTCAGAATACTTTTCCTTTCTGAGTTATGGGTGATCAAATTTTTGGACTTGTGGCCCCTAAAAACCCCTTATTACGTAACACATGATAAAATCATTACATTGCTTGGATAAATAACTGTGAGATAAACATATTTGCTTCTATAACCTTTTACAAAATATCCCTCAGTAAAGGGCTACAGATAAAAGACTTTAGAGCCCTCTGGTCCCCTAATTTAAGGGGCCAGTCCCTTTTTCTTGGTATCAAATGAAAGCTCTTGTAAATACAAACTTTTTTTGCTTTAAATGTTTTAACAAAATGTTTTTAAGAAAAAAAGATAAACAAAGAAAACCAGGAAAACCAGGAAAAATTACGGCGTTTTTTTAATCTCAATTTTCAGGTCCAGGCGAGCTTCGGCGCCTTTTTAATAAGGCATATATGATTGATTTTATACACATCTACAATCTTTTGTCTACCATCCCTGAAAATTTGAACTCAATATCTTTAATAGTTTAGGAGGAGTTACATGGACAAAATAACCCTTAACAAATCGCTAAAACGTTAATATCTCTGAAACGGAAATGACGTCATCAATATAAAAAAAAATCCAATCAGGTTCAGACCAATATTTATCAGATCTGAAAGTTTCACGAAAATCGGTCGAGCCATTTCCGAGAACTCGCGCGGACAAAATTTGTAAGAAAAAAAATGAAAAATAACTAGACACGATCTCGTTGCGAGCAACGAGGAGGTCTTCCGTCCGATTTTTAGAAGAAAATATGACATCATCGACTTTGATTTTCGACAAAAAAACATGGAAAAAAGAGTGAAGAACTAATGCTTCTTTGTATTGCATTTTATAAGTTCTCTTTTTCAAATATTTGCATTTCTTCCAATTAAGATAGAAAAGATTAAACTTGTTTACCTCTGGCTCCTAAAAACCCTAATTAGGTAATGCAAGAGAAAATCATTATATTGTAAGGATATATACACGTATTATACCTAATTCAGCTTAAATAACCTTTCACAAAATAGTTATTAGTAAAACGCTATAGATAAAAGACTTTAGAGCCCTTTGATTCCCTAATTTAAGGGGCCAGCCCCTTTTTCTTGATATCAAATGAAAGGTCATTTAATTCTGAACACATTTTGTCAACAAGTGTTTGGAAATTCGTTACCGTTCTTGAGATATATGGGAAAGAAGGTTTTATGGGCTGATCCCTTATCTCCTTATAGGGGCCGTTTAACGAAATTTTGAAGGTTGCATATTGTTAAGAACATCATTTTGAACAACCTTTCTTCTGTACTGCATTTCAAAATATTTTTGCTTTCTGAGATATGGGTGATCAAATTTTGGACTTTTGAACCCTAAAAACCTCTAGTTACGTAACACACGATGAAATCATTACATTGCATGGATACATAACGCTAACATAAACATATTTGCTTCTATAACCTTTCACAAAATATCCCTCAGTAA
>WFKH01011925.1:30473960-30484938 GCA_016163765.1 Magallana hongkongensis | reverse complement strand
TGTTTGCAATGCCACTTTATTTACTTGTAATAAACACATTGTAAATTCTATTGAATACATATTTCAGGTGAATTGAATTTAAAAACATTTCGGTCTCATGGATGTGTGTTGTAGAAATGTTAGCTTATATTACTAATGTACGCATGCAAATAAAAAAATAGTGGAAGATAACTACGACAGTTTGAATTATCATAAACAAAGATAATTAAAAAGTAATTAACAGTCTTAGAGTAACCTTTTTAAGTAAATATCATAAAATTGTCACACGTCTCAATACTAAGCTAGTTTAATTGCGTTGGATATACATCTTATTGCTTATAAATGTTTTATACAAAATATGT
The DNA here is from genome assembly GCA_016163765.1 of Magallana hongkongensis. NCBI lineage: Eukaryota > Metazoa > Mollusca > Bivalvia > Ostreida > Ostreidae > Magallana > Magallana hongkongensis. The sequence continues at coordinate 30,484,597 of WFKH01011925.1, read as the reverse complement.
ACAACACAGCGTAATAATTTCAACAATCTGCATAATAGTAATAGTAACAAAAATGTATTCTAATAATAATATAAATGAAGAATGTACAACACAATAATTTAACAAGTTGTTAATATTACGTCAACCATTAAGTAAAGTAATTTGGAGGCATGGTTCAGAAATTTCCTAAGTTACATAGTTCTTTGAAATTGTTTACACATAATTAACATTGATGTTTTTTTCCCGATATGCCTGCATATCTAGTTAGTTTGGGGATTACCAACAACATTTTTGGGGGGGGGGGGTCAAATGGGTGTGGGAGACTAACACAGTATCCTATGGGTCAAATTGTAGGTTCCAGTGTAAATGGTTATCACTTAAAAACGGTCAAATATAAAAACTTAGAGAATCATATATCATATACCTGTATTATAATCATACATTGACTGTTACAGGCAATATATTGGGTATACTAGATCTGGCCCCCACTCCCAGGATTTAAAAATGACAAAATATCTCTAAAACAGTTGGGACCCTGACCCCCAAACCATAAATATTCTTGTTTTTTGTGTCGTAGCGAATCAAATAGATTGTACGCCATAAGCCCCGGGGGTGGTCCTGACACCCCTAAGAAGAAAATGGTCACATTCTGAAAACGGCTGAGATCCTCACCTCTAAACTATATATATTCTTGATTTTGTGTCAATAGGCATCAAATGATATGTAGTTCCAAATATATTTAAAACGGTTGACATCTGATTTATAGTAAATTATAGTAAATTATCCCTAGTGGAGCAACATTAATTTCCAAAAAAAAAAAGAAATAATCAAGATTTTTTTATGTACAGTTTAACCCATGTGTGTCATCTCTACCCCAATGATGGAATCGCTTCCTTTCGGAGACTTTATAATCGCCTCCATTATAAATACATGTTTGTTTGGTTTTTTTTTTTTTTGGTAAATTCAAGGAATTGGTTTCGCCACATAATAAAATGGTGTTGACAAATGGTCAATACTGTTGCTATATGCCATACATCTACATGCAGTATTGATATCTGCGATAAAATTTTGCACGAAAGGTCAAAAATGATTTTCTTCATAAGTAAAAAAAATGGCCTTTATAACATATTTGTCTTGGTGATACCAGATGTAGGCTAATCTAATTCAAACAATTTGTCTTTTGACATTCACACCCAGTTTGAGACATTATTCAATTTTTGTTCAATCACTTCTAACAACTTATCATAAGATTACCTTATTATACAACTTATACCTTATAATGATTAAAACTAAAACTAAAACAAAATACGAAAATAACAATCTTCAACGGCAGCCTGCCGGTTTCAAAATTCACCATAGACTTAGTTGAACATGTATTTTTTTCTAACACACAAAACATTTTTTACGGTTATTATAATAGGTTTAACGTATTTTCTCAATATATATATTTACATTATTGTGTAATAATATACCTAAAATTAAAATTATCACATGTATATCATATAGGTCCCAGGATTTTGGATTTCGGGTTTACTTAATACATTTATTTAAAAAAGAACCACATTCAGTCCTCCTTTACATACATGAACGTATAAATGTAGTATATGACCGTCATGGGGGGTATGTAATTGGGTCATTTGACCAAGGTCATGGTGAAGGTCAATAGCAGGACATTTTTTTTTTATTTTGAAAAAAGAAATTTCAATTATTCTATGTTAACTTTTTCGCTTCTATTTTGAATTAGTCTTGACCCTGATTTTAAGGCACGTGTCTAGATATTATTCGAGGTATCAGCATCATTGTATCCAAATACAGCACAGAGTGAATCTTGTATCGACAACTTTAACTAAAGCATTTATTAGCGGGTCGTTACTTTATAAAAAAAAAATTACAGATATTGAATTAGGAACATGACTTTTAGTCCACAAATATAATATACAGGAACTGGAAATATACATAAATTATGATCTTATATTCGTTTCCAATGTTTATCTACAATAATCAGTGCAATATTTGCTACAAATAACACGGCCGCAATTGTTGAAATAATAATCAAAGAAGTGTTCAACAAATCCTGAATGGCTATGGCAGCTCTATATCTTGAAGCATCTTGCGCGACGCTAAAATCACTCATGTTACCTAGTACTACTGGAGTAACAGTATCTATTGTGCTATTATCACTATCTGCAAAAAAAATTACACACAAATTATGTTTTAATTATATCATTTTCCAGAAAAAAGTAAATTTGAAATGCACGATATTTTAAATGCGTGTTAGTTTTTATCGCTCTTTAATAAAAAAAAAATGTCAAAAATTCTGTTTTACATACTTTTTGCCGAAATTTATTTTAATTATAGTAAATATTTTTCACCAAAAAATTGAAACGGATGCCAGAAAATGTGCAGTCGTTTTTGGTTGGGTTTTTTTTGGGTTTTTTTTTACATACTCCTTATACATTAGTATTACAGTATTACTATATTTAACCAAAGAAAAACATAATAATGAAAACATATTTCTAATGAAGTTTAAATATGAAAAAAGTGACACATTTTTATCTTTCCGGCAGTTATTGGAACGCCTGACACAATTTTTAACGTGTTTTTGCAATGCAAAAAATTGCATACTGCAAAATGTAAGCACATTGTTGTTTATAAGCATATATATCTATGAGTTACTATCCTATTAAATAATTATTAATTACTCTCATAAAGTGTTTATACGATAAGACATGTTTTTTTTCGGTCTTAATTTGTAAAAAAAATTGTTTAAAAGTCTAAAATACTATAGCAAAAGCTTACAATGAACATAAACACGTGCGTAATAGAAGTATTTTGTTTTATCATTCATAGGATATCATTTAAGTTAAATCAAGAAGCTTTAGACAGAGAGAAAAATATATGAACTGGAGCCAGGAACCTACTTTACAAGACCTATTATAAACTATGAGTAATCAAATTAAATTTAATTACCAATATATTTTTACTAGTCGAAGAAAATACCAAGTCGGCTTTTATTTGTTAAGGAAGGAGTCTTTTCTGGTTTTCAACTTGTCAAAAGTAAATTTGATTAAATGTTCATTAAATTAAGATAAAAGAAAATAAAAAAAAATCATATTTTTCTTTCTTTTTTACTATCATACAACTTGGCATAGAAATAGTAATCAAAGTTTAGAATCTAACAAGGACCATATTTTTGGCGGAACATTGGCGTAGGAAAATATCACATGTTTTTGCAATTCAGAATTGCTGTAGATTCATGAGTCTATTTAGCATTTTTAAAACAATAACATTAATGTTGGATTTTTTCAACTAATGTGAACTAATGATAAGATACTTGGTTTTCAGAATATGTTTTTAAAATATGATTTGCCTATCAAATTACATTTTTATCAGCATTTTAAAGAGCTCATTCTATAAAAAGATTTGTTACCTTTTAAGATTTATTAACATAAATCAAAAAAAAAAAATTGCCAACTACAAATCAATAATGAATACCTTCACGTACATGGTTTTATACTCGTCTGGTTTTGAAGGTAGTAGTAATTGCAAAAAAGTACACAGTACCTTAAATGCATTTTATTAAAAAGAAAAAACTACATCGATTTTGCTGAGAGTTACCAGACAATATTTATCTTTGATTTTCTTACAAAACATTTCTGTGTTAATTATAACAACAAAATGCATATAAGAAACAGGCACTGCATGTTGATATAAGACTTGTTAGAGATAAAGAATGCGGTACAATTTCAGTCATATTTTGCCCTGTTTTATGGTGATTTTTTAAAGTATCACAGGAAATTGAAATGTGGAGTTTATTTACACAAGAATATCCATAAATTAAGATTCTATATATAATTACCTGATTAAACTTTCACAAGGCTAATTGTGACGTCACAAAGAGTGAATTTACCGTAATTTTCATAAAAATGAGCAGAAGACACCAATTCCTTAGTAGTTTTTTGAATAGAAAAATATGTCCGCAGCCGTCGCCCACGATGAAACTCACATTATTACTTTATCATGTGATATCACATAAAATATATTAATTTCGTTGTGGGCGACGGCTGCGGACACATTTTCCTCTTCACAAAACTATGAGAAAATGTGTCATTTTTCATCAATTTTGAGCAAATTTTAGAAATATGCCAAAGTATTGAAGTCATAATTATTTTTTGAAACAAGATAAAAGTGTATAATTTGGTACTTAAGGTAAGGTTTGCGGTTACAGGGAGATATTTACATTCCACATATATTTTGCATGTAAAGCTACTGCAGATATAGCACCATAACACAGACAGGGTACTGAAAGGTTTAATCATGAGTTTTAATTGTGACGTCACAAACGTTGAGCGCTGATAAATACAACGTCACAAGCGAAAATCAAAGATCACGCTTGTGGCTGTTACTGTGGCTCTTCCATTAATTTGAACTTACCCATAGGATAATACAGTAATTTTGAGGTATAATTCACATTTGCATACAAGGCAAGAAGGTAAAAAAATGTAAATATAAGCATCAAATCCTTATTTTTTGAAAGATATAGTCTCATAACTGCAACGGTGTGTGCAAACAAATTATCATAACGCGCTAACGCGCGTTATTCAATTTGTATGCACACACCGTTGCAGTTATGAGACTATATCTTTCAAAAAATAAGGATTCAATGCTTAAATAATTCACAGATTTTCATTGTGACGTAACACCAACTACGCTTTATTCGAGCTATGACGTCAAAATTTATATGACGTCATAATTAGTGTAAGGTTTTTGTTATTTCCCGGGGTTTTGAAGTTTTATTAAAAAAGTAACAGAACATAAGCATTTTATCAACTTCCACAAAAACGAAGTCCGCATCATATAGTTTTGAATAGTGTTTTGGAAACACAAGATTACACATATACTAAGATACGTTTTACCTGGAATCGGTGGACTTGGAAAGGTTTCAAATAAGATGTTTTCGTGTATAAAATAGAAGTCCAAAATTAAGACTTTTGTTGCATTTTATTCATTTTTTAAATAATTCATTAGAAAATTTAAAAAATAAATCATGATATTAATAGTGACATTATTTTCAAACATTTTAAGCATAAATAACCCCCATAATAGTCACATACGAAATGCATATATTTTCACGAAATTACTTACATTTCATCAACATGAAAATTTGAAATCATGAACTTTGACCTTTTGTAGTTATAAAACGGGTCCGGCAAAATCATTTGAATTTCATGAGAAAAAAAGACTTTAGTATAGTGAACAAAATGGTATATAACTTTGATACGATTTCTAAAAAAAGCAAGCCGCAAACCTTACCTTAATATATACATATGTTCAAGATGGCATATGTGTATTTTTATGAGATTTAAACAATTTTTGAAATTTACATTTTACATTTAGGGCAAATATTGAAGGAAACTGTACCTTCTTCTTAAACTTGAATGATTGTTAACTTCATGACCTATTTTTACATAATTCTCCTACTCATGGTACTCTACTTGCCTTTTCTGCACCCATCCTTAAAATTACAGTCGGTTTCATTGCATGGACATAAATGATTACACTTGTTCCCATAGAAAGGATATGGGCATTCCTTACTGCAATTCATCCAAAAGTACCCAGGTGGGCAATCTTTATGAAAATAAAAAAAAGAATGTATATTTGCAATGATCAATCTTAGATTAAAGCCAATTGAGATTTTAATTGTGTTTATGCATTATTGCTTTTTTATCTTATGAATTTTGAAAGAAAGAAGTGTAATAAGAAAATACATTTTTGTTCCCCGCTTTCACTATAAGTAGTGGTATCAATTTAGATGTCCTCCCGTCGGCCCGTCTGTAATTCTGTCGATAAAGATTCGTTTCCGTTCTCCAAAAGCCTTTAAGCTTTTTTAATTGATTATTGTATGAAATATTCCCTATGGACTAAAATGATTGATTTGGGGTCAAAGTTCAACTTCATAAGTTTCGTTTCCGGGCGATGTACTAAAAAGTCTAAGTGTTTGCATTGACATTGATATAAAAAGATCCTTATTGAGTGTAAAAAAGATTCCAGATATAATATAAGTTTGAAGTACAAAGATTTTTACAGAACTCCTATTTGAAATCATAGATAAATATCATCAATTATTTGATCATAAATACGTTGTTTTACCAATGCAAGTTAATTTAAAATGAATAGCAAATCCATATCATGATGCAAGATTTAAATACAGTACATATTCACTTTATGTATATGGTCATATTAGCTCCGTCCTGGAGCCTGATTCCTGACCCAGGGGCCACGAATTTCACAATATTGGTCGAAGGTTTTATAAACATCAAAACTATGCATTTTGTAGGTCACCGGAGTCACTCAGGTACCAATATAGCAGTTTGTTTTACTTGTCGTCCGTTAACAATTGTACATATAATTTCTTTTTGAAAACTAAAAGACAACTTTTCAAAATTAAGATGATGCATCTTAGGGATAAGAAGAACATATATTGTAAATTTTTGTGACTCTTGCCTCACAGGGGCCCCAGGGGCAGAGTAAACTAACAAAATGCTCAACATTACTCAAAATATTCTCTATTTATGCACATCTTAAAAAACTGAATTCAAAGGTACATGTATGTAGACCAGGATCTACTTTTATGTCCCGCGAGGTAGGGCTTGTATTGATTCTAAAGTGGGGTAAAAATGGTTATGTAGTTTTATTGACTATGCTTAAAAATCTTCTTCTCTACTTCCGCTGATACTGAAAAGAAACTGATTGCATATTTATAGAGACAATATCGCCATCTGTAGTCTGTCCCACGATATTTAAGCAGCACACATGGCCGATTTATAATAAAAATACACATACTTGTGAGAGAAGTGCAATTGAAATCGATGAAAGGGAAAATTTCCAAGATATCTTAATTGAAACATTATCGTTTTTCACTCGGAAAAGTTAGCAGGAACGAATTCAAAACAGATTTTTACGGAGAATTATAATGGGGAATGTTTACATCTTTTCTTCATTTGAAAGTCACTTGGAACACCTCGCGTAATTTTTCAATGTTATCATCTGGGTCTGCTTCACTACAAACTCACCGTAGACATCACAATTTTAGCCATGTATTGAAACCTGATAAGCTAAAGGAGGCGTTTCACGGAGAAATCTTAAAAAAAATTGTTCATACTTTTGAACGAACATCGTTTGAACCCAGAGGTATTTACAAAAATCGAGTAATTAAGCAACATTTTAATCGATGATATCTTGAGACAGAGTATACCAAGATTGCAAATTGTATGTCCTCTGCGATAGGGGATAATCTTTGTTCTTTAATTATGCTAAACAATTGCTGAATTATGTCTTTAAATATCAGAATGAATGCAAATTAAGTGAAGAAATAGGACAATTGCCCATTTTTTCTAATTTAAAAACCATAAGGGAGGAATGGTAGTAAAACATATTCCTATGCATCTTTAGTACTTCTCACTAAGAGCATTTCTTTACAAATAGCATAACGTTTCTTTCAAGATATGAAAACATAGAGAAGCTGACAGTGAACAAATTATGGATCAACAGAGTATTATTGTGCCTTTTGAATACCCAGACATTCATTTTTAGCTCACCTGAGCTGAAAGCTTTTCTGTTCACATTTTGTCCGTCGTCCGTCTGTCCCCCTGTCGGTCTGTAACTTTCACATTTTGAACTTCTTCTCTAAAACCACCAGGCCAATTTCAACCAAATTTGGCACAAAGCATAACGGCGCCATTATCAGGAAAGTATTCTAATATTTTAATATAGAGTATAATAATGTATATGTATAAAAATCACCAATGTACATTTTTGTATTGGAGTTATCATTATATATTCATTGCCTATACATGCCGCACGACCCAGTCTGACGTTGACTTATAACGACGTTTCTATAACGTCGTAGTCCTGGGTTTACCTGAGGGTAATATGCCGCATTCAATCGCATACTCCATCAAAATATCGCTTGTGCCACTTGTGGATAAGTAAACTCGAATTATTTCGATGTTTTTACTGTTTCCTCCATCGCTTGTTTTGTTTTTATCGGTGTTTTACCTCAGTCGACACAATTTTATGATGGCGCAATGTTCCGTTCGGTCACTGACGTCGCTTTTTCAGGCGTTTTTAAAGACATGTTCTTGCCGTTAAATCTTTTAAAAGTACTCTGCTAGTTTGAAAATAGCTTCAAATGACGTATGAAAATGACATACACCATACAAACTACATCACCCTCGAAGATTATGAAGTTTTGAAATGTTTTACAAAAATTGTAAATACTCATACCTAAAAATCTCAATTACAAAGTTTGGACAATTTTTACGCTGGGCCGTGCGTACTTTCAGCGACCCTTTGATACATTAAAATTTTAGTTTATTTCTATGGAAAACATTCAAAACCACCTTAGTTTCATTTGAAATTTTATGAAAACGATTTTGATATACAATATGTATATAAAACCCATTTAAAATGACAAAAATGCGACTATCCACGTACTTTTTTGACAACCCACGTAAATGGCATAAATATAAGACCGATCTTTATTTAAAGCGAAGAAAACTTCGAAACTGTAGAAAAAGAGGGGGGGGGGTGCATTTTTAAAAATCTTCTTCTCAAGAACTACTGAGTCAAATTCAACGTAATTTAGCATAACTATTTTTTATGGAAAGGAAAATATAAATTGTGAAAGTTATGGGCTAATTCTCTTTCAAATTTGAGTAATTTACGAAAAAAATAATAAAGAGGGAATGGGAGTCAATCACTTTATAACTTCGGGTTCACTATAAAATTTCATATATCGAAAACCAGGTTGAAGCTGCCATGTTGGACGCATGATAAAAGGGTCAACCTGACAAAGATCAATTTGTTTTTTGTGCAACAGTTCACGTGCGAAGGTAATCTTTGAAACATGCAAAATATATCGGTGCCAATTTTGTGAAGTACATTGAGGTTAAATATTTCAATGCGTTGACATTTTAACTTGTGACGGTGGTTTTAGCTTGTTTTGATTTTTCGTTACATTTTCGTTAATTATGCCTTTTAATTTGAGGGGAACTATCGCCTGTATTTTGGAATTGTTACGTATCAAATCAAACATAGACTTCGGTAAATCAGCCATTGTTTACCTGCGCAAAATGAGCAAAATATGATGCACTAACAACATATTATAAAATACTATTCATTCTATTGGTAATTCGGCACGATATCTACGTAATGATATCAACTTTCTATATTGAAAACTGTAAAAGGAGTTAACCGCACAATAGGGGTAAACGTGTTTTGTGAAGATGCTCAGCATTCTTAGGCTAAACAGGGATTATTTTCGCTGCTATAAATATATAGGTATATATACGATGAAAAAATTGTGCTATTTCTCTGTTTTGGTGCAATTTTCCTTTGTTTAAAAGTGTTAATTGTTTACAATTTTCTATTTACTAACCGTATCCGAGAGTCAAGCTTCGAGTTATGAGCACGATACAGGGCTTTGCGCACAATGCTTGTTTGTACACAGAGCAGAGGTCATGCTTTAGTTCGTTTATATTTTAAATGCTGATTTGGAAATACCAAGTTTAAAAATCTTAAGTTAAAAGTAATAAACTCATGTGAAAAAAAGACATGTCTCAAACCAAGCTCTGTATCTTGCTTATAATTCTACGATTGATACTGAAAATTTTGTTGATCATTAGAAATATCTTGCTAAAAGGATGATATGCTCTAACTACTTTCTTATTATACGATAAACTATATAAAATATACACCAGTTTTGATCGTTTTTCAAAGACAAGTAAATAAAAACGACGTTTTTAAACAGTTTACATAGTTATGGCACATTATTATTATGAGGATAAAAGCATTACCGTTGTTCTTAGAAAAATTATTGTAGTGGAAAATCATCTTTATTAGTAGCCAGTTGTTGTTTTTTAATAAAGGTTTGAAATAATTGGTGGGTCTTAGTACAATAGAGCGATATGCTTGTCAATATATTGATTATAATTATTGCTCTTTATCATATCATGTCACAACATTTTTTGGTCATTGACAAGTTTATTCATCAGGCAAGTGAGTAAGGGTTATGAAACCTTATACGAAATGAATTCACGCCAGGTATACGACAATCGTTTATAATGGAGAAGACCAATGATATTTTTGAATTTTTTTAATTTGAGAATTAAGCGCATTGAAGTACAAATTTCTTCTTTAACATGTAGGAATTTTAAAAAATAAAATACAATTACTAGTTAGTAGTTAAGGGAAAAGATGTACCTTTATGCTCTCATGTATTTTGATCGCTTTATAAAGTGGTGGGGGGAGGGGGCTAAAATAAAGGGAACTGAAAGTTAACCGTGAACCCCTACCGAATATTTCGTTATATATATTGCATATTATCTTATTTTCGGTAGAAATGGTATTCCATAAAGGTAAATATGTCAAAGATTAAGTACATGTATGTGCAAAAATACCTAAGTGTAAAATTTGGATATTTATTTTTGTTAATCTACCGAGGGGCCATATGACACAATATCCTTTGAACGCACACATAAAGCCAGTGTTACTCTGGTGAGCGATGTGGCCACATGGGTCTCTTGTTATTATCGTAAAGATTTCATCAAAATTATAGTCCAATATTTCTTGGGGTTTGATTAACCTTGGGCTAAGGT
>WFKH01011925.1:30443645-30472029 GCA_016163765.1 Magallana hongkongensis | reverse complement strand
AGAGAGAGAGAGAGAGAGAGAGAGAGAGAGAGAGAGAGAGAGAGAGACTGTTTAATTTTCTTAACATCACAACAAGCGATGTGTAATCCAAGTTTCATGCAAATAACTGCACAAGTCGTTCTCTTTGCTGAGATCCATCCCGGTCAGTTTCACTTTGGACCTCTTTCTCGGCATCTTCTTGCATGTCAATGTTGCACATGGGGGCCAGCAAGGGGATTTTCCTGTCCAAGCACCAGTTATGGAGCTTAATGGCAACACAAATCACGTTCACACACTTTTCCGGGGCAAATGGCAGGCAACCTCCAGTCTTATGCAAGCACCTAAAATTCATATGCAATAAACGTGTTAATGTTATAGACATCTCTCTCTCTCTCTCTCTCTCTCTCTCTCTCTCTCTCTCTCTCTCTCTCTCTCTCTCTCTCAGCGTTGCGTTAATCTTCAAGTGTGTCGAAATATAATTGTACATCTTCTAACTACTCCAATTTCAAAACTGGGTGGATTAACATCTACAAATGTATTTGTTACTCAGTATATTTCAATTTTTTCGGCCAGAAAATCGGTCATTTTGACGAGGTAAATATCACAAAATCATAATTTTCTGTTACTGGCTGTATACTATTTTATAATCAAAACGAATTTCAAAATTCTACGTTTTACTTTGACACGAGAAAGAGATTAAAATCGACTGATCCTGTCGGCACATTCACCGAGATGCTACAGCTGCATGCTTTGAACTTTTCCGCAAGCGAATTTGTATCAGCTCGAGATTCACGGATATCCATTTTTTGACGTTTTTTTAAATGTGCAACAGAAACTGACAAGTTTAATCAAAATTGATGCTTTAATAATGCATATAAAGCACCCTTCCCTCAGTTATTCGATCAAATTCGTCGCCCCAATATAAAACCTGATCACTCTTTCATTTAAAAAGACTAATGTTTTATCAATGACATGTGGTGATAACGAACAGTGTTCAAATTCAAAAGTCTAAAGGAAAATTACAAAAAAGGAGCAGAGCGAACACCGACCTCTTAAAAAAAGGAGGAGTGAGCTTTCTCTGCTGACCGGTCGCACCCGCCGTATGCTCTTTGTCGTAATCGGGAAAAATGGAAAAGTCCGTACACAATTATAATTAGGTGATTAATTATGGTATAACAATTAGTATGAAAAACGTCAACATGCTACCCAGTGGAAGATTGTATTTGCTGACAAGGTCGTTGTATCGACCATAGAACTTACGAAAAGATGATTTCAAACGAGACTATTGATAGTCCTGTTTTATCAAATTATTTGTCAGTAGCTTGTCTCGCCGTAGAAACTGTTCATACGAAATGATTGTGATGATATTTTTATAATATTTAATTTTATACTTTTATAATTTTATAATATGTACCTAAATCTGGACTTAAGAACTCCAAATGCCTTTTCGACCACTATGCGTGTCCGGCTATGGGCCTTGTTGTATGTTATCTCTGCCTCTGTCTGTGGAGTACTCTTTGGGGTCATCAAAAATGGCGTCAGTGCATATTCAGAATCTCCGAGGAGCCACCCTATCTTTTGATTCGTTAGAAGGTCGTGCAACTGGCTTTCGCGGAAAATGAAACTGTCATGGACTGAGCCTGGCCATTTGCAAACATAATTCGTGAATCTAAAAATATATGAATATAATTTATATGGTATATTTCATGAATAAATTTCAATTGACCAAATTCAGTTTGAAATAATTTGAAAAGTATACTCAAGCAAATAAACTTAATGAAGAAATCAAAGCTAAATTAGGCATTAACCTTAAAGACGCGTCGACAACTCCCTGGACGTTTAGGGCATGATATCCCTTTCTACAGACATATGCGAATTCGTCCACTTTCGGTGCCAAAATTGGAATCAAGGTGCCATCAACAGCCCCGATAACTCCTGGGAATTTAGCCAGTTTAAAAAACTGGGATTTAATTTGTATGATTTCCTCGTTGGAAGTTGGAAATTTCACATTATTCAAATGACCATTGAGGGCAATCAAGACGTTGCCAATAATTCGGGACACAGTTGGCTGTGACACTCCATGTAAGTCTGCGCATTCCGACTGGAAATCACCCTTTGCCAGGTAGCGCAGACATACCAATAGCTAGTTAAAAAAAAAAAAAAGAAAGAAAATTGATATATTTCATAAACAGATTTATTTTTATTTATAATTTATATTTGAATACACTTTCCATTGAAAATCATGTGACTATTATACTAATACAGGTGTTATAGCATAGACCCCCCCCCCCCCCCGCCCCCGCATATACTTTTATATATATAAACAAATATAAGTGTGACTTATTTTTGTCACCATTTCACACTAACTAAAACACGTCCCACAAAAAAAATCATATTTACTTTAGAAGGAAGACGTTCAATGTCTTATTTATTTCTAATGGAAAATGAAGTGAAAAATATTTGACATTTGTGGGTTCTTTGTTAGTTATTTCTTGTTGATCTTTTTTCATATATAATGTACTTTAACTTATATATAAGCTTTTCATTCTTTTAATTCATACAAATATTCAGTCTTTATAAAATTGATTTACAGAATGTTTGTTTTACAAATAAACAGGTCTACGATTTATACGTAGATAGATTTTTGGTGCCATATTTGGCATGGAACTAAACATTAGCAAATGAGTACACGCACTTGTAAAAATGACGTCATATGCGTCAAAATCACGTCATTTTTAAAATCGCTACCATAAAGATATAGGCCTATGAAATATAATTATACACTTCAAATATTCTCATTTAGGAGTAAAAATTGGAGTCTTTGGTTTTACTTATGTTTGTGTAAAAGCTTATATTTAAGATGCCACAAATGTTAAATCTGTACATGAAAGTCTCCAGCTGAAAGAACATTTTTAAAGGAAAAAGATGTTTAAAATATGGTAATCAATAAGCTTATCAAATAAGAACTAAATCGTGTAGCGTATATACATATACCCCCCCCCCCCCCCCGCCCAGATTGAATGATTTTTACCTGTGTGATTTCGGGAATGGCATAACTTCTCGATGTTGGTCTTCGTAAGTCATTTTTTACCAATTCCAGTAGCTCTACGATGTCATTTCTAGGTAATCGATATCGAGCTATCGCGTCAAAATCAGACAAGTTATCGAGAGGGTTTGTCCTGTCGCTAAAGACACGTGGTCTCGATAGTTTTCTCGGATTTTCAGTTCTCTCCGTCAAAAAGAAGAAAGCGGCAGCCATGATAGAATAGTAACCATAGCAATCATAGACTTACGTCAACCCAATAGTAGACGTAAACTTACGACTGTTTTTTGACGTAACGTCACACGTACGACATTTTGTGAATAACCAAAATCTTACGTCTACGATTAAACGTACGATTTTTTGTGAATAGATCCCCTGAAGTCCTAAACTCTGATCATCAATATCTAGGAAAGGAGAAATATTTTGAAAAGCATTGTAGAAGAAAAGTTGCTCAGAGTAATGTTTTTAACAATATGATACCTTAATTTTTTTTGTTGGTGGCCCCGGTAAGGAGTCTAAGGGTCGGCCCCTAAAACACACTTGTTCAGATATCTCAAAAACGGCTAACAATTTGTAAACACTTGTTGAACAAAATATGTTTATATTTGCGAGACCTTTTATTTGATTTCAAGAAAAAGGGGCTGACCCCTTAAATTAGGGGCCAGTAGGGCTACAGATTCTTTTTATAATAACTGTTTTTGAGCGATAATTTGTTATAAATCATAAAAGCAAAACTAAGAGCTAATTAAGCTTAATTTTAAACTGAAATCCGTTTTAAAATCGGACGATTCATTACAGAGATATAGGGGTTTAAAACTTGATTTTTCCGGAAATTTTGATTCCGCATTCTTGGTTAAGAAAATAGTTCAAAGTGAAATTAACTTGTACCTAAAATAATTTGAATATTGTTAAGGGGAGACAGGACGTTGCAGTGTAAAATTATTTGTCAATAAATTTTTTTGCTTTTCCTAGCACGTTTATATTTAGATGTCCACTACAACATGCATCATTTTCATGACTACTTTCTTACCTTGCAAGGGAGATATTTTGATAGGAATTATCCCCCTTGTCTGTCATTATGATTTTTTTTAACAATTTCAATTTTCTGCAATAAATATTTTATTTGATGGAATTTATTTGCAAATTATATTCATTAATTTTAAGAATGGAAACAATTTTCAAAATCAATTACAACATCGGCCTTTTTACATAGCAATTTCATAATTTTATCAAAATATTGCTCAAATCAGCGCTTCAAATTTTGAAGTTTTTGATTCTAAATTTGAACAAAATGTGATGGCACAAAAAAAACCTGTCAATTAATTTTTGAACAAAATTTCATAGATCAACCTTAGCATGCGATTTATTACTTATAAAATTTTCATGGCCACTTTCTTGCCATTCAAGAGAGATACTACAATAGAAATCACCCATACCCCTTATTCTGGAATTATGACCTTTTGTGACAATTTCCGTTTTAAACTATCAAAAAAGTAATGCATTATTTAGATTTATCAGTTAACATGAACGGATCAGTATCAGAATATATACCTGATTATATTAACCGCTTATGATTTTATACATTTACATTTCTAAAGTTAAAATTTTTAAATTTCCCCCATCTCATGTTGTGAAAATGACTACTTTAGAGCCGTTGAGTACGGGAAAAAGATCTATCAAATCCTGTATGACGTCATAATGGATAAATGACATCATAGCATCATACAATCAAATCAATTATATTTACATTCCACATATTTTTTGCATGTAAAATGTGTGGAAAGCTACTGCAAATGTAGCACCATAACACAGACAGGGTACTAAAAGGTTAAATCACGAGTTTTAATTGTGACGTCACAAACGTTAAACGCTGTTAAGTGCAACGTCACAATCGAAAATCAAAGATCACGCTTGTGGCTGTTACAGTTGCTCTTCCATTAATTTGAACTTACCCCTAGGATAATACATAATTTTGATGTAAAATTCACATTTGCATACAAGGCAAGAAGGTAAAAAAAATGTAAATATAAGCATTAAATCCTTATTTTTTGAAAGATATAGTCTCATAACTGCAACGGTGTGTGCAAACAAATTTTCATAACGCGCTAACGCGCGTTATTCAATTTGTATGCACACACCGTTGCAGTTATGAGACTATATCTTTCAAAAAATAAGGATTCAATGCTTAAATGACGTCATAATAGAGTTAGCACATCGAAGTATCATTGCAATGAAAGTCACGTGATACGTGTCCTGTCTCCCCTTAAGTCGTACATGAACACATTTGGATTTGGATTCGCTAAGTCGTTCTTGAAATCGATAAGGTTTTTGTTAATTCGTACTTAGAATAATTCGGATTTTGTTAATTTGTACCAAGAATAATTCGGTTTTTTTTCTTTTTGTTTTAGTTACTTATGTTTATTGGTTTAAGAACTCTGCTTCTTAAAGAAACTTCTAGCTTTACTTTCGACATTTACGGAAGACCCACTCGTTGCTTTGCAACGAGCTTTGCTCTAGTTCTTATTTTTATTTTTATTTTTTTCTTTCTAGACGCGAAGTTTGAGGCTTTATACCTTGCTCATTTCTGATCGGTTTTTGTTCAAATTTTCAGGGCTCATAAACATTACAAAACACTATCTAAAACATTTCAACCACTTTAAAATTCCTCTTCCGTTAACGAGTTATTTCCCTTTTAACATTTTTTAGGGCCTTTGGTTTCCAGAAAAGGCTCCGAGACTATGATAGCAGGGAATAGGAATCCAACAAATTTGAATAACAGAGACATTGAAGTTGTGCACATCGATTTTTGTTTTTGGATTAGGTTTGTTATTTAGAAAAAGGTAGGGGTCCAAAAATAGTATTCCAAAAAGTGCGAAAATTAAGACAGATTTTTCTTTGTATCTTTTAAACAAAAAATATTTTGTTAAGACATGTAGAATAGAAGTTGTGCAGAATGTTAGGGGCTTTCATTTGACACCAATAAAAAAGGGCTGGCCCCTAAAATTAAGAGCCAATAGCGCTGGAATGTTTTTGCTTAATAACTCAAAAACGGTTAGGATTTCGATATGGCTGTCGCTGGAAAAGTTGTTTGTTGGGATCTCATAAAGGTCGTTACAATGTTATTTTGTTGGTGATTTGTGTTGTATGAGTGTAAAAAGCTTTACATGTTAACATATACCTCGTTTCATTTCGCAAGTTAACGAAAGTCTATGTGCGTGCAACTGGCATAAAGTTACCACAGAAAGTATGCTGGTTTATACGGCGGCTTTAATTTTTTTTACAATACAAGCTTTTTTTTAAAGGAATTTAGGTTCTTATAGTGCACAATTATAAAAAACGAGAATCAGAAAACAAAGCACTTTTTTTCTTTTCTAGTGAATCACAAAATACGGATTAAAATAAATCTATGTATTAAATTGCAAACACAAGAATTGTTTTAGTTTTGATTACACATAAAAGTTTATTCTTCTTCAATTAGATTAAACGAGAGGATGTCATTTAAGAAGTCGTTCAGTTAATTAATAAAATAATATTCTCAATCTAAAGCAATATCAGACATAGATCAATTGTGGGTTTTAATTAAAAAAGAACTTATATTTGATAGATTTTAGTCATTATACTGCAAACTTTTCTAATCTTCCTGGGTTCTGAGCTGTGCGTTGTAACTTTTCGTAATCTATCCTTCGCCCACGACCGAGGAGATCAGCCACGGCTGCACAACTTAGCGTTTAGCGGTTATCTAATACACAAACACTTAAAAGTATATGAACGTGTTTCAGTTTATAAAAGTTTGTACATCTTGTATTTATATAAATAAACATTGGAATAAACATTTGAGTGTAAATTGAGAAGTCGTTCTGACAATCAATAAAAGCGATATTACTCCAAATGGGAAACATTGTCATGCATGAATTAATGGTTGGCTTGTAAGTCTAAAATGTTTTAAAAACTGTACAAATAATGTTATGAATTAACATAAAAAATGATATCATCCCTCGCACACGGCCAAGGAGATCCCGCGAGAGTGGACAAGTGATCCGGGTAGGTTCGTGTTCTTCTACATGTACCTTTTTCACGCGTGCATGTTACATATTTTGTACGAACACACCTATTTTTTTAAATTATGTTTTCAAATATTATATTGGTCTAAGATGAAAAGATAAATTTATTACATGTACAGTTGATTTAGTATTGATTAATACGATTGCGTACAAGGTAGTTTAAAAATCAAATTGTAATCAAAGTTCCATGTTATATCTTTGCGGTAGGTGCTGGCAAGATAAAAGAATGTCCTAAATTGATGGATCTGGTCCAGTGATTATTATAAAGAATATTCACATGCGTTTTTATACAAGTTTTGTTTAGATTCTATCGGTCACATATTAATCACTTCTGTAGTGTTTCTACATGGTCGTTCGTTTCATTGTAAAACTGTAAAAACGAATTCACTACTGTGTTGCCCCCTCCCCCCGCCCCGCTGCCAAGTGCTCGCGCAGGATTTTTTTTAAATTGGCGAAAAGATATCCAGATCTGCCAATAATCATTTTTTGGCGACTTCTCCTTATGTGTAACATTTTCTCTTTCCCACCCATTTGTTTATTCGGTCAGCCTGTGTTAATTCAATCGCCACGTGCGGCCGAAAATCTTGTGTCGCTTCAGCCGCGCACACAGCTGAGAACAAATATAATTCCAGGTTATTTATGGCTGCAGATCATCAATTGTTATGTAATTGAGTAACATTGTATCGAAGGTTATCGAAGGTTAACGGGTATTGAAGGATGTTTTCACTACAGTGGACAATTGTCAAACAATAAGGCTATCATCTTCATATTAAGGTGAGAAATCGTAATCTGAGAATGTGGCTAATAAATTAACCTCTTGAACACGCTTAACTTCTATAGTTATGAACAGAGTTATATATAATATATTATAATTAAAAGTTTTAAGTGAAAGGAAATTTGTTCATGTGATTTAGAAGTTATGAAATACGACTACATTATGTAATGCAGTCGGTCGCCAGAGAAATCATCAAAGTACTGCAAGTGTTTCTTTGGAAGACCATGATAGTTCACTTGGCTTACAGACTATTATATAGCGACATATCTGCCTCCCAAAAATATATGCGCTTCTCAAAATTACACAAAAGTGATATAGGTATGACTGTGTTCTTGGGGACTTTTCATTATTTATTGCTAATTATATGAAAATTGATAAAAAAAAATCTTTTTATTGAAGTTGTGTAGTATGAGGTTGTAATGCAACTTAATACACTTACAAGATTAGCTACAGCCAGGGGAATACTAATTTTAGGTCAACAATATATGAATACCCAATATATTAAAATACAAGATAAATAGTTTCAAGAACTAAAATAGTATGCATGTGCACATGAAGGTTGCAACCTCCTATAGGTGAGGAGCTAAACATGTAGCGATGTACATACAATGTAATGTCTGCACATACGGATTCCGGACCGTGGCTACAGACGATACCCATTGACAGTCTTTTAATACATCTATGCGCAGTTTGACCTAGAAATCGACCAGTTTCATAACTTCTTCGAATTTCTCTAACACGGACTGAAACAGAATTCCAATTTACGCAAGCGCAATTGAAGTTTTATTCAAGTTAAATAGTCAGCCAATGGGCTGACTAAAAACTCAGCAGAATATTTTATTTTTTAACTCTGAAATATTCTGAAGCAATAATGTCTTTCGCTACATCTTCCTATTTATTTGTATTTTTAACCTCAAATTTAGAACTGTAGGAATTCAGTTTCAAAACTTTTCAAAAACTTTGAAAACCTTACCAATTAAAAATTAATTAGATTCAAATTGACACATGTCATTGAGGAGACATCGTCGGAACCCACGGGTCTCTTATCTGTAACATTGCTTTCAATGCAGTGTAATGGATAGAAAACACGTGGGTTCCGGCGATGATGAGAAGAGTGCATTAAATGTGCAAACAAGACATTGGTCAATACCTGCATATTCAAAAAGTACAAAATATTATCTAAAACAAAGATTGCTTTTGACCTGAGGGTGTGTCATGACCTTGATCAAAAATTATTTGGACAAGATCAAGGTCACTGGCAAGAAAAGTGCAAAAATCGTATCCGATCTAAATCATTTTTATGAAAAAACATTGAAAGTTCTTTCTCACAAAAAGACTGCTTACAAGGTAAGCTTTTTAAAAAGCTAAGAAAGTCAGCCAGCAGAATTTTAATTTTAGGTCAAAAGTGAATACGCAATCTATTAAAATACAAGATAAATAATTTCCAGAACAATAATATAGCTATGCGGGTGCACATTTAGTTTGCACCCTTATTTGTATGGCTGTACATAGTACATGAACAGATGTAGATGAGGAGATAAGCGTGTAGCGGTGTACAGCAATGCATGACTGCACACTTAATACTTAAAGTTGTTACTTTGCAAACATAGTGGTCTCATCGCAAACCACTACCAATATATTTACTTTCTTACCTCATTAAGAAAAGTCGGGAAGATATACGCGGACTCCGGACTATGGCTGAAAACGATTCCCATTGATAGCCTTACAATACGTCGATGCGCAGTTTGACCTAGAAACTGGCCAGTTTCATAACTTCTTCGAATTTCTCTAACACGAACTGTCTAATTCATTCCCACGATACCAATTTACCCAAGCGCAATTGAAGTTTCATCCTAACTTAATTAGTCAGCCCGCGGGCTGACTAATGATATAAGTGTGTGTAATGATTTTGTTCCAAGGTTATTTTGTTAAGTTTGTTGTTTTTTTTTCATTTA
Source organism: Magallana hongkongensis (assembly GCA_016163765.1). Lineage (NCBI taxonomy): Eukaryota > Metazoa > Mollusca > Bivalvia > Ostreida > Ostreidae > Magallana > Magallana hongkongensis. The sequence goes on along the minus strand of WFKH01011925.1, from coordinate 30,462,216 downwards.
AAGATTGCTGATGACCTGAGGATGTGTCATGAACTTGACCCAGGGTCAGTTGTGCAAGTTCAAGGTCGTTTAAAAAAAAAATGCTTCTTTCTTGTCTGTTATATCTAATATACATAGAAATAATTAGAAGCTAAAAGTTGACAAAGATTGTTTGTGACATGTACTTTAATATGTCTTGACTTAAACTTTGATCATTTGTGCAAGCTCAGTGTCATTATAAGAAAAAGAAGCATCCATTTCTAACAGAGAATTACTTTAGTTATGATCTTGTTTTTCTTAGTTGGTAGGGGAGGAATTATTTGTGAGGTTGCTCACAGAACCGCCGGTTAGTCCACTGAGAGCACTCTCCCCCTTTCTCGCAACCAAAATTCACCTTAAATTAACATTTTTGGGCATTGTTCACCCATCCACCAACACACATTTTAGTAGAAGGCAATATAAATTTTTATGGCAAATTGAAAACAAATTATAATAAACAAAATAAGTTATAGCTGCCTCACAACTCCCCCCTCCCCTACCACTACCATGGATTAGATTTTGAAGAGTTAAGTATTTTTTTCTTTTATTTGCTTGTTAATACATTTCGAATAAATTTGTTCTCCGAAGCAAAAACGATGTTGAGTGCTTGCATGCCCAAACGTTATACGGAGAGTTGTCCCTCCCGCTGAGCACCTCTCGTACAGCGCACCCTCAGGTTGAAGAAGCCGTCATCGTTTATTTTTGATTTTCTGAACTTACTCTTATCATATTGACAATCCAGCCTGATTAAAATCACCACCCTTCTGCTTACACTCATCAGGGTCTGATAGGTATCGATAACAGGTCATCTTCACATGACCTCTATATTTGCACACAACCTAATTATACTCTCATTTACCAAATACATGCCTTTATCTGTTAATTAGAGGTGCAACTCTTCAATACTCAGTCTGGGGGGTTGCATAGAAAGCAGGCATGAATTAATTTGCCTGTCTCCATTTAAAAAGTTCCAATAAATTTTCTAAAGCCCTGATTGGTCAGAAGTTTAGGTCTGGTGAAGATGACCCCTTATCAGTTATACCTGTCAGACCCTGTAAGGAGAAGAGGGTGCTTTTAATCAGACTGATTGACAATCCTTTTTCGACAGGAAGCTGCAATGGAAGACCTCTCCGTTGCTTTGCAACGAGCTCGTCTCTAATTTCATTTAGCTTTTTATATCAGGAAGATTACATGTTAAAACAAAATTACAGTGTTGAACTGAATTTCCAAACATTTTAAAAAATAAATATTTGATTATGCCTGTTAGAATATTAATGAAATTAAAACTGCCATTAGTATGCACAATGATAAAGAAATTTTCCATTTTCATGTTATCTTCAGCACAATAGTTTACTAATTATAAACATTATTCAATTTCTGGGTTATTAAAGCAGTAAATGGTTCACTGGAGACACTTTGTTGGGGTGTTGATAAAAAAGTAGGTACTCTATAAATATTTCTTTTACCCACTAACTTCATGTATATTTGGTCTGGGTTTTTTTTTAAATCATATTACTAACCTATTATGATATCTTTCATTGATATCTATTGAAATTAAATTTGAAATTGATAAATATTCATAATTTCAGGCATTGGTTTTCTTATCAACTGCACTGCCTCCTTACAATGTACATCAAAAAGACAAGAGGAGAAGTACATGTAGTGTGAAAGAATATGGTCAATTGACATACTAGATTCCACATCATGACTGAATAATACTGAAAATCAGAAAACACTAGTTTTGTTGAACAGTTTGTTACAGATCAAAAGCAATCTCTATATAGTACATTGTATTTGTCAAGTTGATTATTATAATAAATTCTAGATAAAGATTGATTTTTGTTGCTTTCTTTAATTATTACAAAAAAATATTAACTATAATTACAAGTAACCCTGATCATATATTAAAGGTATTTCTTAGTTTTTTACCAGCAGAGTAACAGAAACCATTATAAAACATAAATGTGTAAATTACAAACTTATACACTTAAACCCCCCCCCCCCCCCTCCAACAACTACTGGTGGGGGCGACCAAGGAATTAATGGTTTCTATTTCAACAATTTGGTAATGATGACTGGTGTGAACAAGACAACATTCCAACATTATTTTAATGAAATTCACAGCGTGTAATTATTTTATGAACGAAAATTAAAATCATGATCTTAGTCAGTGTTGCGTTTGAATTTCAAGCAACTGACGCCGAAAGTGAAATGGGTCAGATAAAATGCAGTAGTGCAAGGGCATACACTTTATCAAATATATTGAAATTTTACATGTGTTACCATTATATCCCAATTATATCAAAAAGTGCTGGGAGCTACATGAAATCGCTACGCATTTCATATAAATAAGCATTAATTGTGGGAACTCCCTGCAAATTTCTGTTCATCCACTGTTTATATTGAATTTAATAATTGTTCTTACTTGAATATTTCAAGCTCCCAGCACTTTTCGAAATATTAGATGTTCATTTTACAAGTTAGAAACATAAATAATTATATTTGTTAATGTTAAGCCCTTGCATTATGCATTTTTTCGTATTATTCCTGGTTATTCTATTTTAGCAGTATCACGTGACAGGGTATTCCCAGGAGACTCAAATATTTCTCATGCGATAGCGAATTATCTAATATGTATATTGATAAAAAATTACTTTGTGTAACAATTTTTTTCGAATATAAAATCAAGATTATTCAAAGGCTAATATTTTGTGTGATAAATACCGCTATTTTTTTAATGGACGCCCTTAACATGGCTGAGTTTATGGGCGGGGATCCACAATTTTTTCAACATATTTGGGCACTTCCTGTTCGAGGAGGGTCAGAACCACTCTAAAGGCTTATGACCTACATACCATTTGATGTCCTTTAACACAAAAAAAGAATATATATGGTTTCTAGGGGGATCTTAACCGTTTTCAAGATATTTGGACACTTCCTGTTCGCGGGAAGCAGGACTCATGTCCTTCCCTTGGGTCTATGACCTACATGCCATTTGATACACCTTAACACAAGGAACAAGAATGTATATAGTTTATTGGATAATATCTTAACCGTTTTCAGGATATGTTGGCACTCCCTGTTTGTGGGACAACCCCCTGAGCCCATGACCTACATACCATCTGATGCCCCTTAACACAAGGAACAATAATACATATGAATTAGGGGTGGGGATCCTAACAGTTTTCAAGGTATTTGGGCACTTCCTGTTCGAAGGGGGTCAGGCCCACTCCCGGGGCCAATGACTACATACCATTAGATGCCCCTTAACACAAGAAACAAGAATATATATGGTTTTGGGGTGGGGATCTCAACCGCTTGTAAGATATTTGGGCACTTCTTGTTCAAGAGGGATTCGGACCACAGCCCGGTGTCAATGACCTACTGTACATACATGTACCATTTGATCCCCCTTAACACAAGAAACAAGAATATATATGATTTAGGGGTCAGGATTCTTACAGTTTCTGAGATACATGGTCTTTTTCAATTCCTGGGGGGTTGGGATGACCCCAGGGGTCAGGTCTAATAAACCACTTATATTACCTATAACAGTCAATATATGATTCTGAAAACCCTATGTTATTGTGTCTGTCCGTTTTCAAGTTATAACCATTTTTCAATAGAGTCTACAAATTTCCCCATAGGGTTCAATGTTAAACCCCCTAACCCCCACCCCCGCCCAAAAAAAAGTGGTTGGCCAACCCCAAATGAAAAACATCAAACCAGGGTGCACAATTAGGTATGCAGGCCTATTATACCATAGGGTTTTGTACAATTATGTTCAGCCATCTCTGAGAAACGCGATGAACAGGTTCAGAGGCGAGAAAAAAAAAAGATGAACCGTACAAAAAAAGTAAGCCTCCAAACTTCGTTTGAGAGACTTAATTATTTATCAATGAAAAAACGGAAGACTTGAATTGTCAAGTTTGTTGACATAAACAAATTTGCGAACGCTCGTTAGTTTGAATTGACTCGAAGGAGTAACAGTTGTTATTGTTTTATGAAACAAACACTGTGTACTGATTCGAAGTTGAAAATTTTGACTAAGGATGCTTACTGGTGGTAAGGTAAAAGTCTTGGGAGTCATGGGTTCTTAATCCTGTATAGAAACATTCTGTTTTCATCGCGTCGTCAGGATGAACTTCTTAATAGACTAGCTAACGTTATTTGCATTTTTATTAACTACACACCTATAATTTATCTTCATATTTGTAATTTAAATCTTTGACAAAATCAAAAAATAATTTTTAGTTGTACATGTAGAAATAGTCACATATCAGAAGAAATTAAAAAACTAGATCACTGAAGCGTTGAAGCGAGGGGCTGTGTCAAAAATAGTTCGGACCGGAAGTACTGGATAAAGCATCACCCGTGTGATAAAGCAAAGGTTTAACACACGGGTAGAATACACCAAACGTATGAGATAAATTGATAATAATCTGACGTAAAGATGTTATGAAAGAATAATGTGTGTCAAAATCAAAAGAGTATTTTCACTGTCTATTTTTCTAAACAAACTTTCTTACATCCCCCCCCCCCCCCCCCCATTCTGTTCCTTTCGATTATTTTTTAATAACAAATGTTGTTTAATAATGCCATTTAAAATATTTCTGTGCTAAATTGAAAAATGTATTTATCCTTAATTTAAAGGAAATTATTATATGCGCAGTGAACTTAAAATGTGACGAGGGAAATACCTCAATAACATATTATTCATAGTTGAACCTGTGTTTAAATTAAATTGTTATTTTTCAAATTGTTTAGCAGAAGAATACGCTTAAGAAGGTATATTTGTTTTGTGATATTTATTATAATGCACAGAGTATCACTTACCTCTGCACATATTATTCTCTGTATCCCATTCTGTGTTTGGACAACATCCATGTGGGAAGCTTTAAATGTTGATAAAAGACAAGACCACTTTTTTTAAAAACCACACACAACTTGTTTAACTTTGGAAATGTATGAAATGCATGCTAAGTACAAATTAGTTTACTTGCTTCTAAATCGCTAATTCCAACTTATATATCACAAAATAGCATTTATTCGTGATAATGCGTGCATCCTGTCTTAAGTTGGCTATAGAATTGATCTCTTAAACCACTCCTTCATTTTCACAGTACATTATGTGTACTTTAATTGAATAATAAAAATGATAACGAGATGGCTTATCAAAATGAAATCATATCGAATATTTCCTGTTCATATTTATTTTCATCCACATTTACTTATCCCTTGTCATCCTCATACTTAAAACTTACTTGTTACAGGGCCCTTCTTCAGCAAATCCCATATAAAGTAACGGAACAATAACTAAGTAAATAAATATATTGTTAATTGCTAAATATATGCACCTAGACATCATCTACCATACGGTTAATTTGATTTATTTTTTGCAATGTACATGCGATGTCATTCACCAATGTTTACTTCCCTGTGTGGCATGAACATTAATTAGTTTTATGTCCGTAAACTTCCGGTAACAGATTACTTAGTTTAGAACGAAACAGTCTTTTCAACTTATCAAACAAAAGATGATTAGCAGAGGTTAATTACAGTTTTTCTTTAAACAGAGAAAGTACAATCGATAAACTAAGTCTAGATTAAACCATGAAAATATACGTCTGATATTGTAATTTCAGTAAATTATTAAAAGAATCAATTCCACAAACTAGTTAAAAGTATATCATAAGCAAATACCAAGTTCAGCTACATGTAGCATAACATTCGCTTTTAGAGAGCAGAGGGGTATTTATTTCATATCTGAAAAACTATTTTTAATTGCTTTTTTCTAACTTATGTGCCACCTCAACTCGTTCATGTCATGTTACTATCTTTCAAACACAGAAATTAATTCAGATAAAAAAACAGGGGGGGGGGGGACCAAGGCTTTGTTAGACATATTTGACCAAATATTGACCATATCTATGCACCCCGAGAAGTTTACAGATTTGTTTGTTTGAAAGAAGATTAGTTCATATTCATTCTCAGCAAGCACACTCCATTATCTGGGGCTCATTCTCAACCTTTGTGAATGCAGAGTCTCGAAATTTTGTTAACATAACTATACTTAAACGAGTTCGAAGAAGTTATGAAACTGGTCAGTTTCTAGGTCACGCTGCGCATCGTTGTATTGGTAGACTAGCTGTCCATGGGTATCGTTTGCATCCACGGTCAGGAGTCCGCATAAATAAATCTTCCCGAATCTTAGAAAGATTGGAGAGGAAATATATTGGCAGTAGCAGTGGGCACTGGCAGTGGTTTGCGACGGGGCCATGAAATTCGGAGAGCATGAAATCGATTAAAAACAGGATCCACAGTTGATGTTGATTACTATATAATAAGCGGATTTGCAGTCATACAGTGTATACCTGAACACCGCTACACACTTGTCTCCTCACATACAGTAGAAAAAATAAATGTACACCCGCATATTATTATTGACCTGGAAACAATTCTTATCTTGTATTTCAATAGATTATGTATTCTCGTTTTACCTAAAATAATACTCCACTGGCTGATTTCTTAGCTTTTTAAAAAGCTAACCTTGTTCCTATATTATACTAGTTTGATTTTATGGGTTGATTTTTTTTTTTTTTTTTTGGGGGGGGGGGGGGGCTAACATTAAACACGTGTTATGCTGATGAAAAAGTGTTCCATAAAACTGAAAAGAAGTACCTTTAGTATTGTATACTGTAATGTTTTGTTATTATTTTCAAAGAGCTGCTGTCATTATTTTTTCGTCCATGTCATGTCATGTTTGTTTACATTTTCAATCTTTGCACTTTTTTTGGTGCTTTGACCTTACATTTTTTTTTATAAATATGCTTGTGATCCTAATCTAAATTGGTCTGATTATGAAGTTTAACATACAATTGCATATGGAACGTTTTCATTTATGATATAACGACACTCAAAAATAATTTAAAGGTCCGTTGTAAAGCCTGAGTAGAATTTACGACATCTTTGATTTATTTGACGCAATAATTGACCAGTATTTGGTGTTTGGTTTTGTTTTTTGTTTTTTTGTGTGTACTTTGTGGGGTTTTGTAGTTTACAGTGTAAAAGTAACAGGACACAAACCTTTGATCGATGTTCACGAAAACGAAGGTTTTTAATAGTATATTAAAAACATCAGGTTGCACATACAGTAAGTTAGGTTTTTCTTGAAAACGAAAGGTGTCGAATAAGATGTTTTTGTTTACATCATAATAGTCCAAAATTTGACTTTTGTTGATTTTTATTCTATTCTCAAATAGTTCATTTGAAATTTTGAAAAACGAATAATGATAGAAGTGATGACATTATTTTCGAACATTTTAAGCATTAATAACACCAATACTTGTCACATATAAAATGAACATTTGTTCTTAATATTTTGTAAAATTCGTAAGAATGACAGTTTAAATCATAAACTTTGACCTTTTGTAGTTATAAGTCATCAAAACTCTTTAAATTTTATAAGACAAAAACACTTTAGTATAATGGTAAGTAATTTTGGTACAATTCCTAAAAATATAGAAGTGCAAGTCGCAAATTTTATGACCAGAAAATAGATAGCATAAAGGTTTGGTCGCTTTTCATTAACACATGATTCCAAACTGTTCTGCTTAAATATACCCGAATACAGTTTGCATTTTGAAAATGCTGCGATCAACAAGGAGTGAAAATTACCAAAACACAAATTTCTTATAATAGGGTTTGTAGACGGGACTCGGAAAAAAATAGGGTATGGTTTAGACTTAAAACCTAAAGGTTAATGTATGTCAGTTTAAGCAACATTTTTAGCTCACCTGAACCAAAGGTTCAAATGAGCTTTTCCGATCACCCTTTGTCTGTCGTCCGTCTGTAAACTTTTCACATCTTTTACTTCTTCTCTAAAACCACTCGGCCAAATTTAACCAAATTTGGTACAAAGCATCCTTATGGGAACGGGATTCTAATTCTAATCCTTTCTAAAAGGGAGATAATTGCGAGCAAGTGAAAATAGGGTGTATGTCCTTTAAAATCTTCTTCTCAAGAACCACTGCACCATAAATGCCAATTTTTACAATAAAGCTTGTATATATAGTGAAGATTCTAAATTGTAAAAATCGTGACCCTTGGACTTATACTTGGGGTCCCAAAAATAAAAAGGGAACATGTTCAAAAATCTTCTTAAAAACTACAATGCTACAGTTTGTGAGATCCCTATGCAAGCATCCTCATATTACGTAGAATAAAAAGTTTTAAATATTTAGTGTAAAAATAATTGCCACCCGTGAAACTCTCCCCCCATGACTAATACTGGGGCCCCAAGAGTGATTCAATGTTTAACTTTGAAATATATTGTGAAAATATTTAAAAAATGAAATAAACTGATACAATGAACTGTTGTTCAGGTGAGCATAGGGCCCATGAACCTCTTGTTTGTTATTGACTTGAAAAAATTGGGAATGTTTCTTTTAAAATGTATTTTTATATGTATACTTAAGGGGCATGTCAATAAAAACGCGGTGTTCACCCCACTCGGGGAAATGAGACATTATTAAACTTGTCTGGATAGAACATTGTTTAATTTATAATATTTGTAGAATCATGAATAAAATATCTTATATATGTAATGTATAACAATTATTGTTCAATTTTAAATATTATATGATAATTAGAAAATAAACATTTTGATAAGATTTTAATCAGAGATTATAGTTATTTTTATTTAACATTCAATGCTCCCAAAGTAAGGTATGTATAACATATTAACAAACAAACGCAAACGGGCTTTTCAATAGAGCTCGAAAAATCTACTCGTATATAACATCAGTGGCAATATTTACATAAACATTAAATCAGTTAACACCTCTTACGTGTATACATGTATTTTATGGTATGTTGTTACATTTAATGGGGTTCAGCCTAAATCTTAACAAAAAATGCAGTGCTTGTATTTATACAAAGCTTTTTAAAAATATTGATGGCGTACGTTCTACAATCTATGTTTTTTTTTTCGCATGTCGAAGGAAAACAGAAAGATAGCTAAAACAATATTTATAGAAATGATTTTCCACTTTTCCTGTGGGTTATGGAGAGAACACAGCGGCGGTTTTGGTAGAATATCGGAATATTTTGTTTTTTATTTAGATTACACATTACTAGATCCCTGACAATTAATATCAGGTATTGCTATACCAATAATGCCATTGTCAATGCAATTGATGGATTTGATCACTGTATTAATAATGAAACATGGGAAAATCGTATTTAAAATATGTAACATATTTCATTTTCTTCGGCTGCCAAACAAACAGATTTTTTTTCTATTTCACTTGGGGATTGAAGTTAAAGGTGGGCTTCTTTTCTCAAACTCTATGAATAAAAACATTCATCTGCGCATTTCTTTGCAGGACCATCATTGCCTTGTAATTTGTCCTTCTTATACAGCATTAAAAATATATAGCAAAGAGTCCACCGTTGTCATACGGTTTTTCCTATTGTCTTTTGCCTAAAGAATGAAAGTGGTCAATAGCCACGCAAGCCGCTCTCTGCAACAAAATGTACACGGTTAGAAAATGAGCAAGCGAGTCTGATTTTCTGTATTGTGAATTTATCTTGAGTAGCACACATTTTTGCGTAGAAATTTTAAACAAAACAAATATGTATAAGAACTTCCGGTATGGCTACGCACATAGCGTGAGCGTGAAAAAGTGCAGAGGGCCGTTTTGCTAATTATTTAAGAAGATAGTGAACACTAGTACATTCCTATGTGACGAGAATAACATGCGAACTGAGGTACTCGAAGTATGAGTTGAATATTGCGTGTTTGCGTCATTGTAAATGCTAATTGGAATTAAATAAAATACATATAAACAAACAGGAAGAAATATTACAAGAAATATTTTTTTTTTATAAACAACTGTATGCAAACAAAGATCAAGATCTTGATGATGTAAACCTAGAAGATTTACTACAAAATGTAGAGGTCTCCAAAATAAATAATAGAATAAAAGAAATCTTAGATCTTAGATGCAGAAATTACAAAACATGAGGTGCTCCAAGCCCTCAAAAACTTCAAGAATGATAAAACACCTGGAACGGATGGTTTTACTGCAGAATTTAAAAAAAAAATTTTGACTGATATTGATTCTTATATTATCAAATCTTTCAATTATAGTTATGGAATAGGACAGTTATCTTATAATCAAATGCTAGGAGTTATATTTATTCTCCCAAAAGGCAAAGAGCCAAGGGAATTTCTTAAAAATTGGTGACCAATCACCTTATTGAATATTACATATAAACTTCTGTCTAGTGTCTTAGCGAATCGAATGAAACCAACTCTAACGAAAATAATTCATGAAAATCAAAAGGGTTTTCTTGCAGGTAGATACATAGTTGAAAACTCTAGGTTATTATATGATATTATGCACTATTGTAAGGAAAATAATAAACCTGGTCTTATTCTTCTGGTCGATTTTGAAAAAGCGTTTGATTCCATCTCTTGGAAATTCATTTATAAAGTATTGCATTTTTTTAACTTTGGTGAGAATTTTGTGGATAAAGTGGATAAAGATTTTGTTTAAAGAGCCTAAGTTATGTGTTAAGAAATTCGTTACCGTTCTTGAGATATGTGGGAAAAACATTTTAGGGGCCGACCCCTTTTCTCCTTATAGGGGCCGTTTAACGAAATTTTCAAGGTTGCATTTTGTTTAGTACATCATTTTGAGCAACTTTCTTTCTATACTGCATTTCAAAATATTTTTCCTTTCTGAGATATGAGTGATCAAAATTTTGGACTTGTGGCCCCTAAAAACCCCTAATTACGTAACACATGAAAAAATCATTACATTGCATGGATAAACAACTGTGAGATAAACATATTTGCTTCTATAACCTATCACAAAATATCTCTCAGTAAAGGGCTACAGATAAAAGTCTTTAGAGCCCTCAGGTCCCCTAATTTGAGGGTCCAGCCCCTTTTTCTTGGTATCAAATCAAAGCTCTTGTAAATATAAACTTTTTCTGCATAACATGTTTCAACAAAATATTTTTCAGAAAAGAGATAAACACAGAAAACCAGAAAAAATAACGGCATTTTTTTAATCTCAATGTTCGGGTCCAGGCGAGCTTCGGCGCCTTTCAAGCCAGATCAAAATGAAAATAAAATTACAAATCTACGATCTTTTGTTTACTATCCCTGCAAGTTTGAACTCAATATCTTTTCTCGTTTAGGAGAAGTTCCCCGGACAAGCCACCCCTCTAAAAATCGCTAAAACGTCAATATTTCAAAAACGGAAATGAAGTCATCAAAAAAATCAAAAACCTATCAGGTTCAGATTACTATCTGTCCGATCTGAAAGTTTCATGAAAATCGGTCCAGCCGTTTTTGAGAAATCGCGTGTACAAAATTTGTAAGAAAAAAAAAATAACTAGAGCAAAGCTCGTTGCAAAGCAACGAGTGGTCTTCCGTTAATGTCGAGAGTAAAACTAAATGAACCTGTAAGGAAACCAACAACAACAGTAACTAAAACAAAAATATAAAAAATCGAATAATTCTTGGTACGACTTAACAAAATTTGAATGATTTTTGGTACGAATTAACAAAAACCTTACGATTTTAAGAACGACTTAACAAAAAATGTGTCAAAGTACGACTTAACAAAAATCGAATTATTTTTGGTACGAGTTAATTTAACTTTGAACTTTACGCTATTTTTTAAAACCAAGAACGCGGAATTAAAATTTCCGAAAAAAAAAACAATTTTTGAACCCTAATATCTCTGCATTGCATCGTCCGATTTAAAAACGGATTTCAGTTTCGTATTTAGCATTAAAAATTCTACAAAGATCAGTAATTTTTTAAATTCAAACACAAAATTCGAAATTCCGAAAATTTTAAAAGACTTCCGGTTTCGACCGGAAGTGACGGAATTTTAATTCCAGCCTTATTTATAAATATAAATGATAAATGTACAAGCACAAAAAATTTCAAGTCTCTATCTTAAAGCGTTTTCGAAAAATCCCCTGGACAAAATCACTTTTTTCAAATTTTAAAATTGACCTAACGTAAAAACGGAAGTGACGTTGTAATGGAAACTTTAATAGCGTAAAGGGACTTTAAAGGCACTTGACGTCTGAAAGTTTCATTGAAATCAGTTGAAAATTTTTTGAGATATGAAGCTTAAAAAAAGTCAGAAAAATATAGAAAAAGAATAATAACTAGAGCAAAGCTCGTTGCAAAGAGTTTTGCAACGAGTGGGTCTTCCGTTAATGTCGAAAGTAATGCTAGAAGTTCGTGTAAGAAGCAGAGATCTTAAACCAATAAAAAGAGTAGCTAAATTAAAAAGATAAAAAAAAATCGAATAATTCTTGGTACGACTTAACAAAATCCGAATAATTTTAAGTACGACTTATCAAAAACCTTTACGATTTCATGAACGACTAAAGAAAAAAAATGTGTTCAAGTACGACTTACCGATAATTTTTAGGTACGAGTTAATTTAACTTACAAATTAACCCTACTTTCTTAACCAAGATCGCAGAATCAAAATTTCCGGAAATATCAATTTTTAAACCCCAACATCTCTGTAATGCATTGTCCGATTTTAAAACGGATTTCAGTGTTATATTCAGCTTTAAAAATTCTAGAAAACACGTATACGATTTTGATTTGATCAAAAAATTCAAATTTTCGAAAAATTGGATTCACTTCCGGTTTCGACCGGAAGTGACGGATTTTCATATACAGCCTTTTTACAGAGGTAAATCGATAAATGTATTATCACGCAAAATGTCAAGCCTTTATCGCAAAGCATTTTTTTAAAACGCCGCGGACAAAATGACTTTTTTTTTTAATTTAAAAAATGACGTAACGTAAAAACAAAAGTGACGTTTTCATGGAAATTTTAACAACTTTGAGGTATACTGGTTGCACATAATCTCTGAAAGTTTCATTAAAATCGAAGGAAAATTTTTTGAATTATGAAGCCGAAAAGGAGTCAGAAAAAAAAAAAGAAAAAGTATAATAATAATAACAAGAAACCGAAGAATAACAAGAGGGTCTTCTGTTGGAAACGGAAGACCCTAATAATAATAACTAGAGCAAAGCTCGTTGCAAAGCAACGAGTGGGTCTTCCGTTAATGTCGAAAGTAGAGCTTAAAGTTCCTGTAAGAAGCAGAGTTCTTAAACCAATAATACAAGTAACCAAAAAAAAAGGTAAAAAAAAAATTCGAATAATTATTAGTACGACTTAACAAATTCCGAGTAATTTTAAGTACGAATTAACAAACACATTTGCGATTTTAAGACCGACTTAACAAAATAAAATCCGAATGTGTTCAAGTACGACTTAGCAATTTTTCGAATTATTTAAGGTACGAGTTAATTTAATTTTAAACTTAAGACTATTTTCTTAACCAAAAACGCGGAATCAAAATTTCCGGAAAAATCAATTTTTAAGCGCTTATATCTCAGCGATGCATCGTCCGATTTTAAAACGGGTTTAAGTGTTAGATTCAGCTAAATAAGCTCTACAAAACACATACACGTTTTAGAAATGATCAAAAAATTTATTTTTTCGAAAAATTTGATTCACTTCCGGTTTTGACCGGAAGTGACGGATTCTGATTTTTTGACAAAATGCCCTAAGTAAATCGAGAAATAGACAATCACTGAAAATTTCAAATTTCTGTCTATAACCGTTGAAAAGAAAATGACTGGACAAAATCGCTTTTTGAAAAATTTTAAATTGACGTAATAAGAAAACGGAAGTGACGTCATTTTTCAGCTTTTAATAGCTTTCAGGGACAAAAATTTCACATAATCCCTGAAAATTTCATGAAAATCGGTTGAGTAGTTTTTGAGATATACAGCCAAAACGGAGTCAGAAGAAAAAAGAAAAAGAACTAGACTCTTGTTGCTATAGCAACAACAAGGTCTTCCGTTCCTAATGTATTAATCTGAAGAAAAAAATGCATTTGTCTTGTAAAAAGAAAATTGATATAATATATACTGTAAATGAATTTCCCAATTATCATTTCTATGTAAAACAACCAAAAAAAAAGGGTTAATTTTTTAGTACTTTCTGTGACGACCGGAAGTTACACCGGATCAGACAGAACATAGTAAACATATATTCATAACTTTCTTAAAAGTCTGGATTTTCAAGTTTTTGTTTGTTATGAGATCTCGTTGAGAAAAGGTTTCTGTCTCGAGACCAGAAACGGACAAACGAAAATTATTTAAAAAATTAAAAGTAGATATTTTGAGTATATTTACTTATGGTACGTTGTTGTTTATCACACTGATTAAAGTTTTAAAAAACAATCTAATCTTTTAAAAACTCCTTTTGCTTGAACGTTTCCGGTGAGAACCGGAAGTGACAGACGACCAAATGAAACACGTTAAACACATGTTAAATCAAATGTCTATCATCCATATAAGTTTTGTATCTTGATCTCTTACAGTTTCTGAGAATTCGCGGGTACAACGTTTTTATAAAAGAAAGCTACCTGAGATATTTGAGATGTCTCACCGGAAGTACAATTTTTTTCATTTATTTAACCTCGTGTAAATGATTTTTTGTACTTCTATTGCTAAGATGAGACTTCCATGCTAAATAACCAACATATTTTAAAACAATCAAATTTTGGTGTACTTCCTGTGACGACCGGAAGTTACGCTGGATTAAACAAAATAGTGTTAACACATGTACATACCTAGGTCTATCAACCCACAAAGGTTGGTTGTTCAAGTCGTTACCGTTTTGGAGATCTCGTCGAAATAAGGTTTGTTTTTCATCTCGGGACAGGAAACGGACAAACGGAAGTGCTCAATGAAAATTAAATTTAATATTTCTTGTGTACTTGCCTATTGTACATTATTGTTTATCGAGCTAACTAAAACTATCAAAGAAAAACCAGTTAAACTGATAAAAAGCTTGATTTATTTGAACTCTTTGGTGTGGACCGGAAGTGACGGTTGACAAAATGAAACCGTTTAAACACATCTTCAATCTAAAGTCTATCATCCTTGTAAGTTTCTTGTCTTGGTCACTTACTGTTTCTGAGATCTCGTAAGTACAAAATTTGTTTAAAAAAAGCTACCTGAGATATTTGAGATATCTCACCGGAAGTAATTTCTTTTTCTTTATTTAGCATCGGAAACAAGACATACGTTAAGAATTATACTTATTTTTCAATTTCTTTGTGAAATAAATTAAATGCGTAAAAAAATAATTTTTGAAGTGCTTCCGGTGACGACCGGAAGTTACGACGAACAAAACAAAATAGTTTAAACACATCTACAGCTATAGGTCTATCATCCCACAAAGTTTGGATGTCCAGGTCTTTATCATTTTGAAGATCTCGATATGACAAGCTTTTTGTCGCGGGACAGGAAACGGACGATCGGAAATGCATTTTGAAAAAATGAAAAAAAACGCCTCGAGATATTATCATTCTCTATCATTCCTGAAAATTTCAACAACATCTATCTAGCCATCTCTGAGAAATCTTCTGGACAAAAAATGAGAAAAAAATAATAATAACTAGAGCAAAGCTCGTTGCAAAGCAACGAGTGGGTCTTCCGTTAATGTCGAAAGTAAAGCTAGAAGTTCCTATAAGAAGTAGAATTCTTAAAGCAATATACATAAAGAAACTAAAACAAAAAGAAAAAATCGAATTATTCTTGGTACGAGTTAACAAAATCCGAATGATTCTAAGTACGAATTTACACAAACCTTATCAATATCAAGAACGACTTTGCAAAGTGTTTAAGTACATTTAACAATCATTGAATTATTTTAGGTATGAGTTAATTTCACTTTGAACATAAGGTAGCAAGGGACAGTTTCGGATAAAGTACCCGTCAATATTTTTGTAAAATTGAGAGTTGCTGTACTTGAAGGCTTGTGAGTGTTGCTAAAATTCATGAAATTATTTTTAATGATTATCATTAGTTAGAGGGATGTCTCTTGTTGAAATTGACATGCAATATGTAGGCCCCATATGTTAGGTACAGGAGAATCAGAAGTAAAATGCGAAACCGTGGCTATGACTGTTGTGTTGACTTTACACAGTGAAATTGCTAGTGACAGACGGGAGGTAAAATAACACGAAAAGTAGGTGGATGGGACATTGTAAACTATACACCGGTAAGTTTCTGACATATGATGGTGCAACATGCACACGGTACGGAAGGTCAACCCTTTGCAGGGAAATAGCTGGGGGAGGTCTAAAAAGCTGAAAAATCATGAAAAATTAGCAAAATATGAAAGGTTCATAATCTCATAAAATCCAGTATGTAGAAAATTTTACAGGTTTTGACTAGCAATTTTCTTCAGAAATTAGTGATTAACCCTATAACAAGTGAATTAAAGGTATTTGTGCTCAATGGAAACTGAGGAAATTCTAGTTACAGAGTTCCGAAGACACACATCCCCTGGTTACAATGAAATGTATCAAAAAAACTGTCCCGTGCCACCTAACACTATTTTCTTAACCAAGAATGTGGAATCAAAATTTCCGGAAAAATCAATTTTTAAACCCCAATATCTCTGTAATGCATCGTCAGATTTTCAAAGGGATTTCATCTTTAAATTAAGCTTAATAAGCTCTTATTTTTTACTTTAATGATTAATAACAAATTATCGCTAAAAAAGAGTAGTTATAAAAAGACTTTGAAGCCCTTCTGGCCCCGGATTTCAGAGGTCAGTCCCTTTTTCTTGGTATCGAACAAAGGGTCTCGCAAATATAAACATTTTTTGTTCAGCAAGTGTTCAAGATTTGTTGACCGTTCTAAAGATATCTGAACAAATGTGTTTTAGGGGCCGACCCTTAAACTCCTTACCGGGGACACCAAACATTTTTTAGGTATTACATTTTTGAGAACATTATTTTGAGCAACTTTTCTTCTACAATGCTTTTCAAAATATTTCTCCTTTTCTAGATATTAATGATCAGAGTTTTGGACTTCTGGCCCTTTTAAAACCCTAATTACGTAACATATGACTTAGTTATGGTACTGTTTAGATAAATTGCTGTCCAATGAACATTTTTGCTTCTATAATTAATTACAAATTATTTTTCAGTAAAAAGTTATTATAAAAAGACTTTAGAGCCCTTTTGGCCCCTTTTTTCTTGATATCAAATAAAATGTCTTGTAAATATAAACACATTTTGTTCAACAAGTGTTCAGGAATTGTTGACCGTTCTAAAGATATCTGAACAAATGTTTTAGGGGCCGACCCCTAAACTCCTTACTGCGGCCAAAAACCAAAAAATTAAAGGTAGCATAAGGTTGACAACATTATTCTGAGCAACTTTACTTCTACAATGCCTCCTCAAAATATTTCTCCTTTTTCAAACATAAATGATCAAAGTTTTGGACTTCTGGCCCCTTAAAACCCCTAATTACGTAACATATGACTTCGGTATGGTACTGTATGGATAAACAGCTGTACAATTAACATTTTTGCTTCTTTAATTGATAACAAATTATTTTTCATTAAAGAGTTATTATAAAAATTCTTTAGAGCCTTCTTGGCCCCTAATTTGAGGGGCCAGCCCCTTTTTCATATCAAATGAAAGAGCGTGTAAATATGAACAAATTTTGCATTACATGTCTTAACAAAATATTTACACATTCAGAAATAATTAAGAAAATGTGCAAAAATTTTGTGCAAAAATATGCTGCCAATTTTCGAGCTCAGGCGAGCTTCGGCGCCTTGCGCGTTTTCCACAATATCAAACCCAGAGAATCATCTACAGACATCCATCTACTATCCCTGAAAGTTTCATGATTTTATCTTTATTAGTTTTGCAGGAGTTAAGTGGACAAAATGGTCCTTAAAAATTCACTAAATCCTCAAAATCTCAAACCGGAAGTGACGTCATCAGCCCAAAATCTAATTACCTCAAGTACATTTTATGTTCTATCAGTCCTGCAAATTTTATGCAAATCGGTCCAGTAGTTCACGAGAAATAGCGTCCGAAAAAAGTCAGAAAAAAATAATAACTAGAGCAAAGCTCGTTGCAAAGCAACGAGTGGGTCTTCCGTTTATGTCGAAAGTATAGCAAGAAGTTCCTCTAAGAAGCATAATTCTTAAACAAATAAACGTAAGTAACTAAAACAACAAGAAAGAAAATCGAATAATTCTTTGTACGAGTTAACAAAATCCGAATGATTCTAAGTACGAATTAACACAAACCTTATCAATATCAAGAACGACTTTGCAAATAAAAATCCGAATGTGTTTAAGTACGATTTAACAATCATTGAATTATTTTAGGTACGAGTTAATTTAACTTTGAACGTAACACTATTTTCTTAACCAAGAATGTGGAATCAAAATTTCCGGAAAAATCAATTTTTAAACCCCTATATCTCTGTAATGCATTATCCGATTTTAAAACGGATTTCAGATTTGAATTAAGCCTAATAAGTTGAACATTCTGACTTCTATAATTAATAACAAAATTATTTTTCAGTAAATAGTTATTATTAAAAGACTTTGTAGCCCTCCTTGCCCCTAATTTGAGGGGCCAGCCCCTTTTTCTTGATATCAAATGAAAG
>WFKH01011925.1:30413476-30433732 GCA_016163765.1 Magallana hongkongensis | reverse complement strand
TCTTTTTCCAAAGGAATTTTACACATTCAACGCAATCAATCGAATTAACGAAATCGTTTCAATAAACACTCAGATAAATAGTTAAAAATTTATGACATGTACGAATTGTTTTCAGCAGGAGTTACTTTCAGTGTGAATTTTGCACTATTTTCTAAATCTTGACTGCGTAATCAAAAATTCCGGAAAAATCAATATATAAACTCCGTTATCTCTACAATTCATCATCCGATTTTATAACAGATTACAGTTTTGTGTTTAGCTTTGCGAACTCCACAGTATGCATATAATTGTATGTTCTTTAAAAAGTGTTATGACCAGTACGAATTGTTTTCAGTAGAAGTTACTTTCAGTGTGAATTTTGCACTATTTTCTAAATCTTGACTGCGGAATAAAAATTTCCGGAAAAATCAATTTTTGAAACCAAATATCTCTAATATGCGTAGTCCGATTTTAAAACGGATTTCAGTGTTAGATTCAACTGAATGTGCTCTACAAAACACGTCTACGTTTTTGATTTGATCTAATAATTTAATTTTTCGAAAAATTTGATTCACTTCCGGTTTCGAATGGAAGTGACGGATTTTCATTTCCAGCCTTCTTACAGAGGTAAAATGACAAAATTATAACCACGGAAAATTTCAAGCCTGTATTTTAAAGCGTTTTTGAGAATAGCCCCGGACAACATGACTTTTTTTAATTTTTAAAAATGACGTTACGTCAAAACGGAAGTGACGTTGTCATTGAAACTTTAATTTATTTGAGGGACGCTAACTAGCAACAATCCCTGAAAGTTTCATTGAAATCGGTTTAAAACTTTTTGAGTTATGAAGCCGAAAAGGAGTCAGAAAAAAAAGAAAAAGTATAATAATAATATGTCAAAAGAAACCGAAGAATAACAAGAGGGTCTTCCGTTGGAAATGGAATACCCTAATAGAAGAATGAGAAACAGTAAAAAAAACAGTAAGGTCTTCCGTTGGAAACGGAAGACCTTAATAATAGGGAAAAAGAAACCGAAGAATAACAATAAGGTCTTCCGTTGGAAACGGAAGACCTTAATAATAAAAAGAAACCGTAGAATAACAAGTTTCCAACGGAAGACCCTAATAATAATAATAACTAGAGCAAAGCTCGTTGCAAAACAACGAGTGGGTCTTCCGTTAATGTCGAGAGTAAAGCTAGATATTCCTGTAAGGAGCAAAGTTCTTCAACCAATAACAAGAGTAACTAAAACAAAAAGATAAAAAATCGAATAATTCTTGGTACGACTTAACAAAATCCGAATGATTTTTAGTACGAATTAACAAAAACCTCAACGATTCCAAGAACGACTTAACAAAAAAAAATCCGAATGTGTCAAAGTAGGACTTAACAAAAATCGAAAATATTTTTGGTACGAGTTAATTTCACTTTGAACATAACACTATTTTTTAAACCAAGAACCCGGAAACAAAATTTTCGGAAAAATCAATTTTCAAACCCTTATAACTCTGTAACGCAACGTTCGATTTTTAAACGGACTTCAGTTTTGTACTCAGCATATAAATTGCCATCATATGCGTATTTTTTATTTTTAAGATTAAAAAACATGAAAATTTCAAAAAATTGGTTTTACTTCCGGTTTCTACCGGAAGTGTCCGAATTGAGTTTCCAGCCTTTTGTCATAAGTAAAACGATAGTTCTAACTTGTCTGAAAATCTCAGAGCTCTAGCCTTAAACAAAAATGAGAAAAGCTCCGGACAAAATCACTTTTTAAAACGTGAAAAAGTCAGGTGACGAATGTGATGACGTCATCAGCTAATATTTTTTATATCATAGAGATCTTTAAAAGGCATAAGAGACCTGTAAATTTCAAGACAATCGAAGCAAGCGTTTTTGAGTTATTATAGTTGGAAAAAAAATAAAAAGAATAATAAGAATAAGAATAAGAATAAAAAGAAACCGTAGTAAAACAAAAGGGTCTTCCGTTGGAAACGGAAGACCCTAATAATAGAAAGAAACAGTAGAAAAACAAGAGGGTCTTCCGTCGGAAACGGAAGACCCTAATAAAAAGAATCAATAGAATAACAAGAGGGTCTTCCGTTGGAAACGGAAGACCCTTATAAAGAAAAAGAAACCGAATAATAACAAGAGGGTCTTCCGTTGGAAACGGAAGACCCTAATAAACCCGATACAGAAACAATAGAATAATAGAAGGATCTTCCGCTGAGACGGAAGACCCTAAAAAACCGTAGAATAACAACAGGGTCTTCCGTTTCCAACGGCAGACCTTAAAACTATTTAAAAATCGTCTACTCAAAAACCTACTGGTTAGAAAAGCTGAAACAATAATCTTAATCTGCACAATAATAGAAAGGTCTTCCATTGGAAACGGAAGACCTTAAAAATATTTAAAAATTGTCTACTCAAAAACCTACTGGTTAGAAAAGCTGAAACTTGTGTGGTAGATTCAAGTTCAAATCCTGATCCACGGGGGTATGATGGGAGTTGATGTGTGTGTGTGTGGGGGGGGGGGGGGGGGGGGGGGAGCCGGGGGGGCAATTTCCTACATAGGAATATATAGGAGAAAATCTTTAAAAATGTCCTCCGAAAACACAAAATTGCCTAGAAAAGCTGTACCTTTAGTTAAAGCAACCTTAGCTAGTGAGGATTCAAATTCGTTAAAATCAAAATCTTGAGGTGTAGGGTGGGGCCACATTTAAGATCCAATTTTACAAAGGAAAACATTTTAATTCACAAAAACTGGTATGTTATAATATACGGTTTTACTTATGTTCAAGCATTTTGACAAATTGCTTATTCTTTAAAATTGTTTTGACTTTGGCCCCTAGACGATTCTCGGGCCTCACAAGGGGTCAGAGTTTAATGTAGGTTTATGTCCCATTTATGAACAATAGTTTAGGATCTTGTTAAAAGCTACAATGCTCAACATGTGATTTGACTATAAAATCATCCCGTTAGAAAAGGGGACTTCATTATAAACATAAGAATATCCAAGGGGAAAATGAATTTTTATTTATACAGGATATACATGTATTATACTACATTGTCCATATATTTTGAATTTTGACTCCATTAAGCTGATTTTATCATGCCTATTATTGCACAGGTGATCGATGTGGCCCATAGGCCTCTTGTTTATATAACGCCACTTGATTACGAACGGATATCAGAGGTGAGTTCAACAGAGCGAGCGCTCACCAAAATTTGTGTTGCGGGTATAGGGAATTTTGGCGAGCGCCCGCGAGCACCCGCTCTGCTGAACACGCCTCAGTACGATATTAAATATCAGACTATAACCGGTTATAGTCTGATTCGGCTTGCTATACAAGAAGTTAACACAATTTTTGACGACAAATTACCTTGTGCAATGCAATGTATTTTAAATTCTAATCAATCAACTAACATTTTTGGGCTAAGGCATTTTCAAAATTAAACCAATGGTTAGTTGTTTTGCCATTATTTACATGCACAGTGTACATTCAATTAAGTCACAAAACTCTTTTCCACAACTCGAGAACCTTTATTTAGGGTTTTTGTGCTGATGTTCGATACAATGCAATTTAGTTTCATTATTTCAGTTTTATTTAAATTTTCCGAATAACATGTAAACGACATCCAACACTGGTCTTACTTAAAACAAACATATGCAGAATTTATATAATTATTCAAACACAAAACCAAACCAGGAAGAAAACACAGGGAAGTATTTATAAATTGAAGGATATAATTCAATTAAATTAAAGTATAGTTTCAACAAGAGTGAAGAATATAACGAATCTAATCCTTGAGTATGCTTTAATTATTCAGGAAAGATGTACATCACGAACACACTATCTCTGTCTATGCCTAATACCCAGATAAACTCTTAAGCAGTACACAAATAGAACCATATAACTTTTGACCACGTCATGCATAATCACGTACTCAATACACACATAGTTACATGTACTTCCTTTTGATCATGTAAATGTGCTCAGTACGTACATACAAAAAACAATTTTAAAAATATTGATACTATTAAGTCTTTTAAAAACATTTTTTTTTAATGAAAAAAAAACCCAAAACATTTCATTAGTACAAAGACGGAAGCGGTATTGAGAAAACCTCTTGTAAATGTTATAAAAAGGCTTGGAATTCAATTAGCCAGGGATCGGTCTAATTACATCTTCGCTAGCCAAGGGTTTTCGGTCCACTTCGCTCCCCATAAACCCTGTTTAAACCCTGTTTATGGGGAACGAAGTGGACCTAAAACCTTTGGCTAGCGAAGATGGTTAAATTAAAACTAGTAGACTAATTGTTTACGGAACAATTAGAGGCCTTTCCACATTTCATACTGGTTTTAAAAAAGTCCCGAAAATGGTGATAATAAATGAGTAATTAGAGAAAAATCAATTTCCGATCCAATATAAAAAGAAAATAAAAAACGGCCATGACGGGTTTCGAACCCTTAGCTTTTCATCACCTGTACACTAACCACGAGGCCTCGGCGACTCTTAACAGCTGCGTATTAAAAACTATATATGCGATCAATTGAATTAATGTGATGCGATGCAAAACAATACACACCCGGTTGGTTAAGATCCGCCATGAGTGTATTGAATAGATAGGCGCTTAGCGATTGGTGCAGATGTAATAAAAATCAGTGCCGCTTATAAACAATGTGGCTGAATAGCGTTGACTAAGAAATAAAAAGACCTGGTCAAATTTTTGTCGCGAGCGGCCATTTGAAGATGTTGGAAGGCCACGTCGGATTAACTGATGCACATTCTCCTCAGTGTTGATTTGAAATGCACGTGCTCAGAAATATATTAACTCTCATGCATTTGTGGATTACAAGTACATGTACGGAAAATATGAAGGGAATTAGGGCCAGTCATGTATTTCAGCCAAGTCAGGAAAAACAAAAACCACACACACACTGAAAGAAAATGTAAACTAAATTAATATAAAATCGGGGTCTGGGAAGGAAGAGTTATCCTTCGTAGAACTTCAACAAATAGGTCACAAGTTGCTGATAAAAATGTAAACACAAATTTTCAGTGAAATTTGAGCATGAATTTATTAGAAACAAATATCGAAGCGTTGAAATTTCGTTTCTCGGGATGATGGTTTGATGCCGCTGGAGTGAATAACTTTCTTCAATATGGTGCATTTCTTTTCAAATTTGGCAGGCAATTTGATTCAGGTGTGAGGAACAATACCATGAATTTTCGCTAAGTTCTACAGAGTTTAATGCAGCTGGAATTTTATTCAGAGGCGTAGTCTAAAACGCGGTCTGGAGTAAAATCGCAGTCAGTTTCAGACTTATAAAAAATTCTGACAAACAGTTGTAACACTTTGTAAGGTGTTATTTTAAAAAGAAATATTAAATTTCAAGTTCAAATATCGAAGGTCAAGATCATATAAGAATTCAATCCTTATACAAAAGAAGGGAAAGGGGGGGGGGGGGGGAATTGTACATAAAAATAAAAATGATATATATGTTGCAGATATATGTAACTATCAAAGATTCCTTTCTGGGTGGATTTGTATCCCTCACTTTTCGCCAAATATTTATGTACATAGTTACGTATGTTTTTTTTTTTTAAAATTCCCCCTTCCGGGGCGTCAACATCATCTTAACGAGGCCTAATGTTAGATAATAAAACTTTATGCAGCTATTATTTTCACCAATCGTATTCATTATTTTAACAAAATCATGAATCCAGATGACTGTTTTTAAGGATATTTGTGGTCTTGTTACACATTTTACATTTACTTTGAATCTAAAAAAAGAGCTTATTAAAAAGTAAATTAAAATCATCAACTTGTCAAGCAAAACTTTCGCCACTTCTTCGTGACTGCTCAGATCGAATTCACTTTTCAACGCTTTCCAACAGCCAAGCTCGCTTCCGATGTTCATTCTGGTTTTGTTGTAATAAGACTGAATTCTTTTCCGATTTTTTTTCTTGGCAGAACTATCAAGTTATCGTTCGTTTGCGACCGCGGTTACAATTGTCTGCCATATTCCACTTTCCATCAATTACCGAAAACGCATGCGCAGTTGATGTTGCCGAATACAGGTTTACAAAGGTCATATGAATATGAAGGGGGTATGTTTTGTTATTTTGTCTTTCAGACAAGAATTCAACGATGTCTATTATTACGTGGAAATCATACTTATTGTCAGGTACACTGTTGTTAAATAATCCAAAATTAGTTTTCAAACGAGATTTTCAGAGTTTCTCGTGCAAAAACGTGAGCATTTTTTTTTGTAAAATCGTAGGCACTCTCCGTTTAAATGAGTTAAATTGGACGAGATGTTAGGCAACTTGCATACATGGGTTTGCGTAGATCATCGCATTTTGTGAGTTTTGTGTCACTTGGTAGTCCTCGGGGGAAAAACCGCTTATTATGCCTGCACTTTTAAAAAAAAAGTTAGGGTATATTGTTGTTACCCTGTTCCCTCCGTCCGTCTGTCCGTCCGTCCGTCTGTCACGTTTTACTTTCTCAAACTGCTCTTACATCGTATAAACCAGCAAACTGAACTCTTGGAGTTTGATTAACGTTGATATGTTGTTTTGTAAAAAGGTTTCAAAAATTCTCTGGTAGTCCTAACGTCAAATAATTGGTAACAAATGACGTTTATTCACAAAAACCTTCTTCCTCTAACTCCTCCTACATTTCCAACAATACGCAAATCATCTCTTGGAATACGTTTTCGGGTACCCTAAAGATGCGCAATAAGGTTTCGGATATTTCAATTTTGTCATGAGGGTCATTTGATGGCTGAAAAATGATGGGGTTTTTTTTTGTTTTTTTTAAACTGGTTTCAAAAAGTCACCATTTTTTGCAGTAGCCAAATGATCTTCTAGAATATGATTGAGGGTGTCATTTTGAAGTGTGATCAGGTTCATAATTTTTTTTTTTATCACAGAGATCGATGGGAAACAAAAAAAAATGACGTTTTTTTTACAATAAAAAGTATTGCTCCCATAACTCCTCTAACAGCTTTTGGAGTAGCTATGTCATCTCTTTGGATATGATTGGGGCTGTCATATAGATGTGCAATAAGGTTTTACAAATTTAGATTTCATCCAGGGAGTCAAATAGGGACTGTACTATATGTGTGCAATAATATTTTAAACATTTAAATTTCATCCAGGGAATCAAATAATAGCAGACAATTGACGTTTATCACTCCCCCAAAAAACCTAAATCCCAAAACTCCTCTGTTGATTTCATAAATAGACACATCATATCTTTAGATATGATAGGGACTCTCCTATGGATGTGCAATAAGGTTTTGAAAATTAAATTTAATCCTGGTAGTCAAAAAATTAACATTTATCCCATGCGCAGATCTAGGGATCTAGGGGGGGGGGGGGGGGGGGGGTCGGGGGGTCTAGATCCCCCCCTCCAAAATTCAACCAAATTCAAATTTCTTTAAATTAAATTATAAAATTGCCAAAATCATGCCTCGGACCCCTACCCCCTATCTGCAAACTTATATAACTTTCGCTCATCCCCCCCCCCCCCCCGACACCCCACATAAAACTGTAAATAAAATGATGGGTTTTTTCCTTAAAATAAACTTGCTTTTAATTTTGCTTGAAATTAAAATAAAACTTTTAGTTATATCTACACTCTACTTAAATGTCGATCGATCTATTAAATGGTCTATTAAAATCAAAATATAATTTGGGGTTAAAAAGTTTTATAAACTGGTAAAGAATGTTTTTTTTTTTTTTTTTTAAATCACATTACACCTTGTTTAATTGACAAATGATCTATTGAGATATGATCAGAAGTCTTATTTTCTACCTGGGAATCAATAACATATATTCAAGTTAAAATTAATAACAATAAAGAATTAAATTAAATGTTTATCCTCAACACCCCCACCCCCCACCCCCCAATTCAAACCTAGTATGGACGATTCAGAGTCTTCTTTCATTCTTACATGTGTACAGTAGCCAATTTTTAATCATTTCTTGATTAGTAGTTTTCTCTAGGTGCACATTAAGATTTTGGAAATTGCTTTTTAATTTTTAAGATAAACAAAATGTTATAATATGCATTTCGGGCAATTGTACTGTCTCCTAAACAAAGCAGGGTCATCATTAGGCTAGGAATTACCCACACGGATCAAACACTACATATAAATAAGATAAAATACTTTATTATTCCCAGTTCTGGAAAGTCAGAGTGTCTCCAAGGGGGCATAACCTATCTACCATTTGATGCGCAATGACACAAAGAGCAAGAATAAATATCTTTTAGGGATGGTGATCTCAAAAGTTATCAAAATATATCATCATTTCCTATTTCAGAAGGAGGGGGGGGGGGGATTGTGGTTTAAAGACAACTTCTGGGGGTCATGTACTTTACACCATTTGATGCATCATAATGACATTTTTCAAGATATTTTGTATTTCCCTGTTTCATGGGGTCAGAACAATTCCATAGGGTCATGGCCTATTATCTACACTTACTTTCATGTAATACACACATTTATTATTTACAAACTGTCACAAGGTCAATATAGGGTCGATCAACTCAATAGTGTAATTCTGACAAATGGAAATATAACTTTTGCAATTAAAATGACAGAAACTATACAAATGCGATAAGAAATGTTACGATGATAAGCTTATTTAAATAGTAAAAGATGATACATTATGCAGACAAAGGGAGATCACTAATTAAGAAAATGAAAGTAATGTTTATGTATATCTGTGTCTCATGATATTGTGCTAGTACTACATGTATTATGATTACCTCAGTCTATTGGTCCATATCATACTGATAATCCAATTAGAGCACAATATTAATCCCTTTAGCTGATCATCACAACAGAAATGTTTATGCATGTTAATTAATCCTATTTTACGTATGAAAAACACATACCAGTACATGTGTGTACACCACGTAAAACCCATCTAACAGAAGAGCTGGGTAGAACAAGTACCCGCTAATGTGACATGTTGACCTGTGTTGTGTACGTACCTTCGGACAAAGATAAGTTATTTCTAACATGCATGTATTTCTATGACTTTATTCTTTAAAACTCTCTGCACTATTTTATTAGGTGAATAACTATGTAAAGCATACTTTTCAGCTTTAAGGTGGTACAGGACACCTGCATAATATGATGTACTCCCTATTGAAATAAACAATAAAGTAAAAATATATTTTCCCCCAAAATAATGTTACCTAACAGTGAAGCGCAATGGGTTAGAGCATTAACTATGTGTCTGTAGTGAGTTCAAATGCTGTTGGGGCTTTTCTATTTTTTACTTAATTAAGTTTCCAAAATTTTAAAAACTTATTTTTTTGGACAAATACATGTATTGTAAAATTTTAAAATTCTTAAAAATTTTCGATTATAACGCACTTTTATCGACAGACAGTCATTTAATGCATATCTTTTACAATTTTATGCTATGCTATGGTATGCGATTTTAATAATATGCTATGAGATTTCAATGCAATGCTATGTTATTTCTATGCTACATGTATGCTATGAGAAATTGATATGAAGGGCTTAATGATATGGTATGCTATGCTATGCTTTGCTATGGTATGCTATGAGATTTGAATAAAAAACGTCTGCATACACAGAAGTTTATCAGACATTTCGAAGTAAATTGATAAGAAGCCAAAGTTTACCACTAATCAGCAATGTGAACATTTATTCTTTTAAATAAAAGCATTTAAAACCGAGTTTAAATTATGATGTATGCTATGCTATGCTATGCTATGGTATAATATGACGAATACAATCTTATGATATTCCAATGCTATGGTATGAGATTACAATGCTATGGTTTGAGATTCCAATTCTATGCTATAATAAGATTGCAATGCTATGCTATGGTGTATGTTGCAAAAGATATGCTTGAACTGACTGTAAATATGGACATGTTTCTTATACCATCTTAAATCAGTAATTATATCTTCAGTCCTCGCAGTTCTGCATTGTAAATCATTGTGCAAAGTGATTATATCATTTGTATTGCACTGTTTGTAACTACATGTACAAGCTTTCGTTGTTATCAAAATATTCTGATGTTTATTTTTTCATGAGGAGAGTGTGTGTGTGTGTGGTGGGGGAGGGGGGGGGGGGGGGAAAAGAAATAAATGTATTTGTGTTTGCATGGGAGGGGTGGTGGGGGATCGAGGTTCGAGGGGTATTGTTGGTAATTTTACAATTAATATAAATGAATTTACAATTAATATAAATGAATTTTTATAGGGGGAAGGGTCTGGACTCCTCACTCCCACCCCTTCTCTAAGTCCGTGCAAACGATGATGTTGGCACCTAGAAGCAAATCTAAAACCGGCAACCGCAGAAGGATGGGAGCCTAATTTAATTTAGTTTGTAATAATTATATAGACCATATTTCTATGACATGAAATGTTAAGATTATTTATCAACTTAAAATTCACGTGCTAACAGTTTAACACAAAATTGAATATAAAGGGCTGCTCATGTATATGGTGGGATGGGATCTCATCCTTTATAAAAAATAGAATTTTTCAAAATGACCGGAAATTGGATGTGGGCTTTATTTTTACTAAAACTGGTACAAAACAGTGTTATTTCGGGGCAAACACTTAGTGCGGGTATTACTGTCTAAAGACAGCTTCTAGTTAGGTTTGTTACTGACTGACTTCAGAAATATATCAGGTTGATCAAACTCATAGACAGCTCGGCTTCGCCTCGCCATCTATGAGATTGATCAACCCGATATATTTCTGTAGCGAGTCAGTAACAAACCTTATAAGTAATAATATGATGACCACGGATGCAGATATTAGTCTTCACAAGGTATAATGGTTCTGAGTTACATAGTTAAAACGCGGTACATGTATATCTATACCTATACTAACAGTTTACTATTATATAATAGATGTAGGAAATACCAATGAAATCAAAGAACCGATGAAACGTCAACGACTTTTACTCATCCAACTCAATCCAGTCGCACAGTATAACTTACGATTGTTTGAAATTTAAGTGTATATATGTTGAGCAAAATTGTGAATTAAACTAAATAAAACGAATAAATTCGTTTAGAAATAAATTAGATAATACATTTATCACAAATAAAAGCGTTATTGTTAATAAAATTTATTAGGTAAAAATGATATTTATGCATACATGTATGCCTACGATCTGAACTGTGGCTGCTCCATGTACTACTTGTATAAATTTCTTTTTCCTGAAGCACCAATATTTCGGATGTTGATTCTTAAAAAAAAAACACGAAGTTAATAATAGAGTAGTATTAAAAAGTATTGTATATGTTTTCTTGTGTCTTTTTAAAAGTAACCTTTACACATTACATTAAGGAAAGTAAACTGATAATCAGACATCCGTATGGTAATGAATTGGAAACGTGTACCTAATATATTTTACTCTTTCAAACTCTAAGATACCCTAAAAATACTTTTCATGATTTTTTCCACAATACATATAGTCTGTCAATGCACGTAATAATGACATATTAAAATACATTTAGAAAAAAAAATGCTGCAGAATTGTCATTATTTTATGTTCTTACCTATTTTGCATCCACTAATGAAGTTGCACTCGTCTCTTTCGCAAGAACAGGTCTGCATACACCTTCGTCCAAAATAAGGGTACCGGCATGGTCTGCTGCAATTTATCCAAAAATATCCGACAGGGCACACTAAAATTTAAAAAAAACAACTGTCAATGAAAATTGTCTCTGTTTAAAATATGTATTACTTTGTAAAAGGCAAGATTATTTTTATGAACATTGTTTCAAACATTGACATTTTGAAAATAATTTAATTTGCTTAAGGTCAGACAACACGTTCCTCAGTTTTATATAACTTTTCCAGAAATTTGTTATTGATTTACTACTACTTTGACAAGCTTTCTTGCAAAAAATTAGGGTTCTTTACCAGGTATTTGTGCAAGATACTAGAGTATGCAATTTCCTATATAATCTTATTGAAAATACACTTGAATTGCTGATATTGCTTAAAAATGATAATAAATAATATTAATTTTATTTGGTATATTATCAGGCCGTTAAAAATTTGAAAAATAATGATCTTTTTTCGAGGAACGTGTCGTCTGACCTTAATCGATAGAACTACTACATTTATCACATAAAAGAAAAAATGAGCAAACTAACATACATGTTTGTATATATGTATATTCCTTAATATAAAATGAGATAGAACAACACTACCAGGAAGTTTCCACAAAACAATAAACATATCAAATAAAGGCAAGACATCTCAGTTCTGAATCATCAAACTGACGCACCATTTTGCAGGAAATCAGTCAGTTTTGCAGATGATTTACGGCCACCGTGATTTTCAGGGAATCAGCGATTTGCGATTTACTTTAATTTATAAAAAGGAAACAATGTAGAGGTAAAATAATATCAATTATTTACATGTAATTGTAAATGTTGTTCTGTCGGATCCCGACTTCCAATGCACATAAGGTGTTAATTTTAAGGAAACAAGTTTGGAAAGTAAGTAGTTGAAACAAAATGAAATAGAAATGTTATAATTACAAATGAACTTTTATTCAAAAGACAATCTTATTATGACAAATGTTTCATTAACTTTCTAAAACTTAATTGAAAAATGTGAAATGCATCGATAATTTGTTTTTAAAAAATGAAGATTTACGTCAGATAAGTTTGCCATTTCTTGTACTTATCACTACATCTGTGAATATCACTTGCCTACGCACATGTCTATCTCTTTGTCCCATTTTGTGTTTGGACAACACCCGTTGATATACCTACAGTATACAAATAAACGCTAAAAATGCCAAAAATTAATTATGGCTGTAGATAATTATAAAATTTAAATTAAACCTTAAAAAATGAAAATGATATATTAAAAAATGAACTAATGCCAACAAAATTAATCAAAATTTTCATCAATTTAAGGTGGTATGGGACTCCTGTCGATATTAATGTGGATAAAAATACATCATAATCAAAATACTTTCACCGATTTAGGATTTTCATATTTTACAATATTTGATAAAAAAAATATGTTTTAAAATTTTTTGGAAAGGTAAAATAATAAAATCCCCAGCAGGATTTGAACTCATGACTTTCAGATTCGTAGGTAACGTTCTTACCCATTGCGCTACGCTGTTATGTAACGATTTCGGGAAAGAAAAATATGAAATTATACTTGATTTTATTGTTTATTTCGTTTGAAAGTTCGTCACAATATAGAGGTGTCCCATACTACCTTAAATTACCTTCTTCATGTCTTACAAATAAAGCTATACATACAGTATATAATACAAAGCCTTGTATACTGATTCTAGTTTTCATAGTTTTTTATTGGTAGTGATTTTTCTTGAATTTCAAACCTGCTGTCATTTAAACAATTAGATAGTGTTTATCAATTCTTAAAAAAGGTATATGATTGATTGTCCAATTAACCTGATGAGGTAAATTGTAACAATGGCCGACATGTACGTTTATTTATCTGAAACATTAAAGCTGCCAATTTTTCATCTTCAAAAATTCAATTAATAGAAGTAAATAAAAATGTTTTATTACACACACAAAATGTATATCAAAGTGTTTGCGTCAGGTAAATGTAAGTTCAAGTAAGTATAAACAACAGGGAATCATTTTGTTTCGTCGTTTAATTGCTTTGGTTGATTCTAGGCATATAAACATTTTAGAAGGCTACGCGAAAAGGAACACCCGAATAAGTTCTCGAATAGGCAACACATTTTTTTTTATTTTTTATGCTTCATTGTTGGCGATATACTAAAGTAATAAAAATAACATCTTCAAGATTGGGGCGACTGTTTTTAAGGGGCAAAATCAACAGTCCAAATTTATGAATATTCAAAAATCTTCAGTAAAACTTTGTAAAGTAATTTATGTACATCATTTTTTTTTTTATCTAAATGTCACTATTATGTACACATAAACGAAACAAGCAATGGTTTTTCAGTGTCAATCAAATTTAAAATACAATGGGACTAATCAGTCTTTCATTTGTAGTTTCTAAATGTACAACATTTAACAGAACACTTACAGCTCACATGGTCCTTTTATAGCAACTCCCGGATCATACAAGATAATAGTGAATAACAAAAGGTGGTTGTTATTAGATCTTAAATGGAGCATATTTAGCACACTGATAACAAAGTAGATAATGGATAACAACTTATAATATAAATTTATTTATAACCGAAGTATTCAATATTTAATTTCCTGGTTCTACATTTTTTTTAAAATTTCCGGTGATGGACAAGTGTCTTTGTTTTTTCCGCAAAACATTATACAATTATCTGTTATCGGTTGAGTTTTAAAATATTCCTTTATATCAATTATTTCATTAATTTTATTTTTTCTTTAAATTACAGTATATTCTAAAATACCATTTATAAATAAGTTTATACACGTATTGTCTTTCCGATATCAGTAATTTCACCTAGCAGTATTTACACGTAGTCCTTTAATTTTTACAATTGATGAAAACTCCGATTAAACATAGTAATTTTACACTCTACTTTATCTTCCAATTTCATAAATCTTATAGTACATCTCACTACATAAACTTCTCGCTATCTGTTATGACATGCAATGATAATGCTATATTTTTATGTCAAATACTGTACAAATAATCAGATAAACCTGTTTAATTTCAAAGTTTTGCAAACTGAGCACAACTTCAATTAATCACGTAAACTTAGTAAATTTTTTTTCTAGGCTTAAAAAAATAACTAAATAAATATTCCAGCTGCCTCATTCGGTACATAGAGAATAATACATACCTTTATCTATATCATATCCCGAAACATTAATATCAGTCAGAGAGCCCGAGGGCTAATATACATATTGGTCCAATTATGATGAAAAAAACGAGTTTGCGTACAGTGTGATAATGTACAAGTAATTTCTGTATAAAAAGCAGGTACACATGTACACTGTACATGTAAGCATCACCATCGAGAAAGCGAGACCGTCAAACATAAACATTCTAATTATAAAGAATCATTTTAAACTTATTGAATCCGATTCATCTTGATGATGTTTGAGGCATTGTTTATCAAACATCATATAAAATGAGTGCATGACCTGTTAATTAAAAAAACATCATTTTTTAATCTTATTTATTCATATGTTTATTAAATGTTCGCTTTATTTTGATTTATTCGCCCTTTATTATAAATGGCGCTCACACCAACTACGTTCAACGCTATGCTTAGTAATTTCGCGACTTAAGATCACTTTTCAAATTTTCTTTAAACATATTAATTATGCAAAATGGCCGATTACGGATCGTGGTGCCGGAAAGATATACACGTAAGACACGAATCGCAATTACAGAATGCGCGAGTTTCTGGTCGGAAAAGAGAGTTTTTAGAAAGATCTTAATATCTTCTGTATTTAACTACAATGCCCTTTGTTGATCATTAAAATTTACATTTTCCATATGCATTATAGTTACACAGGTCGTGTACACTACCTTATATGGATAGCATTATTTAACATGTGACAATAAAATCGTCGAGCAGATTTTCCAATCCAGTGAATGAGTCGGAAAGCATGACGGTCTACTACGTGTTTACGATTCAACAGGCACACGTGGTTTTTGACGGTTTTATACCCAATATTTAATTGCTTGCCGGAAAATTTATACAACTTGTTTTTTACTTTAAAAGGTAAAAAAGGAAAGATCACGTATCATAGACATTGTTCCATGCTCACATTACAAAATACTGTTGTTTTAGTTTTAATTATCAATTGTTGCTTAAAAAACTGATCAGTATCAAAAATATGGCAAACATACGCATACAAGTACAAATAGATTTTGATAAGAAAAAACAGCATAATTGTTTATTTATTGGTGACTAAATCATTGTACATCAGAAATAAATACAGGTAACTGTACATCTTTAACATACGTAAATAGCCACGGTAATAAAAATGTACATACAAGCACAGAAGCACAAGTTATGTAGCATATAGTATTTTGTACGCAAAGTATATTCTGATGAGTGTCCTTGAAGAAAATTTCAAAGCACATTCTACTATTGTTGTCCCAAACCTGGGATATCACGTAAGAAACGTACTCACTGCTTCTAATTCAAAAGGACAAACCTCTCTTTTGAACTTTAACAATGGGGTATTTAAATAGGTTGATATAGGGCCTCATAAGCAATATTTTTTAAATGTGAGCATAGAAATAAAAGATCAGACATAATTTTCCATATTTATTTCATAAAAACCGAAAAAATCATTGAAAATGAGTTTCCAAAGGACAATTCAAATTGGTATATATTTTCATTACGGTCTATATACACTGAAACTTGTAGTAGCCCACGATGCCTTGCAACTCATTTACCTGATTGGTTTGTCGATAAAAGTAAACAGATAGCCAACTTATTATGCAAATTTATGCCGACATCACAAACTCTAGAGGTCTCGACCTGTTACAGGGCTAATGAAATCAATTATGGTAGCTTTATGGTGCAGTGGATTTATCTATCAAGTGTAAGTAATTTTGACCAATCTCAGCCTTTTTAAGAAACAAGTATGACCTGGACAGGGTTCGGTACATTTCTGATAAATGTACAATTGATGTGCAAAATAAAAATCTCATGTTGAATAATTGTGCGAGGAGTTACTAGTATCCAAACACTACATATGGACTATTTTGCAAAGAAATGAATTAAATCAACCTTTTTTTTTTTTTTTTTTGTATTTTTCTAATAAATTTTAAAAAAAAAATCAAAAGTACAACTATGTGCATCTCTGATAAATGTTCACGGAAGTGTACACGAGCATTAATATTTCTGTTGTGGCACCAACAAGCATTGTAATTATAGTATTTCTGTTCTTGTAAGTTGAGAAGGTAGATTGTTGGGCAACATGGAGTAGTGGTTATTAATTGTTTTACCGGGGTCGCAGTTCCATCAATAATAACTCATGTAGGGAAAAATGTTTGAAAACAAATTAACAGTGTTTTTAACAGGCTAGAATTCATTCTTTAAATTGTCTTGCCACAAAATACACCCATGTTATCCAACTGTTGTCTACCTTGCTCGCAGACGATTACGCATAGTTCTTGGACTAATTGGTCGAAGCCCTGGAATGCTACGGGCAGTCAAACTTGCTGTCTGAAAACGATTTGTCAGATGCACAAGTCTAATGTGGTTGTCCTGTCGACGTGACGTCACACAGGGTCGCCCAGAGCGCGGTCGATCCTGGGTGTTGCCAGATTGTTGAAAACGTCTCCATAATGACTGGATGGTGTTCCGATGAACTCCAAAGTGTCTTGCTACAGTATTTTGTGCCATTCCAGCTTGCAGCATCCCAACAGCACGATAACGTAGGTTTTCGTTGAGTCGTGGCATGACATTTTGTTGAAACTAAAGTGATTTCCATAACAAAAAAAGTTTAATTTAAACAAATCCTTTACAGTTCTTATTCCAAACAGCATTTGCCCGTAAAACTCGTGCTTACAAATTCTTCAATAAACAACAGATGCTCACTAACCATGAAAAAGTCCGTGCACCCGGACGGTTACCATCCGATATTGTCAAAAACAATACCATTATTAAATTTTATAAATACAAACAATAGATATAGAAAAATTATACTAAATTTTATAATGCACAGTTTCTTTTTTCCGCTAGTATATGACAACTGCCTCTTTTTATCCCCTCGCGCAACTTGTTGCGAAGGGAATATAGCATCGCAGCTGTGCGCGTGTGTGTGTGTATGTATGTATGTATGTATGTGTGTCCATGTCAGCCTTTTTAGCAAGATTTAAAAAAAACCCTCGCATGCATGTATATCAAACTGCGTACACTTCATAAGCATGTTTAAAGGACAAAACCTATTATTTTCAAGGAAGTTTGTTATAAAAAGTGTATTTTTTAAAATATCACAATATCACAATAAAATTACAACACTTAAAAATCTTATGTACGACTTCCGGTTCGTGAAAGTAAACATATCAAGTCAATAACTTGATATTTTGGTGGATGTAGGCCCTGTAAAGGTAAGAAGCAAATAATTTTGAGAAATGTGGAGTTAGAAGGATGTCCAAATTGAATTACTAAACAGGCAAGAGATTTTTACCATAATTTTGTCTAAACAAGCAGCCGTTTAAGCCGAATTTCGGGCTATATTTAACTAATTACTTAGAGAGGAACAGGTTCATAATTCAGAAGAGACTTAGTCGAATATCGTCAACATGATTAACCGGGAATTCATTTCATGTAAATCGCTGAAGATACGTTACTCTTTTTCAAATATTATGGTTAAAATTACGACGTTAACTCGTATTTTCTCATAGAGCAGACTATAAATCGCCAGATCTTAGCTACGTTTCATTTTAAATATGAAAATTAAATTTGCCTTCACCAATTGTCTATATGCGTAATGTATGTCACTGGATAAAGAGAATTTATAAAACTATATTACTATAGTTTAACATGTTTATTATGTGAGTTCGCTAGAAATGGGAGGAACTGTACAACCATGTAAATGCACCCATCCCCCATGGATACAACCCGGAGCGTGCATGGGGATAGCAGTAAACGAAATATTTTAATTCAAAAAGGTTTTTAACATGTTCAATATTTGACCTCTTCAGGTACATGTTTATTCCTAAATAATGCATTTCCCCGCACAATATTTTTATTACTTTGCGGTGCCATTGTTATACAATGAATTATAGAAAATCTACCATGATTTTGATAATTTGAAAACAAGATAGTAACTCTTATTTTAACTGATTAGTGTTGATCGCTCAGATCGTTTTTTTAAATGATTGAGTCAGACGCATTGTCGATGACTTTGTACACCCTGTAAATGTGAATTTTGTTCTGGATTGTTACCCTGTCATATCAATAATAAAATTGAATCGAATGGGTTCAATAGGCGATATGCATATAAATGAATCAAACATATAGGATAAGACTTGTTTACATATCACGTGACCTTACATATGGCAAATTATCAGGCGTTATGGAAAAAATGACAATAACAAACCGTCAACCATCTCAAAAATCCATAAAACGAAATACAAGTTCAAAGCGGAGCAACAGGGACCTCCACGATAGAGGTAGGACCAGGTGCCATGTAGGAGTAAGCATCCTCTGCCGACATGGAGAAACTCAGCAGTCAGAAATGAAATATGTTGAAAAAACAAGTTACAAATGATGTATTCTCATAATTGAAGGTAGCTTGCAAATAAAGTTCATGCCAGGTAAACAACATCAGTTTATGAGCGGGAAGACCCACAGGGCTTTTGCATTTATTTAAGAAGCTACATATGAGCACAGTGAGGTACATTTTTATCATTTCACATAAAGATAGACTTTGAAAAAATGCATTGAACAGTTGAAGGAGAAAAAAACTTAAATGTGCTCTTATATTTTAAAGGCTTTCAAATGTGGAGGGGAGATAAAAGTCTACGGATATTGATATGTACACCACTACCTTAAATAATGATTTCGTCTGCCATATGTAATTATTTTTTTTTTGTGTAAGAAAGGGATTCTATAAGAGTACATATATCAAAAATTAAGTACATGCAAAATAAAAGGAGTAACTAGAGTCCTCCGTTGTAATAGAAGAAATATTTTGAAATGCAATGTACAACAAAAGTTGCTCAGAATGTTGTACTTAACAATATGCTACCATAAACTTTTTGGTTAATAAGTTAAAGGGTCGGCCTCTAATACATATTTGTTCAGATATATCTAGAACGGTTTAAAATCTCTGAACACTTGTTGAAAAAAAAATATATTTACGAGACCTTTCAATATATATCGAGAAAAAAAGGGGCTGACCCCTTCAATTAGGGACCAGGAAGGCTCTAAAGTATTTTTATTATAACTCTTAAATGAAAAAAAATATGTTATCAATTATAGAAGTAAAAAATGTTTTTCTCGTCGTAATCGATCCGAACAATATTATGACAATTACAAATCTGAAATCTGTTTGAAAATGGGAGAATGCATAGCAAAAATGTTTATAAATACATTTTTCCGGATTTATTTTTATTCTTGAGATCTTGGTTAAGAAAATATTTTGAATTCTCTAGTTTATTCATATAATGCTATTTAAATCATGAAATAAAGTAAAATTTTATATAACAGCGAACAAAAATATACAACATATTTTTTATCATACAGATGTTACTTTTTTTCTTTTTTTTTCCATTTCAAATATCGGATATCAATTATTCTACAACTAATTCCCTATATTTCGTGTATATACCCCC
>WFKH01011925.1:30354450-30402769 GCA_016163765.1 Magallana hongkongensis | reverse complement strand
TTATTAGGAAGAGGGTGGGGTGGGGGGGTACAATGTAATTGTTGGCTAGTGTAAGATAAAATTTACATGTGTATTAATATAATGATTGCAGTTCATATGAGAACTTGCAGCAAGTCAACATTTTACATCCTAATGTTTGTTAAATTACTATCATCCAGCTCAAAGAATGCAAATTTTTGGCTACCTGATTGATTTCTCAAAGCTTAATTAGGCCCTGTTACACCTGATTGCGTTCCCCCAGAGTTTCACGACATTGTTATATTTCTGGAATTGCTGTGGGATCCCAGAGAAATTCAAAACCATATTGTGCAGTTGTATTTTGAATGTTTACAATTAAGATGAAAATGTGAGAGCAACCAAGGGATTTCTACTCAGCTTCTACTTTTAACAAATGACTGCGCTCCCACTGAGTGCTCTGATGTGCTTGAGTAATCTGACTTCGAGTTTACGGTGTGTGTGTGTGTGTGTGTGTGTGTGTGTGTGTGTGTGTGTGTGTGTGTGTGTGTGTGCACCTTTTTTTATCAGTTCTTTAATTACTTAACCAACATCATATTATTGTTTTAGCGGCTTGTCACAAAGTTTTTGATTTGAGTGCGGTAAATAGATTTAAACTACATGTATCTGGTAAATTTACCTTATATTTTGCACATAATTTACTCATAAGGTGACCTTTTACTGGAAAATAATTAAAGGAAATTGTATGTTTGAAACATTCTCTCCCGAGACTCCTTAAGAATGATTAATTAATTTACTTTTTAATTTGTCAAAACCAGTGTTTCAATTTGATTTTGAAAGAGTGATACAGTAACATTAGAATTTGTCTTGTATAAGTTTTACAAAGTTTTGCATAATGATTAGAATACCTAAAAAAATGTTTTGAATTCCTCCATGGGTTAGAAGTAAACATTTTGTTATATGAAATGAGGAACTTTCCTCAGATGCATTGTAAAGATTCCAATTTAAGGGAAAAGAGGAACGTTCCTCAGATGCATTATGTAGCATTCAGATGAAGTGAAATGAGGAACGTTCCTCAGATACGGTGTAAAGATTTCAAGTCAGGAACTTCCTCAGATGCCTTGTTAGGATTTCAGTTTATATAATTAAGTGAAAAGAGGAACGTTCCTCAGATGACTTGTCAAGATTTCTGTTGAAGTGAAAAGAGGAACGTTCCTCATATGAAATTTAGAGATTTTAGTTTAGGTGAAGAGGAACGTTCCTCTGATGCTTCATAATTTTTATAAGGATGAGAGGAACGTACCTCATTTTAAATGTCTGTTTTATGCATTTAAATGTCAATGATTCAGGAAAATTCCATGAAATTTGACTTGTAAAGGCTTATTTTTGGCAAAAAGGGGTGTAAATGGATGCAGACATGAAAAACAGGGTCAAAAAAAAGGAATTTTGATTTTCCCTTTTTGATTTGGATTGTGTTCTATAAACTTATGAGGAAATTTAAAACAAAAATACATAAGCTAGTGTATAGAGCGCTAAATGCAAAAATGGATGGTGTCAAATGAAGCTGCATTTCGTATAAAAGAAAAACTGTGTTGATGATGTTCTATGTATATTTTGGACTTGATAGGACTGAGAATGAAAATTAAGAGTTTTTAAATATAGATAAACTAACGTATGTTATAGTCAGGGTCACATGTTTTAACTGCATTCTTGTTTGAGAATATTAAATGTTTTAGTTTGATACGGAAATTATTTCACAAGTGAAACAAGCTTTTAAAAACTAGAATATGTCGTTAGTGAATAAACTTCCCTATTCAGCTACAAACCAATGAAATTTAAGGTCATTTGAGTCACTCAGGTGACCTTTTACAATTGGTATTTGTGAGTCATGCGACTGTTCATGTACCTCGTCCATTGAGCGTTAACAAATTTACATTTTTAACGTCTGAAAAACTGGAAAATCAATTGTTCCCATTTTCATTGTATCATATCGCTATAACAAGATATGTTCTCATAGCTACGAGTTAATTTCTCGTAATTACGAGATCTTTACTTGTTATTACGTGATCTTTTGTCGTTATCACGAGATTAATGTATTTTTATGTGGCACTATTCGTCTTTCTTACTTTAACAGCTATGACAATGCGTTCGAAATGGATTATTTTTTACAGAAAGATAAATTAATGAATCATTTTTAAACAGCTAACTACTCATAACTATTAGATGCTAAACATAACAACAAA
This sequence comes from Magallana hongkongensis, assembly GCA_016163765.1. NCBI lineage: Eukaryota > Metazoa > Mollusca > Bivalvia > Ostreida > Ostreidae > Magallana > Magallana hongkongensis. The sequence goes on along the minus strand of WFKH01011925.1, from coordinate 30,400,571 downwards.
TTTATCTGCCTGTATTTCAATTGTTTAAATAAAAGGTCATTGTAAAATTTGGTTTATCATGACTACTCGATCGATTTATCATGTATGGGTTTAGGTTGTCGAATCGCGCTGTTTTAAATCAACCAGGCAATCATATAAGAAATTTCTTGTAAATATAAATTACAGAAGCCAGCCATAAGACGAATAGGGCCACATAAAAAAATATTTTTATCTCGTAATTACGAGAAAAGATCTCGTTATTACGAGTTAATTATCTCGTTATTGCGAGTTAATTATCTCGTTATTACAGAAAAGATCTCGTTATTACAGAAAAGATCTCGTTATTACGAGTTAATTATCTCGTTATTACGAGAAAAGATCTCGTTATTACGAGTTAATTATCTCGTTTTTACGAGAAAAAGATCTTGTTATTACAGAAAAGATCTCGTTATTACGAGTTAATTATCTCGTTATTATGAAAAAAAGATCTCGTTATTACGAGTTAATTATCTCGTTATTACAGAAAAGATCTCGACGAATAGGGCCACGTATAAAAATATGTTGATCTTGTAATTACAAGTTAATTATCTCGTTATTACGAGAAAAGATTTCGTTTTTACGAGAAAAGATCTATATAAAACGATGCATTTCATTGTTCTACATGTACTGAGTCTCTTTATGTAAAATTAATGAGCATATATTAAGAAATTCATTAAGTTAGTTAAAAGAAAAAAATTCAAAAGAAGGAGCAAAGCAGATTGATTAATAAATTAACTGACTAATAGTTCTATGTAACTAATGGAATTGTGTTTTTATGACTAGGACTACTTGGTATTTACTTCGGAGTCGAGTTGTAATATTACGTTGAAAATTACACGAAGTTCTCTCCACTTATTCATATAAAATAAAATATAAAATCCGATTATTTTAAGTACAAATCAATAAATTATGATCGTTGTTATTTAAAATTAATAAAAATTGAATTAACGTTTCTGGAAAAAAATAGACTGAAAGGCTAAACCAATCGACTTGGAAGCTAGGATTCTAGTAAACGAGGAACACTTATTGTGTATGTATTTGTTAACAATAATATATCAAATAACAACTGTTATGTATTTTGTTATAACAATATATTTTCTCGTAATAACAAGATAATCAACTCGTAATGACGAGATAATCATCTCGAAATTACGAGACCTTTTCTCGTGATAACGAGATCTTTTGAATTCTCGTAATTACGAGATCTTTTCTCGTAATAACGAGATAATTAACTCGTAATAACGAGATCTTTTCTCGTAATTACGAGACAATTAACTCGTAATAACGAGATCTTTTCTCGTAATTACGCGATAAACATATTTTTATACGTGGCCCTATTCGTCTTTCGTACATAAGACTACTTTAGATTAAAAGAAATGTATTTGCATAATGTACTTATCATTTATTTATATAAATTTATTTATAGCATTTTTATTGTTTTTATCTTCTTTAAGTTATGTATATAAAATCTCTTATGTTCTGTGTATTTTTTAACACGTGTCTGATTTTTGAAACTGTCATTTCCTTCCTCGGTGAAAAACATCTTAGATATCACTCAACTTCTCAGAACACAAGTGTGCAGAACGGAATTCCCACTTGTTCCGGCAATAGTGTCATTTGTGAGATTATTAAACTGCACAACCAAAATAAAAAAGTGGACTGATATTCAAAACAAGATGCTCACGGGCTATAACGGTTACCTGAGTAACATAGCCCACACATAGTCCATACACTTAAGCATTGAATGTTTTTTTTTATGTCGTCGGTCCTGTAAGACACAAAGCGGTGCAAACAAATTGAATACCACGCTTGTTTGCGAAGATACCAGTCTGATTAAAATCAAACCTTTCACTAGCTCCTTTATTTTGAATAAAAGAGCTAGTGGAAGTTTTGATTTTAATCAGACAACGAAAATACAAAATAAATGTAGTCAAAACACGTGAAGACGTTTGTATATGTGCACACACACACACACACACACACACACACACACACACACACACACACACACACACACACACACATACACACACACACACATATATATATATATATATATATATATATATATATATATTTAAATTTCATAATGAGTCTAAAACTTAACCCAAGAGGGAAATATAATATAAATATTGACGCCCCTTTTCTTACCTTAAATCTAGCAACAGGGAAAATGAGATCTATTCGAGTGCTTATGGGGGAACAGGACGTTGCAGTGTAAAATTATTTGTCAATGATTTTTTTTGCTTTTCTTAGCACGTATAGATTTATATGTTCACTACAACATGCATTATTTTCATGACTACTTTCTTACCTTGCAAGGGAGATATTTTGATAGGAATTATCCCCCTTGTCTGTCATTATGAATTTTTTTTAACAATTTCAATTTTCTGCAATAATTATTTTATTTGATGGAATTTATTTTCAAATTATAATCATTAAATTTTAAGAATGGAAACAAATTTCAAAATCAATTACAACATTGACCTTTTTACATAGTAATATCATAATTTTATCAAAATATTGCTCAAATCAGCGCTTCAAATTTTGAAGTTTTTGATTCTAAATTTGAACAAAATGTGATGGCACAAAAAAACCTGTCAATTAATTTCTAAACAAAATTTCATATATCAACCTTAGCATGCTCTTTATTACTTATAAAATTTTCATGGCCACTTTTTTTGCCATTCAAGAGAGATACTACAATAGGAACACCCATACCTCTTATTCTGGAATTATGACCTTTTGTGACAATTTCTGTTTTAAACTATCAAAAAAGTAATGCATTATCTAGATTTATCAATTAACATGAACGGATCATTATCAGAATATATACCTGATTATATTAACCGCTTATGATTTTATACATTTACATTTCTAAAATTAAAATTTTAAATTTCCCCCATCTCATGTTGTGAAAATGATTTCTTTAGAGCCGTTGAGTACGGGAAAAAAATCTATCAAATCCTGTATGACGTCATATTGGATAAATCACATCATAGCATCATACAATCAAATCAATTATGACGTCATAATAGAGTTAGCACATCAAAGTATCATTGCAATGAAAGTCACGTGATACGTGTCCTGTCTCCCTTTAAAAGTAATTTTAATACACAAAATATTTTTAAGTGTATGTAGCATTCCACCTGAACAGCAGATCAATGCAGATTTTTCAACAATGCATACTCCATGACCACCCCCACCCCCCTCTTTGAACCAGCACCCCTACGACTGACGCACTGAGTAAAGGGAGGTAACCCTAATAATCAAAGACAATTTTTGATCGACTTTACACTGTCAAGAAACATCTATACTTATAAGTTAAGACTTTTTGCCAATAAACTACGAAATACCTTCATTTTCGATAAACTAGCCTAAAAAATAAGAGAAAGGTGGTGGACACGCTTAAGCGGATATCAGTCAATGGGAGTTTGCACCAAATATATACTCACAATAGAATGATATTAAATGATTACGTAAAGAATGAATATATTTACTTGGAACTTACTTACAGTATACATTAAAATATTAAGATCTGATGTTGAATAAATAAAATAAGGCAATTCGTTTCTTAAATGAACGATTTTAGTTTTGATGTACATGTACAGAACGCTTACGAAGAACGACATCTGGTGAGAGAATCGAATAGAACTTTCAAGAGCGGGGTAACCAAGAACGCCGGTTGACTAATTAAAGTCATGGCGAAAAGTGTAGGGCGAATCACCATGCATCGCGGACAGATACCTTGGATCGGACAACTTTGGTTAATTAATACAAAAAAGTTGATAATAAAACAGAATGGAGCAATTTGATGCAATTTTAATTTTGATAGAAAGAACTTTCTAGAACGGGGTGCCGAGGAACGCGGGTAGGCCGATTAACGTCATGGCGAGAAGTGTATGGCCAGTTAACCATCGGACAGATACTTTGAATCTGACAACTTGGTTTTAGAATATGCAAAAAAATGTATACATTTAAGCACAAAATATTGGTACGGAAGTAAACAACAGTCTATATGAATAAATGATGTCATGCAAAAAACGGGGAGATTGAATTTGGGGGGGGGGGGGGGGCGCTCCCAATTTTTGTTTCAAATTCCGTTTTTATATGAAATTCTGTTTTGGGACAATGATAAAAAAATATTTGAAAATTTGACTTATAGAACAAAATTAAAACAAACGAAGCACTAGATACCAGCTCACTGGTTTGAAATAAAATAAACAAGAATCAATGTTATTTTTACAGTTAGCTACAATAAAAACTGATAAAGCCACGTTCATATATAGGTCTATATCATCCCTGCTCACTCCTCTAAATATTCAGACATGCAGTTAGGTTTTTTTTAATCTTAGCTTTAAAGAATTATTGCAAATACATGCAAAAATAAACAAAAAATAAATAATATTTATCATATTAAGCACTGTATCATATTAATGTGTAAAGTGTAAATTTCCGCGCTTGCGAGGGATATCATCTAGTGATTTATCACATATGATCTTGTAAATACATTTCCATATATAAATGTAACCCAATATACTCAATGCGTTTATGAGCGTGTTACGCAGGGATATATATATATATATATTGAAATTAAAATATATATTTATTGATATTGTAAAATATAATATATCGTGAGCACATTTAACACCCGAACTAAGATTAACTGTTGTATACGCTCTTATAACAATTCCTGCAACAATATGAACTCTCCGCTTGATAACTGGATTTCTTACCATACATATGAAGAATAACCTATAATATAAGCGCAAATAATGTATTCCGCCCGATCAGCAATTTTACATTGAAAATTCAAAGTATTTAGACTGTTACAATGAAAAAAAAAACTATGTGATGTTAAATGTATCATATGTAAAGTTACACTTACCAAGGACCACTCTATACATTTTCCTTTAAGTTGAAACTGTATTTTGTACGAAGAACGATTTTAACGGTTGGTCAGTCAACATATGGAACCGTGCACAGTAGCTTTAGCTCGTCATTGCCTACCCAATGAACCTGACAAACCTGAGTTGCTTTCATATCTTATACACTCATAATTACACAAAAATATTTAGTTTGAATTATTTTAATTTCTGTGACTTTCTTTACAGAATAAAAAATTAAAGGCTAACAATTTTGTTGAATTGCCTTTGAAGTATAATTAATTTTATATTTGCAGAAAACCCAGATTTATTGACTGGTTGACCTCTGATGACAGCGCGCCCCAAAGGATTCTGAAAGACGCTAGAAACATCAACTAGGATGTCAGGTTCCACTTGTTCCATTTTTGTATCATACATTCTTATATTGCTCTGTTTCATTCTTTTGAATGAAGGGAGAACAATGGACATCAATCGCCTGAAAAGATTTACAAAGGTAATATATGTTAGTAATCTATGTTGCTCATAAGTAAAATAATGATTATCCATTTATTTGTACAGTTCAGGACGAACTTCTGCCAATAAGTCAACTGAAAAATGGCTAAATTGTAACTAAATGTGTCTCAATGGCATAGCCATGCCTCTCAGTCACCTGTTTAGGCCTTAGCGAACATAGGTCTTAATTAACATTCAGTTGGCTGAATGACACTTGTTCATCCTGTGTTGTTTATTTCGGCTTTTACACTGTCTCAAGACATTATGTTTTGCTCAGTTGTTCAAAACTTTAATTCCCATGGGTTCAAACAATATTTTACAACTTGTAACCGTATACGAAAATATATTAATGTCATCTGTCTTGCTAGGTTAAAAAAAACATTTTGTTTGGGTATTGTTCATTGGAAATAACATGAACTTATTCGCTAATATATATTAAAAATGTGAGTGGTTTCGGAAATATTTGAACAAGGAATCAGGTCAAATTTTACTATTTTAAATAAACTAAATAATAAATAAAAAATATTTTGGGAGTATTAAATAAGCAGTGCATGTCCTTTGCCGGTACCCGAATGGTTGTAGTATGTGCTAAATAGGTTTCGAGCTAATTCGTTGAAATAATTTCTAAAAAAGACAAACTTCATTTGAAACAAAAAAATAAACAAAAAACAAAAAAACAAAAGCAAATAGTCGTTAAATGTTATTTTTTTTATTTTATCAATTGTGATCAATCTTAACAAAACGCAAACTTTATCTGTATAGTTTTTCATTATAGAGTTCACGGCAAGCTTCAAATCAATTTACATAACCATATTAGAAAAACAAAGTCTGAAATACAAAGTTAGGACAGAATGACCGACAGCAATAAATTAAAGACTTACCCCCCCCCCCCCCCCCCCCTCCCCAATTTTACATTAAAAATGTATAATATCTGGTACAAATAACATTTTAATATGTTCTATTCAATTTTATTGGACAGTTTGGAAAAGTAGCAACGTGGGTGAAATCACCCTTAAAAAGTGTAGATATTGATTCAGGGGAAAGGTTGGGTCTGCAATCAGGTTATTTTTAATGGCCGAAAAAGTTTAAAAAGTTGGCAGCATTATCAGGTAATGTGTTAAATTCAAGTTGTTTAAAAATGATCCCCGGGGGATGGGTTGATAATGGCATGTCGAACGTTGCAAAATTCGATCTTGTCCATTTGTATTGTACAAGTTTTCATTTGTATTGTATAAAATTTAATTTGCATTCTATAATTGTCCATCTGCATTCGATAATTTTATTTGTAATGTATAATTTTCCATTTGCATTGTATAAATTTCATTTGTATTGTATATATTTTCATTTGTATTCTAAATATTTTCATTTGTATTGAGTTTATTTAATTCTAATTGTATTGTATAATTTCCATTTGTATTGTAACCTAATTCATTTGTATCGCATAATCTTTCATTGTATTGTAACTTAGGATTGTTACGAATGATCGATTTTATAGGTTAAATATTATCCGCTATCGAATTGGGTAATGCTAAAGCTTCTAGGTGGTTTGCACAAGGTCACTGCCATTTTTGACAGGTGAAGTAGATACTAAGATAGTTTTCAGTTTCCATTTTGAGTAGGAGTTAATGTTGTTTTTTTTTAACGACGTTTATCTAAGAAAATAACAAATGTCCGGTAACTCATTATAATTGATTGTGATGGTGTCAGTTTGCATTAACGTTGAAATTTGATTTGGTTATTATATATACAATTAAATAAACAAGCAGCGATTCAAATAATGATAATACTGGAATAGCAATAAGAGGAGCAAAGTAATAAAAAAAAAATGAAATTACCCCCCCCCCCCCGTGAAAATTTGTGCGCAAACCATGCATAATGGTATTTCATGGTTTCTTAAACTATTTTAGTAAATGGTCGACGTAAGACTATTTACGGGGGAGGGGGAGCGAAGCATAAATTAAACTGTTGTGTGTATAACTTACCTAATTTCATTGTGTATTAGAATAAGAACATTACAAAATCAAGTTCGAATAGTAAAAATATTTATTACATGTACTTTGCATTTCTTTCAGAGTGATATATGTCATGGAACATTTGCAACACTTGAACCAGTGGAAAGTTGTCCAATAAATGAAACAGATAAAGAAGGGAGGTCACGGGAAAAAAAGTGTGAAACTTTCCTCCCATGTCAGGAAGAACCATTAGTGTACCATTGTGTTAGGTACAAAGATGGACTTGTAGAAGTATGTGCTCCAAGCGGTCTAATAACAGGTGGGTACCTGTACAATACATTTATTAAATTTTATTTAAGTGTAATTCTGTGTTACTAAATTTTTTTTAGAATGCTTTAAGTTAAACACGGAGATACATAAGTGTTTCGCAAATAGTAAATATTTTTTATCTTGCAATGAAATTAAAATAATAACTTAGAGTTTTTTGCTGTGTGTCAATGCAGGTCTGGTTATAGTTAACCATTGTTCTTGGGGTAATATTAATAATTACTCTTGAGTCCATGCATCTAAATTTCAATGCATAGATTGAAGAAATTGTTATCAAAATTATATTCAAATAGAACATAGAATAAGTTAAATTAAACATTAAATGTTTAATTTTATATTGTATGTATACATGACTGATTTTAAATGGAAATTGTTTTAATGAAGCTGACTCCACTGATCGATTTGATTGGTTTTTTTTTTTCAAATAAAGTAAATTTATCTTTATTACTGTGCTCTCTCTCTCTCTCCCTCTCCCTCTCTCCAACAAGATAAAAATATATCATACATTTTTCATGCTTGTATGCAAGAATGTCAAAACATGGCAAGCCAAACCACTAAAGTTTTTTAACTTACCACAAGCTGTGCTTACAATACTATCTGTTTTGTAGTGCGTGTTAAAACGTGTCATACAGGTACATGTAAATGCAGACTTTCTGTCAAACAGCAGGCAGATAACTGCATTTCGCAAACACATGTCTGTGATTAAAGTATGGTAAAAAAAACTAAAGCTGCAGCTGTATCATATTACTGAAATATGTAACTGAAACTCAGCAATGTCCTCTACCTTTACTTAATGCTTTAAAAAATATTTAACCTAGAATAATAATATATACAGGATAAAGCTCAGTCATTTGGTGAAGCTATGCCATTAAACTTTAAGAGGACTAGAAGATCATTGAAAGGTGGCTAAATAGCATTGCTATGTTTTTAAGTCACATTTTCAGATCTTTGGCAGAGCTTCATCTTTTGAAGTTAATCAAAAATCCCTTCGAAATCCGATGCTATGTCTGTGCATTTTTAATGAGACATTCCAGGGAATTGAATCAAGTTTAGTTCTCGAGCATTACTAAGTTTAATAAGCTCAAACCTAAAGTTCACTTTAGAAACACAAAAGAAGCAAATTTTATTAATATTTATTCATTTAAAAACTATTAGAAACTAAAGGATTATCTGTGCTTATATATGTCCTAGGTATAAAACATGGTAAAATTGGTAATCATCACACAATCCAAAATTATCTAAACAATCAAAGTTGTTCTGAATGTGCTCAACCTACACTTACACGCATTTTAAATCCTATCAAAATCAGCTTTTTTTTAAGGGTTAAAAGAATTTATGAGGGATTTTGTAAAGTGTGGACAATTCTCTTCTCGTATACACAAAATTCATTGATCATATAGAGCGCCATTATGCAAGTTGTGACGTTGGGAAGAATTAATTCTTTAAACTTATTTCTCTTTTTAAGGGGTAAAAGTATTCTTTGTTAGAAATTGTGAAAAAATCGATGCTAAGGGCGTGCCTAAATGACGAATTGTTTTAATTGGGTCCAATAGATAATACTGTTTGCCAGGGGGAGGGGGACTAAGGCTTTTATTATGTGTTTTGCTACGTTTGAACTTTTCAGTTCAGAATTTGAGAATTACTGGTATAGTTTATTAATAACTAAAAATTAATTCCCGTAACACCAGCCATATTCATAATTATAAAATTAAATATAATATACACACCATAATATTGAGAGTAATTCATAATTATATATGGTCATGTTAATCATTTTGTACCGTAATATTTCCAACAAAGCACAGTGTACAATGTACAAAAGAGTCAAGCTGCAGAAAAAGGAAATTCAAGATCCGACTTCATTACCGACCTTGGTAGCACTTTGTCCTGTGTGTTTTGTAAAATGCTATTGTTTACTGTTATTCCTGTTCACAGTTATGATCCGTTTACTAAAGTGATTATGTTTTTTATTTTTTTTTTCAAGGAAACTGCTGTGCTGTGTTTAACAAAGGAGTAGGACGAGTCGTAGAAGATTACAACAAACCTTGCTCAGAATGTCCTTTCAAGTATCAATCTGCTGATTCTATTAGATGTACGAATTTTCTACTGATACTATGATATTAATATTAAACAAGTTTGTTACTTTTCATAGCATAACATGAACTTTATTTTAGATTCTACATGTACTGAACAAATCGCAAAGCCACAAACGCATCAAAATAATATAGACAACACAACTCCAACTGAAAAAAATGAACCCTGTTGCAACGCGAAGAGAAGCAAACGTGATGCAACTTGCTGTTCTAAAATAAACTTGTCAAGAAACGTAAACAAAGGAACTGATATGCCCATACTGAAAGCAGAAAGCGGTTATCAGCCTGCAAGGTATGTGGTTAATTACATTGCAGTAACTTAACAAACAAAGCACCAGTATAAAAAAATTAAGAATTTTCAAAAACTATTTTTACCATAGTTACAGTACCGATCAAACCAAGCCTAACACCAGGGCAGACCCCAACTAAACCCTGGGTTTACTTTCGGGGTTTAGTAGGGATTTACTCTAGGTCTACTTTTTGAAAATTTGCGTCAATTCAGGGTTTATTTTGAGTTTACCTTGGGTATACTCGGGGTTTACTTTCGGGGTCCACTGTACGCACTGAAGTGTAAAGCAGACCCGTCATTTATCTTACCATCTTACTGCCTGTAATTCCTGCCCCTCGTATATTCCAAATACAAATGTAGCGTCTGCTTTCAGCGGTATACTTCTGATCAGGGTTTACTCTCGGTGTCCACTCGGAGTTTAGTTTGGATTTACTCTGGGTTAACTCTAGGTTTACTCTGGGTCCACTCTAGTAAACCCGGAGTAAACACAGAGTAAACCCCAAAAGTAAACCCAGGGTTTAGTTGGGGTTTCTTTTCTGTTAGGTTGGTTCAGATCAGTGCTGTATGTTAATATTGATTTTGAGTTTCCTGGGTTCTCAATAATTGATTTTTAATTTTCTTTGTATTTCTATGGTGTCATCTTTTGCCCTTGCGTGCAAGTTGTTTTTCTTCAAAATATGTCGACATGAGAGATAAATAACTTGACATGCAAGATAATTATGTCAACATGCAACATAAGTACATGTATGTTGACATTCAATTAAATTGCAATCAGATCAAAATTATTTAAATTTAAAAAAGAATTAAATATCGGTCACAAGTGACTTTTAACATTCAAGATGCGACTTATTTATGATAACATGCGAGATAAATATGTTGACAGGCAAATTATGTATGTCAACTTGCAACTTAGTTTGTTGGCATGCGAAATAAATATGTTGACATGCAACTTATTTATGTTGGCAATCAACTTTTTGTGTTAACATGCAACTTTGTGATATTGACATGCGAGATCCGTATGTCAACGTGCATCTTGTTGACATACAATGTAGATAAGTTGCATGTCAACGTATCTACTGTATCTCGCATGTCGGCATAAATAATTTGCATGTTAACATAAAAAAGTGGCGTGTTAATATAAATAAGTTGCAGTCTTTTGATCATATAGTGAATGTGCATTAGATCTTTGATTAGACTTTTTCCCTTAATTGAGTATCTAGAAAATAAACTTAGAACCTAGAAATTTATAATGATTAGAGTACCTTTCTTAAGGCATTTTGGTATGTAGGTTGGACTTTATTGGGATAAAGTAGGTATGCTCTAAGTAGAAGGGAAATGTCACACCAAAAATCCTTAAACTGAAAATTTATTTTATCAACTTTGACTAGACTGGTTCATACTTTGAGTAAAATGTTAACAATAATCTTGAATTAATAGTCTAAATCAGAGGTCACTGTCATATATTAGTTCTTTTAAAATAATGTCCATATCATGTTTAATTTATCATTGGTCATTTTGACTCTTTTTTACATAAAGAGTAATTGTTGGTAAAAGGATATGCAGTGACTTTAAAACACGTTGTAAGTCATAGGTGAAAGTTATAGATTTAATACATGTAGGTAATTTCAAATCATCAGTATTCTAGTATCTCCTAGCCTAATCCTGCTGAGACTTACAAAAGACAAGCCATTATGTACAATTGTACTTGATAGGCTTGTGTTATTGCCTTGAATCAAGTGTAAGTGAGTTGTAAAGGTCATATAAAACCTTTGTATTTATTTACTCTTTCTTATATTATTCAGTGGTGCATCTTTTTACCCCAATGAACCCCATATAATGTATAATGTATCCCAATGTACATACCAATGATACCCCGTGATAACCCAAATATAGCCCACTGAGCTACAGTGGTACCAAAACATCGCTCACCGGTCCCAAATGAACCCCATCTAATCCCAAATAACTTAAAGTATCCATTTAAGTAGTTTTAGATCCCTTTATAGACCCCTTTTGCGGTAATTGTATTTAGAATGAATAGCAATTGCATCGTAATGACCCTGAATCTGACCACAAATGTGTTCCTAGTGTCCTAGATTTGTTAAAAAATTATTAAGACCATATTTTATCCTTTCTATTTGACGGACTTTAGTAAAAAGGCGCATAAACAATGAACAAAGCTCCGAAAACAACCAAACAATGTAATATTTAAAAATATCTAATATTGGTACGTAAACAAGTCTGAGGTCGAGGTATCCGGCGCAGATACAGTGTATATTTGGGGAATTACTTACAAAGTATCAATAGACATAAATTAAATGATAAACCAAATCATTTCATATATGTGTCACGGGGTCGTTATTCCTCGTACAAAATAAATAAATAAAAGGATGGTCCAGTTTCCAACGTTACTTTATCATGATGAATTACAATGATAATGAATCAAAATGATACCTAGTTGCACTTCTCAAAGGTTTGCTTTTAAGACCTGTCCAAAATTTACTACACAAGATATATTCTTTTGCAGCATCACTGATATGACCTTGTTTGATAGCCTTACACAACGTTGACTCTAATCTTGAACCATATTGAACAATAGACTCTGTGTCCTTTTGACAATCATTATAAAAGCCCTGCATTAAAGTTTCACTGCTACTGACTAAGCCGTAAAAACCTTCAAGTTTAGCTAAGACCTTATCTACCGTAGTGATACCAACATTGACCTTGCTTCACCCCTTAAAGAGTTTCTGATAGTCTGAAGCAATAAAGCCTCAGGAATAGCATGCGAATTCTGTAAACATTTCACTTCAAAACTCCAAACATCGTAGCTAACTTCACTCTTGTTTGGTTCAAGACTACCACTGAATATAGGTAATTTAGGTGTTACATCAAAATTACTTTGCAGTAATGATGCATTCGAACCAGGGAAATTGAATGGTCCAGCATTTCCTATGATAGGAGTGCTAGCTTTCAATGCCATAAGATCGTCATATTCTTGGTTACTTATTACCTTATATCCGGGTTGCTTTATACCTGGGTCTACCAAAGATGTATTTTTTTTGACAATCCTCGGCCACGCCCCTTCTTTGGCTTCGCTCCCGCTTCTTGATCAACACCTGTTAGGTTTTCACCTCCTTCTGCCATATCAACTATTCAAAATCTGACAAAAACAAACTGCAAACTGATGAAAAGCTGAAAATAAATCGGCACTAGAATGAATACTTAAATTGATCTTTTTTTTTTTTTTTTCAAGCAACACTTAATGCAAACTAGTCTACTCACTACTGCACTAACTAATCACTACAGTTATTAATTAATCTAAGCTATATGATAAGTATAAAATCATGCAAATGAATGATAATGATAGTTGTAATCAGAACAAAAAAAAAAAACAGATGACAGAGAATTTGAAGTTGAACTCAGTACAAACACTTCAGAACTAGTAAACCGACTGAAAAATCAACTCAAACTTGAAACCAAAATTCAAAATGAATTTCACCGATTTTCTGCAAAATTCTCACATTCTGTAAACAATTAGTGCTTAATATGCTCAAGTAAGTGCAGTAAAAAGTTAGTAACAATTCTGATTGTCTTCGTCTGGATCTGTCAGCTGTCAATGACCCTGAAATTTAAGTAAAAGTTATTTAGTTTACGCGAGGTTAATCAAACTCACTAACTAAACACGCAAGCTCTATCACACATGAAATGATGAATGGTACAATATCAACATGAAAATGAAAGAAATGATAAACAGTACAATGATAGAAATAAGAATAAACACATAAAATATATTCAGTGTAAAATTATATCACTCGCAGTCGGTCACAATAAGTTCATTGAAGTCAGTCAAGCGAAACCGAGTGTTCGACTTTCCTCGCCGTCCTAGATTTTGACCTGATAACAGTCAATCACGCACGGATCCTGTATATACGGTCGCTATCTTCCAGAATTCCAATGGCCTGGCCAGAATATTCATTACATGTAGTAGAAATAACAGGAAACACAGTTATGTATTTCACACAAAATCAAATAGTTGAGCGCTCACATGAATATATATACCGGTATTTCTGTTTTCCGGATGACGGTTTTATATTTGGAATTCGGTCACCCGAGTCGACTTTGTCGTACGCACGTGCCAGATGAAACTCCCAGTGTTTTCCACAAGTTAGGCCTATATGCTGGAACACAAGTTGGAATTTACGTTGGAATATTCGTTGTTAGATACGTTGGATGCGTTGGATGCGTTGGGCGCCATTTGTCACGGGGTCGTTATTCCTCGTACAAAATAAATAAATAAAAGGATGGTCCAGTTTCCAACGTTACTTTATTATAATGAATTACAATGATAATGATGAGAAGGTGACCTGAAATGAAAACATTCATACAATTGACGCATACATTTTTATAATATTTAGATATTTTAACTTTAAGATAAAAACAATTAAAGAAAGTATTTCTCACCAAATTCGCCTTCAGTAAAACTTAAACGTAATAGTTTGAAACTAATGACAGTCTCAAACTATTTAATCAGACAAGTCGTAAAACTGTCGCTGTCTGCTGGCAAACGAGTTATGTTCTAAAATCATGGTGCAAAACATTATAAATTAAGTGTTATCTCTCACACTTGCGCACTGACCATACACACCCATGAAAACCTGTTTTACCACCACCAAATATAGACATATTATAGCTATTACCGTATTTGGTGAATCACAACCCAAAATAACACAATCACGTGACAGAACACGAATACCAGTCAAACACGAGTAAACCATGAATGAGTTAATAATGAAATGTATGGATGAATGAATGAGTAAATAAATGAATTACTAAATACTAAATTATATTCAATTGTATCCCTGTGACATATGCTATGCTCATTTATCTTTTCAATACTAATTTACCACTATGAAGGATGTGCAATGACCTTGGAATATTTTTTTAGTTAGATTTAAGGAGGGGGGAAGTTAGATGGTCCGGATCCTACGTGATGTATTGTTTTATCTATTACAGAAACTGAAATGCCTTCTGGTATTGATAAGAGGATGTCTTTATCAAATAAGTGAGATGCATGCAATCTGGGTGGTGGTTCTAATGCACAGAAAGAAATAACTATCATCATATATCATATTTAATTTATCCCATCCACCGTTCCACTCAAAACATATTTTCGTGAATTTCCAATGTCACGATTCTCATAAAATTCGAACACCCTCTAAATCTAGCATTATTTTTACCATTCATTCATTCCTTTAATAATACTATCCAGTGATGTTTAAAGGAAAAACAAACTTTGTTGTAGCAGTGAAAAAGAACAGATCTTTCCAACGGAGGGAACTGTGGCAATATTAATAGTAGTGTTATTGATTGCTTGCTGTTTGATTTTACTGATCTGGCGTAATTGGTCACGTAAGTACATGTACAATATTTTAAGAAAAATCGTCCGGTTAAACTAGATGTTCACAATTATGCAAAGCTATTTTTTCACTTATATAACTGACCGCCTTCTGACGCCCAGTAATGAATTGAACCCTTGACTACCTTTCACAATATGTTTTCTTTGATAATTCATTCGTTTTTAAACGTAAATAAAATGCGATTCAAAATGTATGTTTTCTTACTTCGATATGTGATCATCTTTTATCTAGTTCAATTTACACGAACACAGAAACTATGAAGGAAAAAAGCAGTATTGCTTATATATTACTTGTCATTAACGATTTTTTTTCTTTCAGATATTGATATTTACATACAGTGCATAGGATGATATGTCATTTTAGACTTGTTCGCTACGAAATGAATACATACTATTTCTAGTCTGCTAGAACAATTTAATAAGATGAATGTTTTTACAGGTCTCAGGGAATGTTCGGAAATGAATAACGGCAGAAATATACAAACTGAAGAAAAAGGTAATCAAAATGAATAAGAGCAATATACATCAATGCCATGTACATTTAATAATAATTGTATTTCTTATATTTCATGGGTTTTTTTATGACAGGCTCCAAAGGAAAAAAAATTGCAGCCATTGAAACCAAAACAGAAAGTGCAGAAAATGAGCAAAACCCTGTTGAAGTCCCTTTAATTTAAAGTTATAGTAAAGATAATAAAAACGGAAAATAATATATTTGTTCAAATGTATACAAATATACAGCACTAGATGATAACCCGCGCAAGCGTGGGAAGTCACACTTTTCAATAAGCTTTGTATGTTGAACCCGAGTATTTTTATGTCCCTTTTTAATTAAATACTGTGCTAAATGTTTTTCTTATTTTTTTATTGACTGTATGTTTTAAGAAATTGAAATAAAAAGGCAACCGGCAGGATATATCAGATGAGCGAGCAGGGATGAAAATCAAACACTTGATTAAATGTGGCCTAAATATTTTGTTACAGCGAAATGAAAAAATACAAACTTTTTCGGCTTTTGAATGTTTGTTCCATATGCAGATGAAATATTTTTTGTATGCCTAATATAGTATATTATATTGAGTATATATTTAAATGTACACTTTTTTTTATTTCAAGACGCGGGGGAGAGGGGGTGTGCGTCTTTCAATTTTGATCAGATATGTCGTTTAAATGTGACTTTGTGTTACCATCTGACATATGTCTTGTATGTACCGTATATGTTGTCTTATTAAGTTGATTGTGTGATGTAATATTGTGATGTCATTTATGTTTATAGTGCTGCATGCTAATGTGTTAGCCTTATACTGTTAATTACTTTGTATGTTAATAATGTCAGTCAAAAGCTTATTAGAGCTTGTGTTGTCTTTTTTATCTACATGCTGACTTTAAATAAAGCTTATCTATCTATCTATCTATCTATCTATCTATCTATCTATCTAGCTATCTATCTATCAGTCTATCTGTCTATCTATCTATCTATCTATCTATCTATCTATCTATCTATCTATCTATCTATCTATCTATCTATCTATCATCTATCTATCTACGGAAAAGACGTGGTTTTTGCAGTTATACTTTTAAATTTAATAAATTCTTTATTTCGAATTCTGCTTGTCTTACTCACATTCAACCTGTGCTTGCACAGCTATAGGTTAACTCTGGTTACAATCATAATAATATAGGGCCAAAAGTAGTGAAAACTATATGCTTGTATCGTAAAACTTCCAAATAATGTAATGGAATTTTGCGGAAAAGTATTGTAATCAATGAGGACGAAGAATTATGCAGTTCAAGACACCTTAGATTCAATGCGATAGAAATTAATCCCTCGGTACAGGCCAACGGAGAATAAAATAACATTATTCCTATATTTAGCTGACTTGACATCTGATCAGGAAAAAAAACTCGTTAAGAAGAAAAGGAACACTTGTATTTAACAAAAGAATTGACCTATAGGGCCGGTATTGGTTTCTGTCTTTACAAAAAACATATCGATTTCCGTTCCACTTCTTGATTTTAGGCCATACACAGTAAACTCTTAGGTTCTAATTCTCATAATGTATAGTGATTGAAAAAAAAAGTTTCACAGTCGTTGTCCGAGGAGTATGGGTTATGGACGCTTTTTTTTACTTTATTATCTTCAAATTTTATTTTCAGTTTACTTTCTATAATACGATACATGTACTTTGTATGCGTTTGACTCTTTGCGACAAATAATGAACGTTGCCTTAATTTTTCCAATAGAAATCACAGGAGGAGTGATGTTTGTAGATGTAGAAGGATTTTTTACGAGGCGTTGGAACACTATCATCATTCACTGTACATTCAACTGAACTTTTTTTCCCGTATTAACAGCTGCATCCTTTGTATAAGGCATGATTTTTTTTACGTGGCACCTGTCTCAAGTAACACAGATTGAATGATTTTGTCAGTTCTCAAACAAATCGTGCTTACACTAAAGTATAGTTACAGTTGATTGCTCTAGTTCGGTACATGTCTTCAATATAAAGATCAAACGTGCATTAAAGGAAGAATTTGCTGAGTTTACACAGGTGACCTAAAACATTAAGATAAAAATTAAATACAAACTGATAATTTTGAAAAAAGAAAAATCATGCCAACAAGTGAAATCGAACCAGAATACAAAAAAAACCCCTTAAGATATGCAATAGGTGACAGCGATGAAACAGCTGAGCTATTCAGATCTTACAGGTGTAACAAGTACACATTAAACACTATAATACATAAAAGTTTTTTTTTAAATTGTAGGTTTTTTGCAGGAGACCGTATTACAGCATAAATGATGTTTTAGCCAACTTTGAAGGTTAATTTAAGAATTATAAGCATAATATTCTAGGATCTAAATGAAAATTTGAAAAATTTTGAAATATGTACAGTAGAAAATATCAAATGATCTTTGATTTTTAAAAGTGATTTTTTCCGGAAAATCGATCTCCCTATAGGTCAATTCTTTTGTTATGTACAAGTGCTTCTTTAAAGTCGGATGGACTCGACTCGCCTAAAATATATGAAAAACATTGCCACTTGTCAAAAATACAAAGTGTTTGAGAATTCGGAACCCTTGCCAAAACGTGCACGCAAACCAAAGGCATTGAATTGTAACCGGATTTTCTGGGAGAAAAAAAGCTGGTTATTGAAACTGTGAAAATGACATGCGGGCGGCTACCAAAAGGCTACCCCAAATGTACGGGTAACTTTTTCTACAGTGTTCAAGATAGGAAGTTTTTGATTTGCAGATCGATTGTAATACATATACATCAGAGATGTGCATATTTTCTTGCAAAATATTGCATAAGTACTGCATGTTGCTGTTTTGTGCAAACTATTGATAATTTATTTTTTTTGAGTGTTGATTATAATTTATGCATCTATCAATAACTATAATTTACTCATTTTAACAATTTACAATGTAAATCAGGTAGGAAATTCTTTATATCCTATATGACAACTGATTCTATAGAGATATAATTATTTTTTCACTTTACCTTATAAAGGTAAATTTCTCACCTGACAGGTTAAAAGTGATTATAACATTTGTAGGCAATATTCTATCATATTGGAATATTTTTTTCCAAAAACTGCATCTTAAGCGGATGCAAAACTGCCACCTTTGCACTGGCATTGTAATCCGATAGAGTGTTAATATATGTTTTGGTTATAAATCACAGAAAAAATTCTCATATAATGTTGTATGGTTATATTTTGAACAAATACTGATCGAGTTGGAGTTTAGTGCCTATGTTCGTATTTCACAGTCTTGTGCCCGTTTATATTCATGTATTTATTATTTTTGTTTCTCTCTACTTGATGGAGCTATTTCCCTTTGATAAACCACCTATAGTTATATGATGGATTGGGTCATATGTAGAGACAAATTATCAAAGGAATTGTACGCAATACACAGGTTGTTTAGACTAAAATTTATCTGTAGCATACACAAATAGTAAAATAGTCACTGGATTGGTATTACGTGCACTTAATTTATCGTTGAGAAACATCTTAGAAAATAAGAGGCCCATGGGCAACATCGCTCACAAGAGCAAGAATAACTGATCAGTAAAACTTTTGACAGTGTTTAGAGGTTCAAATACAGAATATCTAAACAACTTAGTAGAGTATATCTTGTTCTAGAAGATTTTTTAATTTGTCTCCACATATTCTAAAAGTTACACATTGACGCCCTTTTGATGTTTCAGTTTTTGATAATTAGATTTTTTAAAGCTTTTGTCCATTTATTCTTGTTTGAGTTTGACATCATTTATTGTGACCTCACCCTACCCTAAGGGATCATAACTTGAACAAGCTCTTTTTAATGTTTCAATATTTAGAATAAGATTTTAAAATGATTTTTCGTATTTATTCTTGTGTAAAAATTCCAGTCCACGCTACCATTGTGGCCCCGCCCTACCTCCATGAATTATGATTTAAACAACTTGAATCTATTCTACCCGGGGATGCTTCCACACAAGTTACAGCTTCACTGGCTTTAGTTATTGGAAGACAATTTTTTAAAACTTTTCACTACATACTTTGAGGTAAAAATCGACCCCCTCATTTTGGGCTCAACCTTCCCCAAGGGATCATGATTTGAATTTGATGATGCTTACACACAAGTAACAGATTTCGTGGCCAAATAATGTTTGAATTTTTTCTCTCTTCATGTATATACTCCTATCACTTGTCCGTGTAAAGAAAATAGACCCCTTCCACGGGATATTAATATAAAAAAAAATTAATCATCAAAACCGCAGGTTGCTTCTACACGAATTACAGCTTTTCTAGCCAAATGGTTTTGAGAAGAAGATTTTTAAAGATTTTTCTCCATCATTTCTTATGTAAGAATTTCAACCTCTCTTTGTGGCCCCACCCTACCCCAGGGTATCGTGATTTGAACAAACTTGAATCTACACAACCGCATGTTGCTACCACACAAATTAAAGATTTTCTAGCCAAATGCCTTTTGAGAAAAAGATTTTTTAAATATTTTACTCTATCATTTTCTATGTAAAAATTCGACCCCCCCCCCCCCTGTGGACTCACCCTACCCTTGGCTATCATGATTTGAATAAACTTGAATCTACATTATCTAGTAAATCTTCCATACAAGGTTCAGTCCTTCTGGTCAAAAAGTTTTTGAAAAGAAAATTTGTAAACAACATATCAACAAATAATTAATAATTCTAAATAATATCCGCTTTAAAAGGGGACGTGACCTTTTATTTAAACAACTTGAAAGTCTTTTCCCAAAGGATTATTTGTGCCAGGTTTGGTTAAATTTTTGTGAAAAACTTTAAGATCATTATAGAGTGCATGCCCTTATATTGAAAAGGTGCAAGACTGATAGGAAATAATTATCCCATATTTGTTAACTTTCAAGATTGACCAAGAAATTTGCAACGGCAACAACAACAACAACGACGACAGACAACGGACAAAGTTTGAAGATCACTTGAGGTTCGGCTCAGGTGAGCTACGAATTGTGTATTTGCCATCAAACATGGCGCCTTTTAAAATACTTTGGTTTAATATTCATAACATATATTAGTCCTTTGATAAAACATTTTGCTTTATTCCAACGTTACAGAGCTATTATTATTAGAAATGTTAACCGTTTTTATAATTTCAAAAACATTCAAAACAAAATAGAAAGCACACACATACATATTAAAATAACATTTTCTTCTAAAGATTTGGTAAATCACCTCAAAAGTGTAATCCTAAATCAAGATAATGATAACTGCATGGGAAATCAAGTAAAACTTATTGTTTGTGAAGTCTAATGTTTGCATTGTCACTTTATCCCCTTGTTATATACACTGTGTAAATTCAGTTGAATACATATTTTTGAGATGAATTGAATTTCTAAGAAACACTTAGGTCTCTTGTCTGTGTGTATTAGAAATGTTAGCTATATTACTTATATATACATGCAATATAAAAAAATGTAGAATAATGACGACAATTTGGATTATCATATACAAAGATAATTAAAAAGTCAATAACATTAA
Organism: Magallana hongkongensis; assembly: GCA_016163765.1. NCBI lineage: Eukaryota > Metazoa > Mollusca > Bivalvia > Ostreida > Ostreidae > Magallana > Magallana hongkongensis. The sequence continues at coordinate 30,379,072 of WFKH01011925.1, read as the reverse complement.
ATAAATATCATAAAGTCGCACGTCTCAATACTAAGTTAATTTAATTAACTTACTTGGACATACATCTTGTTGCATATAGATGTTTTATACAACATATGTACAGTACAGCATACAAATTTTGGTAACAATCTGCGTAATGGTAACAAAAATATGTAGTCTAATAGTAATATTAATGGAGAATGTAAAACACATAAATTTAACTACAGCAGTTGTTTGAAAATTATGTCAATCATTAAATAAAGTAATTTGGAGGCATGGTTCAGAAACTTTCCTAAGTTACAGAGTTCTTTGAAATTGTTTACACATAATAAAATTGATGGGTTTTTCCCCGATATGCCTGCATATCTAGTTAGTTTGGGGTTGGGCAACCACATCTTTGGAGGGTTAAATGGGTGTGGGGGACTAACACAGTATCCTATGGAACAAATTGTAGATTCCAGTGTAAATGGTTATAACTTAAAACGGTCAAATATAATAACTTGGATATCAAATCAGAATATCATATATAATAATCATATATTAACTGGTACAGGCAATAAATTGGGTATAGTAGATCTGGCCCCTACCCCAAGGATTTAAAAATGACAAAATATCTCAAAATCAGTTGGGACCCTGACCCCCAAACCATATATATTGTTGTTTCTTGTGTCGTGGCGCATCAAAAACCATATAGGTCCTAACCCCCCCCCCCCCCCCCCGGGGGTGGGGTCCTGACACCCCGGAAAAAGTAAATGGCAACATTCTGAAAACGGCTGAGATGCCCACCTCTAAACTATATATATTCTTGTTTCTTTTCTCAATAGGCATCAAATGATATGTAGGTCACGAGCCCCTGTGGTGGGCCTGGCCTCCTAGAACAGAAAGTGTCCAAATATGTTGAAAACAGTTGACATCCCCACCAATAAATCATATATATTCTTGTTTCTTGTGCCATGTTGGTTCATCTGATATACAGTAAATTACCCCTAGTGGAGCAACATTAATTTCCAAAAATAGAAATAATCAAGATTTTTTCTTTTGTATGTACAGATTGACCCATGTGGGTCATCTCTACCCCAATGATGGCCTCGCTTCCTTTCGGAGACTTTATAAACGCCCCCATTATAAATACATGTTGTTTGTTTTGTTTCTTGTAAATACAAGGAATTGGTTTCGCCAAATAATAAAAGTGTTTTGACAAATGGTCAATACTATTGCTATATGCCATACATCTACGTATTGATATCTGCGATAAAATTTTGCACAAAAGGTTAATAATGTTTTTATTTGTATGTAAAAAAAATGGCCTTTATAACATATTTGTCTTGGTCATACCAGATGTAGGCTAATCTTATTCAAACAATTTGTCTATTGACATTCGACACCCAGTTTGAAACATTATTTAATTTTTGTTCAATCAGTTCTAACAATTTATCATAAGATTACCTTATTATACAACTTATACCTTGTAATAATTAAAACCAAAACTAAAACAAAATACGAAAATAAAGTACAATCTTCAACGGCAGCCTGCCGGTTTCAAAATTAATCATATACTAATTTGTTTTGTTTATCTAATACAGAAAACATTTTATAATTATAAGTTTAACGTATTTTTTCAATATCACCTGTTCTGAAAACTATCACATGCCTGTATATCATATGAGTCGACAAATATAATGTACAGAAAATGGAAATATAAAGAAATTATGATTTATAATCCTCTCCAATGTTTATCTACAAAAATCAGTGCAATATTTGCTACAAATAAAACAGCCGCCATTGTTGAAAAAATCATCAAAGAAGTGTTCAACCAATCCTCTGTGGTTATGACAGATCTATCTCTTGAAGCATCTTGCGCGAAGTTAAAATCACTCATGTTACTTAATACTACCGGAGTAACACTATCTATTGTGCTATTATCTGCAAAAAAGGTTTATATATACATTTCTTTTAATAATATTATAATTTCCCTGAAAAATAAATTTGAAATGTACGAAATTTTAAATGCGTGTTAAAGCTGACATGAATTCATAAATACGCATTAATTCCCTTTTATCTCCGACTACCGCCATATTAGTTGTCGATTTCTATTGTTCTGCTCATCGCTACACACCCCCTATATAAGGCCGAGAGCCCTATTCATGCTTCACTGCATTCAGGTATTTCATTCACCCGAACACGTTAGATTGGACGAAAAGACTTGTAAAAACGCGTTTTAAAAATTGTTAATAAAACCACTGCACTGATAAGGAATATCCAACGAACGACGAAACAAGACAGACTGAAATCCAGACACACATTTCAAAATCCTCGATAACTGTAGAACGTTTTCCTGTGTATGTGACAACATCGCACATGCGCAATCGACGAACTGTGGCAGATCGAGCAATGGAAATGACCGCATGGCGCATGGATTTTAGAAACGGAGTGTTTTCGTAAAAACTAATGGAAACGATGTTACGTTGTTACTTTCTTGGATTTACTATTATATCATTTATATACTGTTTTGGATGTAGTGCCGTGGGGGTCTTCAAAAAGATGCATATGTTATGCACTCTGTATGAACGACACACGTGTTCGGTGAGCATGCGAAGTTAGACATCCCTATTTGTGCAAAATAATACGGATACCTTGAAATTTCTTTAAAAGAATAAATATATCTATGTTTTATTGATTGTAGTTTCCTTTATTCTTCTTTACAAACATTTTACTACAATGTGTAGTTTATGCATTTAGAAGTCCGTGCAACCTGAACGCCTCGATCGGAAAGCAACGGACCGTAACTTTCTCGACCGGTATATATACCCCAGTGGCAGTTGAGGAATGATCAAAACTAATATGGCGACTGAAAGCTTTTATGAATTCATGTCAGCTTTAATTTTTATCGCTCTATAATATATACAATTTTTCAAAAATTTTGTTTTACAGACTGTTTGTCGATATTTATTATATAATAAATAATTTTCACGAACAAAAATTAAATGGATGCCAAAGCAATGTGCAGTCGTTTTTATTTGACATACTCCTTATGAATATTACACTATAACTGTATTTAACCAAAGAAAAACATAATAATGAAAACATAACTTTATTATTTATTAAGTTAACATAGGAAAAAAGTGACAATTTTTCATCTTTCCGGCAGCTATTAGAACGCCAGACACAATTTTCTTAACGTGTTCATTGCAATGCAAAAAAAAATGCGTAGTCCTGTTTTTTTAAGCTTATTCCATAGTTTAATGTATGCCACTATAAAACAAAAAATAAGCACATTGTTGTTTACAGGCATATATCTATGAATCCCTATCCTATTAAACATTTATGAATTTTATACGAGAAGACATGTTTTTGTCTTATTAAAAAACCCACAACAAAACAACAATATTGTTTAAAAGTCTAAAATACTATCACAATAGCTACATGTGTATCAATGAACATAAGCATGTGCGTAATAAACTTGTTGTGTTACATCATTCATAGGATATCCTTTTATTAGAGCTATACTAGCTATAAATTGCGTAAACTTTGAATGACAGTGAAAACGCATGTGATTATTTACTTATAAAAGTTGTCTTTATTCTGTAAATAAAAATGTTGAATTCCATCTGGTTACAAAGTTATCGAATTTTAATTGTTTATTTTCTTGCCAGGAAAGTTATGCCTTTATTGACGAAGGGGGGGGGGGGGGACCGACCTCATTGCGCATGTCAGCGGGAAATCAGGCGGCCGTTATTGTTTGCCTAATTACATATCTCGATTCTGTATATGCTTAACAGTTGTTAAGTTGTAATATATACATGTATTATGAGTTTAATACGTTTGTCATTCACGATACCCTTACATTTGCATGTTTAAATAGGATAACACTCGCACGATCTAAAAATAGCTCATATGGGAAAACACATATGCCTACGTTATTGTTTAAAGCTGCATGGTCCGATTGTTTTAGCTGTTACAGTATCAAATGATTTTCCATACAAACTAATTATCTTAAGAAGTTATAAACTTTCATCTTTTTACACCAGCATAATCGGTTTCCTTTCAAAGTTAGAAATATTCAAAGTAAATAAAAATAATTTATTTATGCGCATACAAGAAAAAAAATCGAAAATGCATCATGGGATCGTTTAAATAGGAAAGGGAACCGTTTGGTTTCATTCCCTCCAAATTTGGGTGTATTCAACCCGCATGTCATGCATCGATTGTAAACAAAACAAACGTCAGAAATAATAATGAACATTTTTTTTTTTATTAAACTATGGCTAACATGACGGGAAACTACTGCAATGTCTATTATTATACCCGTACAGGACAAATTTATTAAAAACATTACCTGTGTATGGATAATCCAAATTTTAGGCATCGATGTAACTATTAACAATGCAGTTCTCTCTTAATTTGGGGTTTTATGCTCGTCTGGTTATGAAGGTAGTAGTCATTGCAAACAAGAAAAAAAATGGAATGATTGTTTACTTGATGACCTTATTTTACACAATTTTCCTACTTGTCGTACTTTACTTGCCTTTTCTGCACCCATCCTGAAAATCACACTCAGTTTCGTTGCATGGACATGAACGATTACAATTGTTCCCATAGAAAGGATATGGGCATGCCTTACTGCAATTAATCCAAAAGTACCCAGGTGGACAATCTTTGTGAAAATAAAACAGAATGCATGTATATTTTGCAATGATCCATCTTTGATTAAAGCTAATTGAGATTTTTATTGTGTTTAAGGTCAGACGGACCTATCTTCCATTTTTTCTATTTTTTCTTATCTCCACAATGTGAAGATTTCCACAAAGTATTTCAATAATTATTATATTTTCAGGATACCTTTTTTTATTTAGATATAGTGTTCAATTGAAAATATCTACTATGACTTTATTTATAAGCATTCAAATTCATTTTCCATGCTATTTTAAGGAAAATTCTAAATATTCTAGCTCCAAAAATACCCGGTTATTTACCCTAAGTTTTTGGAAATTTACAAGTTTAAATGTTAATAAATAAGGAATGATATATAAAGGAAAAATATATAAAATTGAGAAAAAAGTGGAGAATACATTTTTGTCCCCCGCTTTCACTGTAAGTAGTGATATTAATTTAGATAAGTCCACCTTTCGGTCCGTCTGTGATTCTGTTTATAAAATTTTGTTTCCGTCCTCTGAAAGCCTTTAAGATTTTTTAATTGATTGTTGTATTAAAAACTCCCTACGGACTAAAATGATTGATTTTGGATCAAAATGTCAAAGTTAAACTTCACAAGTTTCTTTTCCTACTAAAAAGTCTGAGTGTTTGCATTGAAATTGATATAAAAAGACCCTTATCGAGTGTATGGAAAAAAAAGATTCCAGATATAATATCAGTTTAAAGTACAAAGATTTTAACATAACTCTTATTTGAAATTATATATAAAAATCATCAAGTATTTGATTATAAAATAAGATGTTTTAACAATGCAAGTTGATTTAAAATGAATAACAAATCCATATCATGCGAGGATCTGGGGGGGGGGGGTCATTTCAGATCATTTCAAATGCAAGAGTTAATACAGTACATATTCACTACATGTTTATGGTCATTTTGACCCGTCCAAGAGCCTGATCTCCTGACCCAGGGGCCACGAATTTTACAATTTTGGTCGAGGGTGTTATAAACATCAAAACTGTATTTTGTAGGTCACCAAGTCACTTAGGTGCCCTACCGCAGTTTGTTTTACTCGTCGTACGTAAAAAATTGTACATATAATTTCTTTTTGAAAACTACAAGATGCATCTTCGGGATAAGAGGAACATATATTGTAAATCTTGTGACTCTTGCCTTACAGGGGCCCTTGGGGCAGAGTAAACTAACAAAACGTTCAACATTATTCAAAATCTTCTCTACTTATGCACATCTTAAGAAAAACTGAATTCATAGGTACAATGATGTAGACTAGGAATCACTCTACTTTAATGTTCTGCGAGACAGGGCTTGTACCGATTCTAGAGTCGGGCAAAAATGGTTATAAAGTGTTATTGTATATGTTTAAAAATCTTCTTCTCTACTTCCGCTGATACCAAATAGAAACTGATTGCACATTTATAGAGACAATATCGCCATCTATGGTCTGTCCCAAGATATTTATGCAGCACACTTGGCAGATTTTCAATAGAAATAGACATACATGTGCAGGAAGTGCAATTGAAATCGATGAAGGGGAAAATTATCATTTTTAACTCGAAAAAATTTACAGGAACGAAAACAGATTTCTTACAGAGATTTATAATGGGTAATGTTTACATCTTTTCTATATTCGGAGGTCACTCGGAATACCTCGCGCAATCCTTCAACGTTTTCATCCGGGTCTACTTCAATACAAAATCCCCGTAGACATCACATTTTTAGCCATGTATTGAAACCTAATAAGCTAAAGGTAGCGTTTTAACGGAGAACTCTTAGAAATTTTTCATACGTTTGAATGATTAAATTCTGAGATATTTATAAATATCGAGTTATTAAGCAAAATGTGAATCGAAGGAATCTTGGACAGAGTATACCATGATTGCAAATTTTATGTCCTCTGCGATAGGGGATAATCTTTGTTCTTTAATCATGCTAAATAATGGCTGAATTTTGTTCTTTAAATATCATAATGAATGCAAATTAAGTGAATAAATAAGGCAATTGCCCATTTTTTCTCATTTAAATACCATGAGGGAAAAATCATGTTCGCCCCCCCCCCCCCCCCCCCCCGAGATCGTAAAACATATTTCTAGCCATCTTTAGTTTTTTTCCAACTAAGAGCATTTTTACAAATAGCATAACGTTCCTTTCAAGATATGAAAACATATAAAAGCAGACAGTTAAAGAATGATGGATCAATATATAGTCTTGCCGTGCCTATTGAATAACTATTCATTCATTTTTATCATTATTATTATCGTAAAATTTTCATCAAAATTAAAGTAATAGATTACCTGGAGTTTATTTACCCTTGGCCTAAGGTTAAGACTACAGGATGAAACCTAATGCAATGCATACCTATATACAATTCAATGTGTATGGGCTTTGGTAGTCAGGTGACTGTTAAGGCATGTTGGCCTCTTGTCACAAAATTATATCATGGGAGAAGGGACGAATATTATCTAAGATTTAATAGATTTCATTATATTGCCATATTGGTTCCGTCCAAGGGTCTGAATCCCTGACAAAGGGGCATGCATTCTACAATTTAAGTGGAAATCATGACATCATTACTTTGCATTTATTTTTTTTTTCATGTGAAGAAGTAGAAAGGAGAGATTTTTTTAAACATTTTGCCCTATGGCATATTTGGCCCCACCATGAGGTCCTAGGAGCGATCAGGTGTTATAAATGTCAAAATTTATATTCCTCTCAAGTGTATCCTAGAGATTCTTTTAACAGGCAAAACTTGAAAACAATTGGATTTGTAGTTCAGAAAAGTTAAAAAGTTACTCGGGTGACCAAGAGAATCTGCAAATAGTAAGTAAAACTAGTGCAGAAAGAAATTGATAAACTTGTATGAAGATGAGTTTAAGTCGGACATGATCTTAAGTCAACTTAAGCAGTTTTGAAAAATAAAAGTGTCACAAAAAAAAACATGAGAATGTGATTTCCATTTTATTTTTACTGACCGACCCGGTCTTAAATGAACCATATTGAATTGTTGATTATCACCGGATCAAGTGAAGTCTAAAACCTATTTAGTATGTGGACGAGGTCGACACAAAAGCGTGGTCGACATGCTGGTAGTAAGTTAACTCATTCGTAGCGAAAAGAAAGAAAAAGACAGACACTAATGTTTTGAGTCGAGGGTCCCCTTAAAGTGGTAGTATCGTCGTTCTGTTTTATCTATTCTCTGATAAGTTATAAATCAAAATGGTGGTACATAGATATATAGAGGATATCTATATTGTGTGATTTTATATTCGCCTTAACCCAGAAGTTAAAATGGTGTATATATTCGCGAGGCTTGCCGAGCCAATATAACCATTTCAACCAGTTAGATAAAGCAAAATAATATAAATCACACAATTATAGATGTTATATTTATCTTATGCAATTTGATTGATATTATAAAGTGTTTGAGACATTAGCTTAATCGATGATGCAACGTTGTGTTATGCGGTTATTGTGACATTGCACAGTACAATTTAGTACGTCATTTCGGAGATGAACATAACTGTTTTAATTTAAAGTTTCACTGAAATAGACCTGAAAATTATATTTCAGACTAAAAATTGTTTTTCTAAGAGCTTAATTACTTAACAAGGTGTCCTTATAATCAGGGCGATAATAAATCTCTCAAATAAACGAGGGCATCATTTGGGGTACGGATGACCCACATGTGCCAAACGTTACAGACATATAGATTAAATACTTGATTATTTTTTATATCTGAAATTTCACGATGTTCCCCATGGGTCATTTACTGTATATCAGATGAATCGACATGACCATAGTAGAAACAATAATATATATATATATATATATATATATATATATATATATATATATATAATTTATGGGTGGAAATCTCAACAGTTTTCAAGATAATCGGACACTTCCTGTGCAATTAAAATACAACTCTTGTTCTAAATAAATACAAAATATATTATGAATAATGTATCATAAATACGTTTATTTTTGTAAAAAATGATGCTTTAAAAATACAAGTTAGTGTTCACGCAGGTACACACTCCGCGTACGATTTAATATATTCCGGTAAATATATTACTTTTTTCCTAAGAACTTAAAAAGTTAATATTTATTTTCATTTTTACTGCTTACAGATATGATTTACTTGTAAATTTGTTTAATTTTGATCTAAACAATTAAAAATTTGACATCATGATAGAATGCTGGATAGGATTTTACATTTCTTCTTTGATAAAATATCGTATACGGCGCAATGAACGATTTGTAAATTTAAAATAAATTTACATTATTATGAAAAGGCACGAAACAATTTACACGAAAGGATAAATGGAAAAACAAGTAAAATTGAACGGTAAACCCGATAAGATTAACGCACGATAGGATAGGATTAACGCACGATATACCAGTATTCACGCACGATATGTTAGAATTAAAACACGGTACGATATGATAGGATTGTAAAAAATAACGTTGATGGTACTGTAATCATTTACAATTAGACCTCACCCCCATTTGACCCACCCACCCCCCTCAAAAAAGTTTTTTGGCCAACCCCAAAGGAAAAAAAATTCAAACCAAGGTGCACAACTAGATATCCAGATCTATCTTATGCCAGAGTTTTGAACAATTCTGTTCAGCCATCTCTGAGAAACGCGATGAACAATTTCAGAGGCGAGAAAGAAGAAAATGAAGAAGAACTGTGCAAAAACAATAAGTCTCAAAACTTCATTAGGGAGACTTAATTTAATAAAAAATGTAAAACTTGAATTGTCAAGTCTGTTAACATACACAAAGTTGTGAATGCTCGTTAGTTTGAATTGACTCGAATGAGGAAAAGTTGTTAATGTTTTATGAAACAAACGCTAACAATTCGAAGTTAAAAATATTGAAAAAGGATGCTTCCTGGTGGTAAAGTATAGTCTTCGGAGGCATTACATGTACTTCGATGAGTGTTTAATTTTGTATAGAAACACAACCAAAGCATTCTGTTTTCATCGCGTCGTCAGGATGAACTTCTTGATAGGCTAGCTAACGTGATTTGCAGTTTATTAACTACACGACTATAATGTATCTTCATTTTGTAATTTAAATCTTTGGCAAAATCCATTTTAAATAAATTTCTGTTGTAGAAATAGTCACATATTCAGGAGAAGTTAAAAAATTATATCACTGAAGCGTTAAAGCGAGGGTCTGACCAAAAATAATTCGGACCGGAAGTATTTGATAAAGAATCACCCGTTTGATAAAGCAAAGGCTTAAAACACGGGTAGGAAATACCACACGTATGAAATGAATTGATATTATTCTTTCGTGAAGAAATTATAAGGAATTATTTCTTTTTGTCATCGTTAAAAGAGTATTTTTACTGATTTTTTTGTAAACAAACTTGCTGGTATTCCTCTCCCCAATTATGTTCCTCTTGAATATTCTTTTAATAACGAATGTAATTAAAAATGTTTTTGTGCTAAATTGATAAATATATTTATCCTTAACGTAAAGGAAATGATCATGTGCGGAGTAAACATAAACCATGACGAATGAAACACCTTAATAACATATTATTCGTAGATGATCTGGTGTTCAAATTAAATTGTTAATTGTCATATTTGTTAGCAGAAGAAGACGCTAAAGAAGAAGCTACATTTTTTTTAAAATATTCATTATAATGCACAGAGTATCGCTTACCTCTGCACATATTATTCTCTGTATCCCATTTCGTGTTTGGACAACATCCATGTTGGAATCTTTAAATTTTGATAAAAGGCAAGAAAACATTTTAAAAAGCACACAGAAACACTAGTCTTGTGTACCTTTTGAAATGTATGAAATGCATGCTAAGTATGAATTACTTTACTTATTTCTAATAATATAAGTCGCTTATTTCAATTATAAAATCGCAAAATAACGTTTATTTGTGGGGATGCACTGCATCTTGTCATAAATTAGCTATAACATAAATCCCTTAAAACAACTGCTGCATTTTTCACATCACATTATGTCTACTTTAATAATTTGATAACGAGATAGCTGCTCAAAATGAAATCATACCGACTATTTCCTGTTCTTTTTATTTTCATCTTACATTTACTTATACCTGCTCATCCTCAAACTAAAACCTTACCCGCTACATGGCCCTTCTTCAGCAACTCCCCTGTAAAGTAAGGGAACAATAAGTAAGTAAATTACGGTACTGATAATCGCTGAATATATGCACATAGACATCATCTACCATACGGCTAATTTGAAGTATTGTTTGTAATGTACACGCGATGTCATTCACCGATGTTTACTTCCCTGTGTGGCATGCACATCATTAAAATGTTCAGCAGAGGTTAATAACAGTTTGACTATAATCAGTTAAAGCACAATCGATACACTAGGTCTGGATTAAAGTATGAAAATATACGTCTGTTATTGTGGTATCAGTGAATTATTTAAAGAATAACTTCGACAAACTAGTTACGAGTATATTATGATCATAGTGAATAACAAATTGAGATACATAAAGCATTACATTCGCTTTAAAAGCAGTAAAGGGATATTTATTTCATATTTTTTTAAACTTATGTGCCACCTCAACTCTTTCATGGTATGTTACTAAAGACTTATTTAACCAAATTTTGACCATATATCATATCCCCCATGAGAATTTTAAAGATTTCTTTGTTTGAGATAAGACTAGTTCATATTCATTCCGATTAGCGAAAACATACCACTGATTGTACAACATACGCTATCAATATATTTAGAAAGATTTGTATCAATACAAAACACTGCATTTTTTGTTGAGATTTAGGCAGAACTTCATTAAATGTAACAACATACCATATGATTTATGTATACAGGAAGGAGATGTTAACTGATTTATTTTTATGTAAATATTGCCAATGATGTTAAATTCGAGTAGATTTTTCGAGCTCTAGTGAAAAGCCCGTTTCCATTTGCTTTTTAATGTTATACGCTCCTCACCTTGTAAGCATTTGATGTAAAATAAAAATGACCACAATTATATTGCTCTGTTTAAAATCTTATAAAAATGTTTATTTTCTTATTATCATATAATATCTGAAATTGAACAAATGCTATATCATATATTAGATCTATATTTCATTCATGATTTTACAAATAAAATTTAAACAATCTTCTTTCCAGAAAATAATGACTCATTTCCCCAAATGCATTTCTAGCAAAACCACAAGAAGATCTTGCATTGTATCAACAAGGTCCAAGTGTATTCATTTGTTTCATTTCAATTATTTTACCCATAAATTAGAGCGTAAAAAGATAGCTGTTTCAAATAACCATTATTGATAAATTTGTTAATTGTTTATATGTATCAACATTAAGGATAGGAGACATCTCATTATAAAATGTTAAGTGTATCGCGGATTTCCTTAGTAATTCCCTGCAATTTCTTTCCTGTTTTGGTTTTTGTGAATAAAAATGATATCACTCTTATTAAACGGGTCAATACTGATTTTTTTAAGAAATGCAAAAACAGTCAAAAGTACCACATATTTTTAAATATCTCATACCACATTTAAATCTTTTTTTGAGAAATAAGACATTAAAGACGTGGATAGACTTGTTTTGAGTGGGGTGGACACCGCGTTTTTACTGACATTATTTTTGAGTATACATATAGAAATACTTTTTCAAAGAAACATTCCCAATTATTCTAAGTCCTTAACAAAAAAGAGGCCCATTGACCCTATATATTCTCGCAAAAACAATTCGTTTCGTTTAATAAGAATGATATCATCTTAACGGTCATATGAGTACCATACCCCATTCTAATTCACAGGCCTGTCAGAAAATATCGAACCTGTCAGGGAATCTCACACATATGCATTTTACTAATCTTCATTCTAGAGTAAAAAAATATAACATATTGTAAATGGCATGACCCTTACCCTCTTACTTGAAATGACTCTTTAATAGAAACAATTTTCCAATTTCAAGATTGCTTTTATTTAGTTTCATTAATGAAATATCATAATATGAATTTTCTGCTATTTCTAAAAATGCACTTTGTTTACAGAAAAAATAAAAGATGACTAGCCTTACTTAACGCACCACCCAAAGGGGCTAGACGGAAATTCTTCAGCCAGGGTATTTTAACGAAAGATAAAATAACTAGGTACACTGCCTTTTCCCCTCATTTAAGGTCTTTCGATTGTCGCGTGACGTCATTGTGAGCATTCCGGAATATTTTACCGTTATCGGTTATAATATTAGTGTTATGTGATGCATGGTTTTGTCAATATTTTTTGATTTATACTTGTGTTTAACACATTTAAAGCTGTGTATAGTGAAATGACACTAATGTTTAACAATTTATAGGGAGTAGTTTGAGTTGAAATCGCTGAATTCAATGAAAAACTGATAAAACCGTACATAGGCAAACTTGACAGAGACAACAATTCATAATTTTTTTCCTGGCAAGGTAAACATTTCTTTGCAGATTTCGATACGATATATAATGAATTAGAAATGTACCAATTTTCAGTGAGTTTGAACCATTATTTCAATAGTTATAGACGTTTTATGCTGCTAAACTGTACTTATTCATGGTTGAAAAATTGTTTCAAAATGCAGTGTAAATGTGATAGCTTTCATACTGGCAAGCTTAAATGGCCTTAAAATGATAAAATACGTAAAATAAAGGATTGCAATTAATTTCTTTAAAATATTGCTACATCATAAATAGAAATCAGTAAAAAAAATGTGATGTTTGATTGGAGAGCAGTCGTCGCTATAATTGACCTGATAGTGTACCTGTGTAGGCTCCTACAGCATGAACAAAATATTTGCAACATACCAATATTTAAGTTAAATTTGAATGTTTACATATCAATCTTCCAATTTTAATAAAAATTACACGGATTAAACCATAAAAACATCAAGGGTGGAGAAACCTTAATTTCCATCAATTCATTTGTCAGCAAATCTTAAGATCTGAATTAGGTCGTTAGCATATTTAAAGAACACATTCCCTCTGGAACTGAACTAGCTGTTACAGAAATCGTCATTCTTCCCTGTTTAATTAAATGTGTATTCATCACTTATCTAAATGCAGATTCCCCTCTTTGGAGCCCGACACCTTCCTTGTGTGTCATGGAATTCAAAAAGAAAGTTTTATGGTCTTTCTTGATATGCAAAATATGCAGTCAATTTCTATTTAATGTCAGTATACATGTATGTAAAGGAGAATATTTTGAACTTAACATGAAGTAGTATTTTACTATATGATCATTTTGGAGGAACCCTTGAGCGAGACCCACAACCCAGTGGGTCGAGTTCACTTAGAGTTTTTGGTAGAGGGCTTTTTTTCCTTCCATATACGCAGTTTTAATTCAGTTTCAGTTGCATGTAGTAGAGATAAAGGAGACGATTTTTAAAAACATTATATGACAGATTGACCCCGCCAGAGAGTCAAACCTTTCCTCCGGGGTACATTAGATTTAAAATTTTATTAGAGGACCAGTTTTTCTTCTAGATGTGTACAAATTTTTAAGATAATTTTTTAAAAACAAAAGATGGACAAACTTTGGCAATGATGTCTTGGCCCCTTGAACCAATGTGGGACAATAGTCGTAAAACTTATTATTTATGTCCCTCTTACCACAGATTAATCATACCACATTTGAAAAGGATTGGCCCTGTAGTTTTCAAAACGATACATGTTCTATTGTTAACAAAAACCATTTGTTATTAATAGTCAATTTAAGTGACTCAGGTTAACTTAAAAATGCATATACTAATGCATCTATAATATTAAAACTATAGATTTATCTCATTTTTGCATCAGCCACTGCTTGTGTTTTAACGGAGATTAATAAGAACAATTATTTCCTTTCATTGCAATCAGAGTTAGGGTATGTTCGGGTAATTCCGGACGGCGGGTAATTCCGGACAGAAAAAACGTTGTCTGTTTAATGTTAACAATGTTGGAAATCGTGTGGTTGTCTCCATTTGTAATTTATTTGTTCAGGAACATTGTGTTCCCGATATTCTTTCGGTATACTTGATTGATGAAAGGGAGTTTCCAATAATTTTGAATGACGTCAATAAAATGACCTTTGCACTTTCACTTTGTTGTTGTTGTCAATTTGCGGGAATATTTGACTTTGGTCACGAGAGACAGCAGCGAGTAAAAACTACACAATAAGTAAGTATTTAGTGAAAACATTTAAATGGATGTGATTTTCGTACTTTAATTTACCTCAATTTCTTATTTAAACATGTTTTCTTTAACTATTTATGCAGAAATAATAATTATCACATGAAAATGAATTGTCCGGATTTACCCTACCAATAAAATTCATGGAGAGTAAGTCCGGACAGTGTATTTTCATTGTTCCTTAGCCAGTTCTACGTGATTTTGTTTTCATCTGCATTTGAATTAAAAATACTAAACGATTTTCTACAATAAAATCAAATAAAAATTATGGAGTTTTACATGTATTTATATAATGCAGCTATGATTTATAAGCGTACCAGTCAGCATTTATTTTTTTAAATATACCATTCTCATTAAAAGGGGTCGACTTACATTTCATTTTTTTTTTAATGTTTTCATGATTTTTATCGTATTAATATATAACACTCTTATTCTTAATACAGGGAGGGGGAACACTCCCAATCACTTATTCACATTATAAACTGTATATTATTACCAGTCCCGTAACGTTATGGTAATATATTCTCTAACTCTGCCACGCCCACATTCCACCTACAACCAGTAACCCCCTCCCACGTACCTAAGACATGTAAATACAATGTATATTATTCTTGCATTCTTTTAAATGTTTTACAGAAACCCTGTAATTGTATGAATATGTCTGGTAGTTTCTTGCAAAAGAAACATGTTTTAATTCCTTTAAATCCCGTTCTTATATTTCCATAGGATGCCAATCTTGGTAATCCATAATCTATGGGCCGTTGGTATGCACCATTGGGGACCAAAAGAGTTGGTTGTGGGGGCAGGGTATCGTCTTAAACACGAGGAAGACAATGCTTTTGATAGGAATGCCACGGCAATTTTTGACGGACCAAATCGAAAGGCTTATTTACAACGGCATGATGCAAAAATTGTGTCATCTATGTTTAACATTATACCAGGCTCAAATTAGTTGCTAAAACCAAAGGACATCCCTGTTGTTTTAAGCCAGCGTGTTGGTCCTCAGCAAAGATGTTCGATTGGCTGTAGAGTTGTGGACGATTCAGTTCTTCAACAGGCAGTCAAACTGCTAAGCTCTTTGCATGTTTCTTATGAAATCAAACATTAAAGTCTTTACCTATATGATGACTTGTGTTACAATTTGACATATTGATGCTAGCCGACTACAAATATTATTAAACGTTTAAACATATAAACATGTTAAGATTCAGATTTTTTTTGTTATATATCCTTCCAAATTAAATAAAATTCTCAGTTAAAAGTTTCCACTAGTTAAATGTAGAAGTTTACTTAGAAGTGCAAAAGTACGACAGTTGCAATTAATATGTACAAATAATTTGCGACAACATACAAAAACCTTTTTATCATACAATAAATGCGTAGGCATCCAGGTCATGTTAGCTGTACACGGGCTTGAGTGAGCTGTAACCATAAGTCTTAGATGAAAATCGAATCACGTAGTACTTGAAACCTTTTCTATTACATCAGAAAGTAATTTAGTAAAAAAATAAAATATTTTACAGAACATGCCAAAACCATACAAAAGAAAAAAAGATCCCTTTAACAATGAGCAAATGCAAGAAGCAGTGTCTGCAGTCTTAAAAGGAACATACTCTATCAGAAAGGCAGCTGATATATTCAATGTAAACAAATCTACCCTGCACGACACCATGAAAAAAAAGTACAAAAATCCAGGTAAACCTGGAAAGCGTACAGCAATCCCTCCAGAAATTGAGGAGAAAATTGCAAACGCATTAAAAGAGGCATCAGGACAGGGATTGGGCATATCGAGGCGACAATTACTGCGCCGGGTCGGCACCCTCTGCAAAAAAATTTAGCTAGAGGCCGGGCAGTTCAATCGACAAATCCCAGGAAAAGACTGGTTTGCAGGATTTATGAAGAGGCATCCTACGCTCTCAATTTGCAAACCAGAAAAGTTAAGTACATCCAGGGCCAGAATGACTAACCCTGAAATAATAACTAAATATTTTCATGATCTTGGTGAAATAATTACAAATCTTGGACTCGAATCCAAGCCTTCTTGTATATGGAATTGTGATGAGACTGGAAAAAGCTTTGAACATCAACCCATGCGAATAATAGCTGAGAAAGGCTCAAAGACGGTCGTCGGACGAACGTCATCCTGTCGGACCAATATAACAGTTATGGCCTGTCTAAATGCTGCAGGGAATAAAATGTCTCCCTTGTTCATTGTTAAAGGAAAGACGTCAAGGTCACTGCATGGTTTTAACACCCTTGCTGCCCCACAAGGAACACGCTGGCATTACCAGGCTAATGGTTGGATGAATGATGAAATTGGGGAGAGATGGTTTGAGGGTGTGTTTCTTATGGAATGTGGCAAAGAGAGGCCACAGCTCCTTATTCTGGATGGCCATTCCTCACATGAGAGTCTCTCAATTATTGAGTTGGCCATCCAGAATAACATCCATATTCTCAGCCTCCCTCCACACACAACGCATGCTTTGCAGCCTCTGGATCGTTGTGTGTTCGGCCCTTTAAATAATGCGTACAACACAGCGTGCTCGGATTTTCTTAACCAAAATCCACTCAACGCCATCAACAAATGGTCTTTTCCTGGAGTGTTGGCAGCTGCATGGAAAACAGCGCTCACCAAGGTTAATATCCAAGCTGGTTTCAAATCGTGTGGAATTTACCCTTTTAATCCTTCCGCTGTTGCTCCAGAGTTGTTGAAGCCCTCCATTCCCTCGAACACGCCACTACCACTTCAGACGCCAGCTGACGAAGTTACAGCGTGCACTCCCGATATTGCCATCGTTCCTCGTAGTTGTAATTTGGAGTCACCCAGTCATTCTTCAGTGTCCAATCATTCTGCATGTTCTAGTTTAACTTGTTGTCCAGCATCCTACACGATCGTGTCTTCGACTGTCGGCACATCTTTATGTCCTTCGGCCACTCCATCTGGGTTACAGTCAGTCAGTTCCACCCTCAGTGCCAGAGAATCATTAGCGATCACTCCTGTAACACCAGTAGACATCCCCGTTACTGGTCCCCCGATAGCAGATGATCCAGAGATGTTACTTGGACTGATCAATGCAGGAAACGTCGAAGTCTACAGTCCAGACGCAGAGGGAACAGTTGAGATTCTGTCCGGTTTTTGGGATTCAGCAATAGCTGATATCTGTCTACCACTTCAACTAGCTGAAAGGAAATCGGATCCCAAACCACGATCAAAATCTTCTTCACACAGACTTTTAACCTCTGAGGAAATTGTATTAGAAAAACAGATTCTTCAGCAGAAAAAAGAAAATGCAAACTTGAAAAAACAAAATCGAATTGTAAAACGAGCATCAAAGAAAAAGCAAGCATGATCGTTAATTCTTGTTAAAAACAAACTGTTCTATGAAATTCGTTTTGATTAAAAAGTTATGACATTTGTTTTGACTGTTAATAAATCCAATTTTAAAATTAAGATGATATACGACGTTGCTTCAGTTTATCTTTTTTATAGTATTATTAACATTACAAGTCTAATTACATGATTTTTTTAATTATTTTTTTTTTTTTGGGGGGGGGGGTTGATTTAGTCAACTCTCCTATGCAGTTACTCAGGCAAACCGGAAGTGAAACAGTGTTTGGACCTAAGCACAAATCAACACCGCTGACAACATTTAGTTCTTGAAAATAATCAATAAATTCGATGTAATGTATTCTAAACCATTGTTTTTCAAGGAAATATATATATAGATGTCTTGTAAATAGTAAGATTTTAAATGGTATGAACAATTTAGATATTTTTTGTAGCCGTACATTATATGCATGTATTCCTGCGCCAGAGTTCAATATAGTCTCGTTTAAACAGACGCTCGGCTGTCTCCTTAAATCTCCGACAAGCAGAGAGTTTCTCTTGATTGTCGGAGATTAACGGAGACTGCCGAGCGTCTGGTTGAACGAGACAAGAGTTCAATATTGCTTGGATCCATTTCTCGGAACTATTTTAATTACTGATACGTAGTTTTATGGAATTAATTCTTTGTACAACATTTCAAGTAACGACAGAAAATATGAAAGCTTAAAAAAGAATGCAACATAATATTTAATATTACTCAACATGATTCATATGCATGGGGTTTCACGAAATTTCTATCGGAGAATTCATATTATAAAAAATGTGCGTTATTCAAATACATATAGGAAACAACTTGCCATGCAAAATAACATAACGTTGATTTTTAAATAAATAATAATCAATGAAATCAACTCCCGTCAGTACTTTGACTTTTGTGTAAATGAGGCGTTCAAAAATTAAAAAAACATTGCTAATTTAATAAGTCATATTAAACATCATAATATTCTTATTTCAAAAATAAAGATTCAAGTCTTATCAATAACAAATTTACGGGGTTTTGTGCAGTCTGTCATAAAGATATAATCCTAGAATTCCAGCTATAACATACTAAACTAATAAAAAAAAAAAACATGCACACGCATGCAAGTTACTCGCCGATCTCGATCATTTTGTGGTATAATCATTTTCAAAAGGTCTTAAGACTTGTTTACGTTTTTTTTAACATAAACATGTGCATGCAATATTCAAAATAAAAAAAAATAGATTAGAAACGATACAATTTTTTCTATATATATGGAAAAAATCAAATCTTTAAAAGTGTGTCCGGATTTACCCGCAGCTTGTCCGGAATTGCCCTACTTTAAACCCACACTTTGTTTCGCACAGAATATGCAAAAAAACTTCACAAATATTATACATAACTGTTTTATAGGATTAAATTTGGTTCTTTTGTCAGGAGTAATCAGTGTTTATGCTTTATATCGCTTCATGTTCGTAGTATGACCATTCGAATCAAGAGGAAGTTAGTTATGTCCGGAATTACCCGAACATACCCTACATCAACAACAACAATTAACTCGGGTAGGCTGCTCTGCAATTCGATGTTTAAAGTGAACGTATTTCAGACATCTATGTTATCTATTAATCAGTATTGATGACAACGGAAACTCGAGGGGAAAAAAACGAAATGAAAAGAAAGTGGCGAATTGTTATTTTTTTTTTATATAACGCCACTTCAATACGAAAGGATATCAGTATGGTATAGAATATCAGACTATAACTGTTTATAGTATGATTTGGCTTTAAGACATATGCAATGCAAACAGTTTATACAATTTTCAAAATCAAACCCATAAGAATCATGTGGTGAATCGCTTTACCGTCATTTACATGTACAGTGTACATATACAATTACAGTAACAAAACTCATTTCCAGAACTCGACACCCTATATGTAGTTTTATTGTGCTGATGTTCGATACAATACGATTTAGTTTCATTATTTCTGTTTTATTTAAAATTTCCGAATAACATGTAAACGACATTCAACACTTGTCTTACTTAAAACAGACATGCAGAATTTATATCATTTTTAAACACAAAACCAAACCAGGAAGAAATAACAGGAAGTACTTACAAATAAAGCGATATAAGTCAATGAAATTAAATTATAGCTTCAACAAGAGTGAAGAATTAAACGAAATTAATCATTTAATATGCTTTATTGAGGAAACATATTTATCACAAAGACACTATATCTGCCCGTGCCTGATAATAAGATGAACTTTTAAACAGTATACAAAAAGAACCATAACTCTCTAACACGTCATACACAATCACATACATACAAAATACACACATAGTTACAAGTAATTCCTTTAGATCATGTAAATGTGCTCAGTACGTACATACAAAAACAATTTAAAAAATACTGATACTATTAAATCTTTTATTAAAAAAAACCGCCAAAACATTTGATTAGTACAAAGACGGAAGCGGTATAGATAAAACCTCTTGTAAATGTTAATAAAAGGCAAAGAATTGAGATTCAATTAGCCAAGGACAGGTTTAATTAAAATTATTTTAATGCAATTGCAACAAATCATGGCTTTCCGATCCAAATTGTTTAGTTCACTTTCAATTTCAACTGATAATCTTATATGATGGCGCAGCTTAAAACTTCTACAAAATGCATCATAATAAATAAAAGCTCTACTAGATCTGATTGTCTGTGGGCAAAAAAAAAGAGCCTCCCAACTAATTCTTGCATTTCTTGCAATCTAACTATTTCCCTATACGAAAAACTGTTTAAACAGATTGATTGCTAGGGATATCTGCCTTTGCCTCTGAGATCCTAATAATCATATCCAATATATTTCAAGACCTAGAAATATTAACTTTACGTGTATACAATACTATAAGTAGACATAAATATTGCACGTTCTTGACTTCCACATCTCTAACAAAATCTAATAAACGCAGCAACATTAACCTGCCTTTTTATTTTTTAGCTTGAGAAATGACATCAGTCAGAAACAATTGTTTATAGATATAAATAAGCGTATATCATAAAAACACAATGAAAACGACGAGAAACGCATTATAAAACAAACGTGTATTAAGATATATAAACACTTAAACAGTTTAATTTATGCAACCTACCTGCAATTTCTGTTTGAAGGCATTCACTGCATCCAAGATATTTTGATTCCTTTCACTAAACAGTTTTCCTTGTTCTCTGTACCAGAAAATTACTTCTTGATGGTCAAGCTCTTAATTGTGATATTAATGCATGTCCACAAATAGACTTAGTTATTGGTTATGCAAGATAATGTCAGTACAGTCGATCAAAATCACTCGATCATGAAAGATAACTTTGGCTATCGTGGCTTACCTGCCCTTTTACGGTAAGACCCATATACTGAAAACAGCTTTCATAATGTATACAAACATTAATGCCATTTTGAAGCATTATTAAAACTTATAAGCCCTTAAACATTCTCAAACACAATATGTATATGTATTCAAGGGCACTATTATGTTTTCTCTCTAAAAATGCTCTCAGTGTTTGCTTACATAATGTTATTTTCTAATTGATAGCGTTATTTAGTTGGTAGAGAAGGAATGGTTTTTATTATATACATTTGAATGTTTTGATTTATATAGTACTTTTCAGCAATTAATCAAAAAATATAAAGGGGCAACGTGCTACTTTGCTTCATGGGTTAGGATTTCTTTGCATTCCTTAATCCTGAAATTATAACTGCTAGTATGACCAAAAAGCAGCATATGGAGAAATCACGTACACTTTATTCATGAGCTAAAATCCACGTGACAATGTTCTCATTAATATTCATGTTTGTAATATTATCTCCCTTACGAATGAAAATTACATACTTTTATGTATGAAATTGGTGTTATTACGTCAAAACTTTCATTTTTTGAATGAGAACACGTGTTAAGGCAATGCATAGATTGTCTGTGTATGTTTTTGTCACCACAATCAGTGATTCACACTTCAAATTCACTTTAAATGCCTCCCTATTCAACCATTAGATTATCTACAAATAGGACTATACTGGCTAAAATGAGTAAATAAATAAATAAACAGTTGAAAAAATCAGCTTGGAACTAAATAGAATTATAACCTGAAAAATCTCATTCAATTTATAATGATAATTCTTATAGAATTATGCAATAATGATTCAATATAAAGCCTAAATGCCCATTGCAAGTCCGATAGCTTACTGAAAAAAATCTTAAGAAATGCTAATTTGAAAGTAAAAAGGAACCAACAAGACGGTTTTAATTTGAATGAAGATTTCTGACACAATTAGTTTGCAATATAAACTTTGTAAATATATGAGGAACAACTTTACCTATGAATGGCAAGTATTTTAAAAATAATTCCAAAATCCCTTCATGACGTCTTTCATCACATAAAACACATTATATTCCTACAACGCCCCTCTTCGATTTTTCAGATTCAAAAGGAACCGCCATCTCAACATCTCATGTAAACAAAACAAGCACATTCCGATCCCGGATGTAGTAAATAAAACCAAATGAGGAGAAAATATTTCCGAAATACTATTTTTTTAAATAAGTGATTTTTCTTATTCCTTTCTATATATTTTATTGTACTGAAAATCGCCATTGTGATAACAATATGGCCGCTATGCAAATTAGTCAAATGTGCACCATTTCTCCATATGGGGAAATAAAGCTGAACAGGAAGTTACAGTAACTGTTATACTTTATTATTTGTCGTCCTCAAATGGTAAGAAAATTGAAAAATAGCAAAACACACTATTACGATGCAGTTTCAAATAATAAGAATAGAACTAGAGCTGAGCTCGTTGCAAGCAACGAGAAGGTCTTCCGTTACAGCTTCAAGTCGAGACAATCTGATTAAAATCATATCCTTGATCCCCTCCTTGTTTTTCTATTTTCGCTACAAGAGGATCTGAAGAAACCCCTCTTGAGGTCACCCCCTGTTGAACGTTTGTTTATAAATATACATGAGTTATTCTAGCAATCAGAGCAAGTGTTAGAAACGGTAATTTCGGGTTACAAACAAAAATGGAGTTGTACGACGAAATGATGCCACATGTTTGTGAATCTTTCGGTATCAGCAAGTAAGAGATGGAGCATATGTTGATATTAGACGCCCTTAGGGAATCTAAAGAATGTATTGGCATAACTTCCAAATCATGTAACAGAGGAATGGATCCGACGATTTCATTGGTCAAAGCGAAGTTCACCAGGAGTTGACCTCAAGTGGGGTTTCTTCAAATCATCGTATAGCGACTATAGAAATTTTAATCAGATTGCAAGTCAAGAAAGGATTGTCATTCAGTCTTAATAAAACCACCCCTCTTCTTCTTACACTTGTCAGGGACTGACAGTTATTGATAGGAGGTCATCTTCACACTACCTTAACTTCTGACCAATCAGGGCTTTAGAAAATCAATTTGAACTCTTCAAAAGGAGACAGAAAAATTAATTCATGCCTATTTTCTATATATTACTGCAACCTCCAGACTGCATAGTATTGAAGAGTTACACTTCTCATAAAACAGATAAAGGCATGTCTGTGATAAGCTAGGGGTATATATTTAGATTGTATGCAAATTTAAAGGTCATAGAAAGGTGACCTCTTATTGATACCTATCCGACCCCGTTGAGTGTAAGGAGAAAAGGGTGGGCTGTCATTAAACTGGATTGTCAATATGATAATAGTAAGTTCAGAAAACGAGGCTCACTTTCAAAGTATTATTTTCCTACCAGACAAACTCTCCTTTTAACTTATTTCACGGTTATATCAATTTATGATAACTTAAAACACATATCTTATATGTACATGTATTTAATTATTCCAACCAGAAAATCGATAAATACGTTTACATGTATGTACAACTGATGACAGGATTCAAACTACTGGTATGCCTATATCATAGTGTAATAAACACAAAATCCACTGCGCTGATGCATGGAAAAAAAGTGTTACGTTTCATAAACATTTTGATTCCCTATATTCATACTTAAACCTCTATCGCTAAAACATAGAATAGTTTATGTAAAGTGCAGTGTTAAAATTAGAGATTGAAAAGAACACCAATTGTAAATAAACAATAATGCCTTCTCCCATCTGAGGGTGCGCTATTAGTATACGAGACTGAGGTGCTCAGTGGTAGGGATAACTATCCGTATAATGTTTGGCCATACAGGCCTCAGTATTGTTTTTGAAAGGATGAGCATATTTATCTGAAATCTTCACAAGCAAGTAAAAGAAATTCACAAATCTTCAAAATCATAATCCGCGGCAGTGGTAGGGGTTGTGAGGCATCTCTAACTTCATTTTTTTCAAATAGGATTTTGTTTTAAATATCCCAATATTTTTTTTTTTTTTTGCCTTGAGTGCTCATCTAGAAAGTGTGTGGGGGTGGGGGTGTCAATACCCCA
>WFKH01011925.1:30278892-30299420 GCA_016163765.1 Magallana hongkongensis | reverse complement strand
AAACCAAACCAGGAAGAAATAACAGGGAAGTACTTACAAATAAAGCGATATAAGTCATTAAAATTAAATTATAGCTTCAACAAGAGTGAAGAATTTAACGAAATTAATCCTTGAATATGCTTTATTGAGGAAACATATTAATCACAAAGACACTATATCTGCCCGTGCCTGATAATAAGATGAAGTTTTAAACAGTATTAATACAAAAAGAACCATAACTCTTTAACAGGACATACACAATCACATACATACAAAATACACACATAGTTACAAGTAATACCTTTAGATCATGTAAATGTGCTCAGTACGTACATACAAAAACAATTTAAGAGGCAAATAGGCCTTAACGGTCACCTGAGTTATAAGCATAACCCATACACAAACTTGTCAAGGAGTCTCATATATGCATTTAATTAAGTTTTATTCTGGAATAGAAAAAAAATTAATTTGTAATGACGACCACCTCCCTGCCTGAAATCTTTCAAAAAGGACTATTAAACCTATAATTTTAGTGAAAAACTTAAAAGATCATAAAAGAGTGCATGACCTGATATTGAAAAGGTGCAAGACTCTGATAGAAAATAATTTAATAATAATAACAAGGTGGCTATTATTCATGTTTTATCTAAAACAACCTCCCATCCCCCATCCCCCCGGGGCAGACAGAAACTCTCCCTATGGGCATTTAAACAAACAAACAAAAAACCCGCTTTATCGATAAAAGCCATCATGAGTTGCTCACTTCTCCTGTTCCAGATTTGAATATTCAACATTCGTTTAGAATCACCATCTGACATATATACCAAAATCATTTTACCTTTATATCAGTGATTTTAGTTAGGACATCATATCCATGCCTTTAGTTTTTCACAAATATATACAGGAGTAGAGAAGAAGATTTTCCAAGATTTATTACATTTTTACTATATGGCCATATTGGCCCCACCCTAGTGCCTAAACACCTGTCCCAGGGGTCATATATTTCACAATTTAGGTAGAAGACTTCATGTACATCATATCCAGGCCTTTAATTTTTCACAAATATGTATGGGAGTAGAGAAGAAGATTTTCTAAAATTTAAGGGTGTCGTTTACTCAGGGTGTGAGTTCTCAAATTCGGATTATTATAAAGTTCAAAGTCATGAGTAAATTTGTTCTAAACACAAAAAATATTTATGAAATGAATTATTATTGACATAACATTCGATTTTTCTACTTTATTATGGAATTAGGCTCAAATAAAAATTGACTTTTAGCCAAACAGAGGAAATTCGGACTAAATTTTGCAGATTTTGTTTTCAGCTCAAACATTTTTGGCAGTACTCTAATATTGAAAGTTAAGAATTTATATTTTTAGTCTTTATAATTTTTCATATTTTCTGTTGGGTTTACCTCATTTATTCAGTAAAATTATCGTATGGCACGAATTGCAAAAATATCGAAAAATGCTTAAAAACGATAAAAGACACCATATCTCAAAATTTTGATCATTGACCTCATATAAATTTTATGCCAACAGAATAAGGTCAATATAAGTAGTTTAATACTATAAATGTTTTTGTGTTTTCATCATTCAACTTTTTGTAAAGTTTGATCAAAAATGGGTAGGGATTTAAAAACTGATAGAGGAAATTCGGACTGGAATATTTTTAAAAATTGTTGCTGAAATTTTAATGCTTTATATCTATTTAATGCCACTACTATTCATAAACTGTATTTCATTTTTCAAAGTGTTTAATTATTTCTAATATTTTCACAGTTAAGAAATTCTCAATCGTAGTGTAAAATTTTTATGGATTTTTCTTGATTTTTTGAAATATAGTCATTAGCCATTAACTCATAAAGTAGGTCATTGACCTACTTTTTTGAAAGTGCAAATAACACTACAATCAAAGGTCTATAACATACAATAGATGGGTTTTCATTATCATCAGTGGAATTTTTTTTCATTCTGAGTAAACGTCATCCGTAATTCATTTTTACTTTATGACCATTTTCGCCCCACCCTTGAGCCTGAACCCCTGACCCATAGACCATAAATTTCACAATTTTGGTAGAGGGCTTCATGAACATCATATCCTTGCATTTAGTTTTTAACAAATATCTATGGGAGTAGAGAAGAAGATTTTCTAAGATTTAATACATTTTTACTATATGGCCATATTGGCCCCACCCTATAGCATGAACCCCTGGCCCAGAGACCATAAAGTTCACAATTTTGGTAGAGGGCTTCATGGACATCATAACCATGCATTTAGTTTTTAACAAATATCTATGGGAGTAGAGAAGAAGATTTTCTAAGATTAAATACATTTTTACTATATGGCCATATTGGCCCTAACCTAGAGCCTGAACCCCTGACCCAGGGGCCATAGATTTCACAATTTTGGTAGAGGGCTTCATGGACATCATAACCATATATTTTGTTTTTAACAAATATCTATGGGAGTAGAGAAGATTTTCTAAGATTTAATACATTTTTACTGTATGACCATATTGGCCCCACCCTAACTCTGAACCCCTGACCCAAGGGCCATGAATTTCACAATTTTGGTAGAGGGCTTCATGGACATGATAACCATGCAATCAGTTTTTTCCTCACATGTGTGGGAGTAGAGAAGAAGATTTTTGAAAATGTGGCTGTTTTTTGCATATTTGGCCCCACCTGTGGCACCCAGGGAGTGGTAGAGCCACCAATTTCGCAATTTACATTCATCTTACCATAGAGATGCTTCACACCAAAATGGGAACAATTGGCCTTGTAGTTTTTAAGAAGAAGTAAAAAATGTAAATTGTTAACGCACGACGACGGACGAAAACAGATAGCAATAGGTCACCTGAGTTTACTCAGGTGACCGTCACCTGAGTTTACTCAGGTGACCTAAAAATACTGATACTATTAAATCTTTTAAGGTTCTCCGATCCTCAGCCTCAAAGTATTTCCTTACATCATAAAAATGATATTTTTCTTTCAACCTTTATAAATGAAAAGATATAAAATGAAATTTTTAGAGGGTATCTATGCATTTTACAAAGTTATTGCAAATTTCCCTACGATGGATATAATGGAATAAAGAAACAAGATGAGTTAAAAAAAAGTTTCGGTTCATCGATGGCTCGAACTCTATACCAAGACGTATAAAAGTGGGAGTGCTCCGTGGATCCACTACACCAAGCTTGTAGTTGTGTAACTGATTGTTATACTAGCAGTAGAATACTAAATTAAAATCGTGTGTATTATAGTCAGATTCATGGTACGAATTGAAGAAATCCGAATAATTTAGAGTTATCGAACTTTGCTGAGGAACGGAGATCGTTAAAAACAATTATTTTTTTTATGAAAAAACCCCCAAAACATTTGATAAGTACAAAGACGGAAGCGGTATTTGTTGAAAACTAAATGCATGGTTATAATGTCTATGAAGTCTTCTACCTAAATTGTGAAACTCATGAGCCCTGGGACAGGGGTTTAGGCCCTAGGGCAGGGCCAATATAGCCATATAGTGAAAATGCATTATATCTTAGAAAATCCTCTTCTTTACTCCCACATATGTGAGCAAAAAACTGAATGCATGGTTATGATGTCCACTAACTCCTCGACCTAAATTGTGAAATTCATGGCCCCTGGGTCAGGGGTTCAGGACCTTAGGGGGGAGGCAATGTGACCATATAGTGTTAATGCATATAATGTTTAAAAAATTTCTTCTCTACTCTCACAGGTCTGTAAGAAAAAATTCATAATTCTTTTTACGAGAAAGTCCTCTACTAAAATTTTAAATTTCATGTCCCCTCGAGTATGGGTTTTGACTATAGGGCAGGGCCAAAATGAATGAGTAAATTCACAAATATCAAAAAGGGTAAGAATGGAGCTGTCTATCAAAGTTAAGATATTATGAAAGCATTTGGAAAGAATTCAAGGGGGGGGGGGTAACAGTTAATGGAGTTCTTCCCTTGCTTCTTCACAATGGAGTTATCTTCCTTTGCTTGTTCATATTAATCATTTAATGTAATTATAAGGAAGTTGTATGATCAAAAGAGTTATGCAAGTATTTTTATCATTTGAAACATAAACAGTAGTTTTTTAACTTTCTAAATAAACAAATAGACTTGTTAATAGTAAAGTAATAATTGGCTAACTAAATTCACTGATACATGTAAAATTATTTTGGTATAAATGTCAGATGGTGATCAATTGTTAATGAAGGTTGAATATTCAAAACCTGGAGAGGAGAAGTGAGTAACTCATGATGGCTTTTAAAGCTGTTTTTGTTGGTTTGTTTAAATGCCCACAGGGATAGTTTCTGTTTGCCCCTTGGGATGGGGGATGGGAGGTTGTTTTAGATAAATCATGTATACTAATTTATCTTTTTTCTACTCCAGAATAAAACTTAATTAAATGCATATATGAGACTCCTCAACAAGTTTGTGTATGGGTTATATGCTACTCAGGTAACCGTTAAGACCTATTGGCCTCTTGTATATAAATAGACTGGTAAATAAACAATTTCTAGAAACTTCTAATTAAGAAAACATTATAATGAACACTTACGCTGTACAGGAACAGACTTGGCAATGATAGAACGTTAAACTAATAGAGACATATCTATATGAAGCGTGTTCGGAAGCATATGGTAATGGTATCGCCAAACGTTTGTATAACTTTTTTTTTGTATTAAAGTACAAAAAAAAAAACTGAAAAGATTTGAAAATTATTCCGGAGATGGAACAATTTCTATAAACAAATTCGAAATCAACGTGTGCGCGCGGTGTTCAATTACATGCATATTTTGTTTTCTTTCTTTCTTATACTAGTCCTAATTGTTTCCCTCATTTTCAATGATTTCATTAATATGTTTTTATTACACTGACAATTTCTAAACCATACACCTAATGCCATATTTTGGGATTAAATTTTATGTGATGTCAATATTCCGTGTACTTTTAGATTTACTGATCTATATTGATATGTCTAATTTTAATTATTTATGCCTAGGTATTTTGTAGGTATGTAGGACACGATGTGAACATGACTGGGAAATTATGATTTCTCAATTTTCCTGGGAATTCGATACTTTGGAACTTATAATTTCGGACACAGTTTAAATAAATAGTAACAAAGAGTTTGTAATCCAATATTTCTTAAACCACTTCACGGAAATTTAGTAGGCATTTTAGGACACAATGTTTAGATTTGTAATTATCAGGGAATTCCGATTCCATTATTTATGTAAATTTCGGCACGTTTGAATTAAGAATCTGCTTTCGATAAAGACAAAAGTATAGATGTGCAAACTTAAAGTGAGTTTTAATGTGATAGTATATTGGTAGTTATACTCGTTTTAAATTCATTTTATGAATTCAATGCATACACTGCCATTCATTATGTAAAGCCTTGTGAGGTAATAAGGATCGTAGGGTATGTGAGCTTGCTCACTTTTTATTTATCAAAAAATGTAATTCGTACATGAAGTGAAGTTTATAAAAAATGATTTAAAAAAAAAATAGGTATTAAGCTGTTTCAAATTCAATTAATGGATAACATCCTGAAATATCGATGCGTTTACTTGCCTTTTGTGCATCCACTTATCAAGTCGCAATCGTCCATTATGCAGTAACATTTTTTATTACACCGTTTTCCGTAATAAGGGAATAGACACGGTCTGCTGCAATTTATCCCAAAGTATCCAGGTTGACATTCTATAATAAAAAGAAACAAATCGTTCGTGTGCATTCATAAATAACCAAATTACTAAAACAATTGATATACGATAGCGTATGTGAGAGTGTCTTTTAGTATATCGTAGTAATTATGCAGTCAGTAAATGACTTTTAATTGATTAATTATTTAACATTCTATAACTATGCTGGTATGAGCCTAATACATATATCCATAAATTAGTTTATAACATTGACAGAATATTTATATATGTATGTGTATATGATACGGGCTGCAAAATTTTGTTTCATAACATGTACATTAACTTTGTTTCACGTATCCGATATCTTCGTAAACATAAACATAAATTGTGTTATTTAGGATGTCATACACTGCTATTGATTAAAAATAATGATTCAAATGAGTAAAATGTACATATCATATATATATATATATATATCAAATCTTCTTAATAATAGTAGAATAGTCCAATATCCTGTAATCACTTCGAAAAAATCAAATCAACGCACTACATGAAAATGCTGAGATTAGCCTGATATCAGGGTGTATTAACTATACAAGTACAGGATCAATATTATATACATCCTAACTGGCTATGAGGACGATAGCAAGTTTATTGTCCCCCGAGACAGCAACTATAGTTGCTGTCTCGGGGGACAATAAACTTGCTATCGTACGAATGGTCAGTAAATAGGTATTTTATTATACCGAAGAAAACTTTATCTTACGGCAATGCAGATTTCTAAATGGTAAACAAATAAGATCGAGTTATCAAACTTTAATTTTAACGTAGCGACTCGGATTACTCTAGATGTGTTCCGAGTTTAAAAACGAGGAAAATCGAATGCCGCCGGTGAATAGTTTCGATGACTATTTACCATGAGCAGATAGCACGGAAACTTTTTCACGGTTAGATAAAATAGCATGTTATTCGTTGTAATTTTCCATAGATTATATTCACAGAGGTATAATAAACACTATTATAGACAGGATGTCGACAATTCTGATTATGAGGTTCTAGAGTAAAAAAAAATCAAGGGCATTAATTATACCTGAAATACTCAATAGAAATTATCATACATGTATAACATCCAACGAATGTAATAAATGGAACGATAAAGAAGTTCTCTTAAATGTCTATTTATGTTATAATAAAATCGACATTTAATGTTCATTATTCAATTATATCAAATTTTGAATTATGTTCAAAACGTCCTGACCATCAGCTCGACTTAACCTTTATGCTGACCTTCTACCATGTAATGCATCAACCAATAAAATTCACATGCCTTTTTTCGCATCCATCCAAAAAGTTACAATGCCTTTTTTCGCAAGAACACATTTGGTTGCATTGTTCTCCAAAATAAGGATAGGGACACTGCCTACTGCAATTTGGTCCAAAGAATCCAGGCGGACATTCTTCATAAAATTAAACAAATCAAACATAACGAATATACGTAAACATGTCTTCATTAGACATATTAACCCCGGTTTAAGTGCGTTGTTCTTAAAGTAGAGTTTAATAGAGAATATAAGTTTTATAATCATACTTCTCGCCTCTTTCTAAAAAATTTTCAGATAACAAATAATGGTACATGTTTCAGTATCAGTATCGAATAAGAAAGATATGTGTTTCATTGGGTGGTTTTTTTTTTTTACTTTTCTCATTAGCGATTACTAATTAATTAAGTCTAATTGATTCAGACATGCTTGATAACAACACTATTGTTTCAGTGCATTTGGAAACGTGCACACCATGGTAACAAATTAAAGAAACAGTTAATTATGCGAAACGACAGGTCACAAATCAAAATTATCTGCCAGGAAAACATTCTTTATCTGTTTCAATGTAGAAATTTGCTTTTGAAATTGGGGAACCAATAATTCATGTTAATAAATCAATGGCTATTTTTTCGATAACAAAAATATGTAAAATTAATAGTAATGCTGACTAATGCATGACATTTCAGTAGTTTCATACATATTCTCTATTCAATGGCACGGCCTTTATTTTTAATCTGATTGCCAACATGTAATGCTTACCTACACACCTGTCCATGTCCGCGTCCCAGTGTGTGTCCGGACAACAGCCGTTAAACGTCCTGCTATGCACAATAAAGAATAGAAAATGGCCTAACATGTCAAAATAGAAAGCGTTATATACCTTCCAAAATCAACTAGCTAGAGTTTCTTTCTCTACATGTATATCTTGAAATTTTAATATTATATTAAACTAAGACTGTGTGGTGTATTTTTTTTAAAATATGCAACCTTTCTCCAAAGTCTTTTAAAACAATCTTGAGTTACTCACATAGCATTAACCACATTTTATACTACTTAAACAGAACAGGCCTAGGGATCCTGAAACCATTACATGGCAAATGCATTGTATTTGGTTTAAATATAAAACAGAAAAAATAATACAAATCCGCATAAAGTGTGACTCAAAACTTACGTTTCGCACGGTCCCTTTTCAGCAATACCATTGAATAGCAAGGCAGCACAAATGAACAAAAAATATACATTTATCAAATTTTCTTTAGGAAATAACCATTTTTATCAGCTTTTTTTAAAATTCAAAGTATCATTGTTTCAATTTTAACTGACAGTGTCTTTCCTTCCTGGAAATATAACATAGAAAAATTAAATTGTACAACATCCGGCAGTTATTTTATTGGAAAAACATGTGTGGTATTAATGAACTGTTTTTCTGGTGTTGTTAGTTTATATATCTAAGATGTCTACTTTCGGTGATTCTATTTACAAATAAACATCAGCGAATTTATCCTCTTTTGCCGTTTAGATTAAATATTGTTTAAACTTTAACAGGCAATTACATGTACCTATTCCAAACGTGTTTCGTTTTGGACCATTACACAGAAATTGCTAAATGAACAAAACGAAATTAAATATAAATTGACTGCTAATAATTCACGAGAAAAGTGTCCTTTATGTCAAAATTTCACAAAATTACTTTTTTGTATACTTGAGTAACCAGACATTTTTTGAGTACAAATATGCATGAAAAATTAAATCAAATATCTTGATGTATAAGCATTTTATGACCATTTTAAGGAGAAGGGTAAAACAGCTCCGTCATAGATATTAGGACATGTAATAACATCACGAACACAGAATTCTGTTTCTAATTTTTTTCGTTAAAATCGTTACTTTTACATTATATTTTCACATTTAATATTCTTTCGCAAAATAAATAAAATAGTTGATAAATATTTTTAAACACCATCAATAGAGCTAACTATAACTACCAGGGTGAAGTACTGCCTCAATGAATTAAAGAATGGATTGAAGCGATAATTACACAATCAAAAGATATTATAATAATATTAAACCACTCAGTCACCTAGTCTGAAAGCATGGATTCATTTCGAAAAAAAAAAAATATGGCTAACTTTATTTAAAATAATACCAAACAAGATATCTGTGATCCAATGCTCACTAGTAATACCCCCGCTCTGATGTTAAGATGCAAAATAGGCAAAGTCGACATTTATCAGGAAGTTGACGTCCGATTGGTACAAAAACAAATCCCAACGTATGGCATGCCTGAACAAATAGTGTGTTAAAATTTCAAGTATCTGCGAAAAATAGTTGCTGACAAATCTTTGACGGAAATTTGTTTGAAAATTAAAGCTAAAAAAAAAAAACAAAGTCGTCATTTAACAGGAAGTTGACGTCCGATTGGTACAAAATAGATCCCATCATTTGACATGCCTAAACAAAGAGTGTGTTAAAATTTCAAGCATCTGCAATGAATAGTTGCTGAGAAAAATGCGACAGAAATTTTTGTTACGGACAGACAGACGGACGGAGAGACAGACAGACAAGGATAAAACAGTATACCCCCTTCTCCTTCGGAGCGGGGGTATAAATATTTACCAGAACATGTATCTAGGTTAAAGTGACTCAATGCGCAATTTTTGTTGTTTTTCAGATGCATATACACTGCAATAAAATACACAATATACAAATGATTCTGTGCAATACGATATAATACGATAATTGTCATTCCTCATCAGGAGAGCGGCATATTATGTCTTTCTCGTAATCTTGAAGGTGTGGCCTTATCTGATTAAACATATAGAAAGACCACCTGCTAAAGAAAAATAAATTTTATTTTTTCATGTTAATATAAAAGATATAATGTTTTTTTTTACCCAAGCGTATACTAGGAACAAAGTAGAAAAAAAAAAACTAAAGATGTATACCTTTTTCCAAAATTGATGGGAGATATGTGGCAGAAAAAGAAATAACTTACTTTTTACGAAAAATGTTGATTGGATTTTCTGGTTCTGTAGATTTTTCTTTTACAAACACAACCCCTTTTGACTTTCGTACTTCAATAACACAGGATTTGTTCACAAAAACAATTTTAAAAGTAAAGAATCTGCAATTGTAAGCCTTCAAAAACATTATAGAAAATGGGAAACAAAAAGAACATTTCAAGTTTTCACTTAAAAATGACGCGATGATGCATATAAAAATGACGTTGCAATAAGTCTGCAGATGCTACAAGTAAAAAGAATTATTCTAATTAATAAGCGTACTAGGAATGACACAATGATGTAACTTACCATTTAATTTCATAAACATTAAATTTATCTTTAATAAAGTCCTACTGATTAATCTGTTTCTTGAGAATAAGAGAAAATGTCTGAATCGTTTGCAAACAGCACTCGAGCAATCACGCTAATTCATCTTTTGTTCACCATAAGATACACTCTGAAGTTGTTGAGTTATGTGTGATCATACGTAATTTGTTTTCAGTAATAAAAAAAAATACAACTTACTATTCATAATGATTGCAGATCTACACTTTGTAGTCGTAAAACAAAGACGTTTGAATTCTTCGTTAACCACACCTTCTATCACTTAAAAAGCACGGCCACAAAATTAACCTGAATAATTCTGATCATCCATCTGTACGTCGCATGTCTCATAGTCACGGCAAGTCTACACGTAACCGGAAAGACTTTGCTTACTAGCGCCGTCTTAATAAGTTAAATATTGTGAAACAAGATATATACATGTATACATGTAATATATAAAAAGCAAGTTATAAGAACAAATGTTTTTTTTTTTATTCTAAACCTATATTGGTATATTGATCAAAAATATAATTTGTTTTTCAAAAAGATGTTACTGTCATGAATAGACGAACATATTGATTGGATAACTCTACTGAAGCAACCATTCGATGATGAGCAGATTCCACCAATTCCAAAACGTGTTGTCAGGAGGCGGGCATTTTTTACGCTGGATGGAGCTGTCAATATTGAAAATGACCTTGTGGAAAATGTCACATGAAATACAAAATATCCAAGTTTTATAAATATGTACAAATTATCGCATGAAATGTATGAATCGGTATATGTAAATTATTGTCCTCCTCTTGTAAAGTAGAAGGTATTGTTGCTTGTTAAACGGAAAGACCTACCCT
Organism: Magallana hongkongensis; assembly: GCA_016163765.1. Taxonomy (NCBI): domain Eukaryota; kingdom Metazoa; phylum Mollusca; class Bivalvia; order Ostreida; family Ostreidae; genus Magallana; species Magallana hongkongensis. Next base: position 30,288,283 of record WFKH01011925.1, on the reverse strand, counting down.
TAATCATATCAACGTTGGCATGTTGATAAGTATCAGTATTACATTGTACTTGTAATATATACCATTATACATATTCCACAAGCACCTTACGCTATTTATTTTGCTCATGATTAAAAATACACAGCACTGTGTGGTAGCTCAAATATTTCATTATAAACCCGGTAATATAATTATTTTGTTAGCAAAGTTATTATAAGGAGTAAATGCGATCAACTTCCATAATTTCAATTTGTATTCTGATCGAATATAAATTCGACGCCATTTGAATTTGAGAATCAGTACTGTATTTGAAAGAGATTCCCCAGAAGCAAAAGCAGTAGATGCGAACTAATTTGGTGTTTTTATTATTAAAAGATATAAAGTGCCATTTTTGTTGAATCTGGAGTAAACTTAGGTGTTAATGGATCGCACAAAAGACAAAGAGGATCGCAAAATAATTTGACCGTCGTGTTTCAAGCAACAATTCAAGCTACTATGACTGTAAAAAGCGAGGTGTAATTAGTGCTTTGATAGTTATCCGTAAAAAAGCGATTTGTAGATAGTGCTTTAATAGCTATTTATTATGAGCACAATTTATAACGTCGCGATCCGATGACATGTCTTTTACATCCACAATTGACCACAAATATACGCATGCACCAAAAGAGTTTTTTTTATTGATGTAAACTTTTTGATAGTTATTTTTGCAACACAAGAAACAATATCTGGCGACAGACTGAATTTGCTCATGAAGACTCATGTTATAAATTTTAGGACAAGGTAACAGGACCAGACCAAGTTCCTATATATTCATGTCTGTTACGTTTCTTTAATTAATATACATGTATTTAAGTTGTGGTCGTTGTTGGGATTTTTTATATCGTGATACATTGCATACATAACTATACATCATTGAGATGGCGACCATCTCAAAGGGCCCGCTTAAATAAAGGAAACAATTGCTTTGACATTGACCTATGACCTAGAAATTTTGAGGTTGGCATAGAACTTAAAGTCAAGCTCATTACCCCTTACCAACAGGCTTTTTTTAAATTATTTAATGTGATGAAAGGATGGACGGACTAATAAATATAGGGCGCCTGCAGAGCCAAGAGTTAACCTAAAAAAAAGTAAAACATGCGGTCCGTATATTGAGTGCATTTGTCCTCAGACTGGACTGCTACTTTCTTATTTTACCCCTAAGAAGAAGACAAAGACATTGATGCATAGGTCAACATCTGCCGCAAATTACATCAAATTTTACTCGCCATTTCTACAGCCTGTCCTGTGATCACAATTTTCCTCTTCACAGGAACAATTTTGACCGCACTTTGATCCATAGTAAGGATACTGACAGGGCCTGCTGCAATTTATCCAATAGTATCCACTTTGACAATCTTGATGAAAAAATCAGTTTGATTTGCTTTTACTTTCAATTTTTGCTCAGTAAAAATCTAAACATGATATCAATAAAATTTAATAGTCGGCTTTTGAATTGTATTCATACTTTTTTTGGCCTTCCATATATACCAAAGCCAATTGTAAATACAGGATAAGGCATACCTGTACATCTAAAAACATTTAGAATAATGCATCATAAATACATTAAGAAGTGCACGGAAATACTTTTGTTATTTGATTATCGATGTCAAAATCATTATCATTGACTCTCTTTTGCAATTGTTTGTTAGAAAAATATTACTTAATATGTAACAAAACTCAATTCGTGCGATGATCGGCATTTAATATCAACTGTTAACATTATGAAATGTTTTTTTATGATATGCCAAAACTACAGCATGCTTTAAAAGCATAAATAGCGATGTTTTCTTGTTTTCCGAAATAGCTTAACTTTACTTTTAGTAGGCGAGACTAGTGTACTTCCGAATGAAATTCTTATGGATGTTAGGCAAAACATGATTGAATAATTATGTGACTGTATGAAAGATTAAATCTCAAGAAAAATGCATCAACATATAAAATTTAAAAAATTACACGAAGCTGTCACCGCATAGTAGGGCGTAATATATGTACATATAGTTAAATTCGCCTGATGCCTAATACGGACGAAACCGATCAGAAAAATGGTCATCACTGACTTTTAAACTACACATGTAATCTTCACTAACATTATTTATAATTATGTTAGAGGTATGCACCCTTTAAATTCTGAGGTAAAAGGGTCATAGCTATACAAGATACAACGTAAAAATTTAGAGGTTAAACGGAATATCCAGGCTTGCGCTTATTGTTCATTGTTACATATCTACATGGGAGGTCTCCCCGCACATATCATAAAATAAAATTGTGGGGTTAGAGTCGGAGAAATCTCGAGTAACCTTAAGGCTTTCATATTTTCGTTGGAAATGCGTGCATATGGTCCACATATTGCAGTCTTTTTTAAAAGGACAGCAACTTGTTATAGTTATCACATGTACTAACCTACGCACATATCCCTCTCTGAGTCATATTGTGTGTTTGGACAACAACCGTTGAAATAACTGGAATACGCGCAAATGATATAAAAACCAACAAGTTGATATTTGTTTTATGCTACATAATCACATGTTTTAAGCTTTTCATTTACTGGTTTAAAAATACTAAATAATGGTACATACAAATAGCATGTATAATATTATGTTCAATTTTTACACTATTTCATGACATATTGTTATTTCCGAAATAGTTTTGTTTATGCTTTTAACACAAATATTAACATCGATCATCACGACAATTTCGTTAGTGTATCAAAGGCAATAACTATATTTCTTTTCAGTTTGTTGAGCTCTTTCAACTGCATTAAAATGATTATATGATTTAATAGCAATTGTTTTAAAATGATATTAGTTCAGTTTTTTCTTCAAACTAAAACACGTTGCTTAAATTGTGAATTTATGACCTAAGAATGTGATTATATGAAATCAGGTTGACAAGCTTTTTTTAAAGTATCTGTCTTGTATGAAATATATTACAGTTACATATCATCTAACATCAAGTAACGTGTAATATACATCCACGTTTACTGATGCATGATGCATGTACCCAATATCATTAAACAGTTACAGTTTATGATCGCAAGGCCCCTTTGCAGCAAATCCAACGTAAAGCAATATAGCGTTCAATACTAAGATTATGTTGTTTTAAAAGTACGGTTAACTTAATCATACTCGACCAACCCGTTGATTAGAAAAAAAGATATTTCAAAACAGATGTGTCGTAGTCTTCCTTGTACTCTAGCTCTGTATGAATTTGAATTTAAAAAAAACTTCCGGTAATTGAATAATAATTCAATTTTCTGAGCAAAAAAATTATGTGAGAAATCGAGAGTCATGTATAATCGTATTGTGCACATTTTTGCACTTATCGTTTTCCAATTGTCCTCCCTTTGTTGAATAAACATAAAACACAATTATTATACAGAACGTTAACTGAAACACAAAAATGCAGATCTCCATAACCTCAAAGATCATCTCATTTTGTTTACATAAACAATGCCCCGGTATCGTATGGCATAGAGATTATGTTCGCGAGCATTGCGAAAAAAAAGAACAAGGGTGGATCCAAAGTAATGTCATACAATGCATCACTCTTCTCTTAGACGCTGTAATTACAGAAATCAAATAAATTATTAAAGTATGCCAAATCATAATTTTGATTGGAGTAAAATGATTATTAAGTTTGTTGAATAATTAAAAAGTAATAAATGCTTGTTACATGGTATACGGCTTTCGTATTTACGTGACATGGCCGCGTCTTACATTTACGACTTTTTAAACGTTTCTATTTCAGAGTAAATTGAATGGTTCAAAATTAAAAAAAAAATCCAATTAACCGATATTTTATAACAGATATAGCATAAACTGTTTTAAAAGATTAGAGAACGTTACAGTTCATTTTGGTGAACTATGCTGGGCTTTTGTCTCTAGATGGCCGAGCATGCATTTTTGCTTTGATGGATAGAAATCGCTAGAAAAAGTATTTGAATCATAAGTAAACCTTAGAGACAGAGAGAGAGAGAGAGAGAGAGAGAGAGAGAGAGAGAGAGAGAGAGAAAAAGATCTTTAGAATTAAGTTAATTTTTCCTAATATAACAAAAGTACATGCATGGCTCGTAGAGTAATTGCTGCTTTTAAGGGGCATCAGAACCTTGCTACGTAAATTTATTACTCATCTAGTTTTAAATGGCAGTTTTAGTTTACTAATATTAGAAAATCATCCTCATGGTATTTGAAGAATAGAAACATTTTTTAAAATCAATTATAATAGTGGTCTTTTTATAGAGATATTATAACTTACAATAAACAATAAAAAAAATCAACTTATTTTTAGTCTTTGATTTTAAATCTAATTTTAAACAAAATAACACAACACTTTGAAATAAATAAATAGAATTTCTGAAAAAACAACCCATTGTATACATCATAGTAAGGCTATGCTTATTAACTTATACATATAAAACTTTCATAAGTGACAACAACATTCCAGTAAATGACTTTCGTTGCTTAGACTCCATTGTCACGATAGTGTATAAATTCACATCGAAACAGAGAATAAAAATGAACAGAATAAATAGACAAGAGGCCATTGACCAAATCGCTTACACAAGCAACGCAAATCACGTGTTCACAAAAACCAAACCCTTATAAATACATGTAAGAGCTCACACTCATATGTGTGTTAAATGTTTCATTAAATTGTGTTCATCCATGCAAAGTAATGATATTACAATTCTAGGGTTATTCAAGTAGAACGTTGTATATGGTGACGGATTAAGACTGGTATTTGCACGTTCCTCTGTGTTTAAACATACAGCGTGTACAGGCAGTGCATATGGGTATAACTTAATCTAAAATTTTCAAAAGATTGCTTTATCAAGGAGCTTACTTATAACCTAGTGAATGCCATAACACGCAATTCACTATTATTATTAACTGCATACATTTGAGAACAAACCGCTGTGTACGTATGAAAAATACTAAATCTAATTAAAATCCACTGAAATACTAAATTCAGTATTCTGAAATTCAAATATATTTATCAGCAAATTAAAGGGAAATCGTGACATGAATTCCTGGCTTTATTTTGTTTTGCTGATTCTGATTCGAACGTGACCAGTAATATACTAAGAGGTGGTGCCATAACAACCTTGTCAACGCTGCTTTTCCTACAATGTTTATAGAAATGTGTTGTGATTCATATAAGTATTTGTTTCCTGACATAATCTTCCTTCTGTAAATACCAAACAACCAATTACTTGTATTAACATGCTATTTATTTTTTGTGTGACCAAGTTGTAAAAAGTTATTCGGTATACCATAAATAATTGTTTCTGGTAATTGATTGACGTTGGCCAGTCTATACTTGGAAAGAAACATGTGCATGACCAGATACACCTTTACCAGGATAATTTTACTGAAGTAGTTTGTTACCTTATTTTCAAATCATTTATATATGTATACAGTATAGGTGCATTTGCATACATTGGATGTAAATGTTTGAGAACCTACATATATCCCTTATTAGCTTAAAACTCCGCTTACCTGTGTGCATTCGTAGATCAAAACTTTCTATGTTACATGTAACTAGTATTAAGAGCATATGTCCTTTGAATAGACTATTTTCAAATTGTTACTTTGCCTCTTGGTAGAAATAAAAGATTGTAAAGTATCTGCAAAAAATTGTTTCAAAATACCTGCCTTTTTTACATCCACTCATATGGTCACAATTGTCTTTTTCACAAATACAAATTTGACCACACCTTGTTCCGAAGCGAGGATACCGACAAGGCCTGCTGCAATTTATCCAATAGTATCCATTTGGACAAGCTTCCAAAAAAATATTGGTTTCATTTGCATTTTTTTCCTTTTTTGGGCTTCGTTATTAAATACAAACTCAGAGGTTGGCTATTAAAATGTAATTATACATATATGTTTTTTTTTAATTTTGAAAATAGTGAAATAACGATATTGCTTTCTATATATATATACCCAGGCCAACTTTGGATACAGAATGAGGTATACTCCTACGTGTGCGTACAAATATGTACTATCATACAGACATATAAATGCACATATTTATATTTGATATCAATGTAAGAAAATACACATATATGTAATTACTACTCACTATTTTGCTAATGTTCTGTTGAAAATGTAACTTATTATTTAACAAAATCCAAATCAATGGTTACTGTTAGTTTAACGACAAATAAACACTGTACTTGCTTATAGATACAATATCCATTCTGAGTGTATACATTGAATTCTAATACTCAATGCAGTGCAGTTTGATCTGCAAAATACATTTGTCACAGACGATTTTAATATTGTTAACACTAACCTACGCACATCTTTTTCTCTGCGTTCCATTGCGTGTTTGGACAACAGCCGTTGAAATAACTGCAAAAAGCACACTGTCAGATTTAGTAAAAATCCAAAGAACCCTTTGAATGTTTGTTTATGGTACATAGTTATGTTTTGCAGTTTAATTTTACATTTCTGCTATAAAAAAAATCAAAATGGATAACGTCATGTTCAATTATAACAATTGAACATCATAGCATATTTTTCTCCGAATTATATTTTTTAAAATGATTTTAACACACATTTATATGCATTATGCATGTAAGTACATTTTTGACAGTGTTACAAAGGCACTAACTATATACCTACTTAAAACTAATTGGATGTATTTTGAAATTATGACTAGCATATTAGGTAACATATGAAATAAGGGAAAAAAACTATTGTTATAAAGTACCCATCTTGTATGAAGTATTTTTAACATCATCGAACATTAACTAGTTCTTTACTGATCCATGCACATAGAACAAAACACTCACAGTTCATGATCACAAGGTCCCTTTTTAGCATTTCCAATGAAAAGCAAGATAGCGCTCAACACTAAGATTTTGTTGGTAAATAGGGCGTATTCGATCATCCTCGACCAACCCTTTGACAAGAATAAAAATAATTTAAATTTTCTGATGGAAACTTCCTTGTTCTTTAACGTTGAATGATTTTGAGTTTGAAAACTTCCGGTCGTTAATTGACAATTTATTTCTACAGCAAAAAAAAAAAAAAGAAAAAAAAAAAGAAAAAAAAAACATTATATCGAACACCACTTGTCTGATCTATTAATCACTGAATTTTATTTTTATCAAGTTTTTTTTTTTTTCGAATGCATTTTCCTTATTGAAATAAAACAGAAGACGAACATCAAGGATACAAAACTTTTTTTTTCAAAAGATGCATTATGATATTAATTAAATATAATAATACATTACATGTAGTTTACCCACTGCAATACTGTATTCCAAAATGCTTTGAATTCGTTGCAGTTAAGAAGGCAAAACATGCACAATATGGTAGGAGCAAGGTTCTCTTATCAATTTCATATTTTGTCTGTTACAGTGTGCATCTCTAAACATTAATTTGCCACAAAATTTAATTTATGATTAATATGATTCTTAGTATGATTGTCCGTACTTTAACATTTTTGTCCTGCCTGTTACTTTGAAGTCCCTACTGCTATCTGCACATATTTTGTTATAAATGTGCTTTTTCGAATGTACTTGTTCAATTCAATTGACGTAACTGTTTATTCTCAACATCAGAACAGAATGTAAAGGTATACATGTATATCCAAGTTTTGATATTTTTCCTTGAACCTTTAATAAAACATAACACTTAGATTTAGTTTTTTTCCTAACACGAAGTACTTTATCACAATTTGAAGCAGTAAATTACGAAAAAAAAATATATATGTGATATTCTGCATATCAGAATGATTTTCTTTTCTTTAATTGAATACAACAAATTTATTTAAGAATTGTTACAGTTTTAAATTTTAACAGCTCTTTGTATGAACGTAACAGGATGGACACAATGTTTTGGATTACATATATTACGTGACATTTTTACTTCATACCTTCATTTTCTTTTCTGTAACTTGCCAATTTTCTGTAGTTCAAAGTTGTTTTATTGAAGTAAAGTTGAAATCAATAATGCTATTTCGCATTTTTGTTTAAAAAAAACAGTCAAATGAAAATAGACAATTTTTTTGAACACAACCATTGTATAAAAAACCCCATCAAAATGAAATAGATGTAGGACTTCTTTTCAAAGGGTAATATAAAATATGTACAAGTAAAATATGATTGTCTTCCTAAAAATTATGCATCAAGAATAATATTTACCGCCAATGATGTCCTATGAGAATACATTTCGAGTTGTCACTTTCTTTATCGTAGGACTTAAACAGGTTCAACGTACAAAACATAGGACAGGTGAAATCGTCAATTGAAAAATATCCGCAGGAGCTCACATCATTAATCCGTTACACTTTGCAAACATTCTGTTCAAAGTGCTATGTTTAGTTTAGATTGTTATTTTTATTTAAACCAATGCAAGGACCATAAGAGGGGCTCTTATATAAAAAATAAATATATATGATGTGGTTTCCCTAGAACTACAATGCTGCGAAGCGTGATGTTACTCCGCAAACATCATGAATATTGATATACATATACTGGTATTGTACCAGTTATCGGCTAAAACCAGTTATCGGCTAAACTGAGAGTTCGGGCTTATAGCACGCGACTATCCGAGATTTTTAAATTCAGTCCTCTGTTTTGAATAAAGAAAAGTAGATTTACTTGAAAACGTTCTTGAATATGTTTTAAACATGAATTTAAACGATCGTTGTTTACCGCTGATTTACATCTGTGCATTTTCGGCAGTGGGGGAAGTGACATTATAAGTTAAAAATAGAATATAACCCCTTTGTGATACATTATCATATCCCTTCTTTGATTTGACATATAATATCACTACATATAACATGTAAAAACAAAAGGAAATCACTAACTTCTGAGAGATTCATGGCGGAGTAAAACGCCTGATTGCACAATATTGTGCAATGAATAGTCTATGATTTTGTTTATTACTGTATGATAACAAACAAAAAAACTTTATGAGTTTTGTGTATGCATCATAGCCCCTACGATCTTTAGTCTGACCCCAAAAGGAACATAACTCAAATTACATTTTGCAGAGTATCAAATCAAATGTACAGGGATTTTACTATGCTATTATCGCGAAGCCGAGAAATGGTACAGTGAATTGTAAAAACTCGGTAAATTCGGGGCGTGCTAAAAAGCACACAAACAAGATGTTTTGGGTTCTAAATAATGATTTAACCTAACAGGTGCATAAACAAGGAGTTTACCATTTAAAGTTTTATTCAAAAATATCAAGAAATAAGGAAATACGAAAAGAAAACGTTAAATTTTAGCCGATAACTAGTACAGTGCCAGTAGTGTTGACTCTTATAAGTTGAAAAGCTGATATTAAAACAAAATTGCTGAGCCCCAGAAAATACAACAAAAACAAAACACAAAAACAAAAAAAAA
>WFKH01011925.1:30238615-30253688 GCA_016163765.1 Magallana hongkongensis | reverse complement strand
TGGTTAAATACAGTATCTCTATTATCTCAAATATAGTTAACAGTACAAGCAATATGGTTTCTGATAAGATTTCGGAAAAGAGTAAAGATGTTCAAGATGAAACAGATAATTTTGTTTTAACCGAAATATTAAACCCTGAAGAAGACATTGCTGAAAAGAAAAATAGAAAGTTGGCAAAGTGGATTTTTGTGGCCTCAACATTTTTGATAACTGCAACAACTCTTGGTATCACTGTTGATTTAAACCATTGTGTAAGTTTGAAGAATTTAACGGATTACAAATCTCTTAGAACAGAATTTTTAAAGGATAATACCGAGTGTTTGTACAATAGAACGTTTTTATTTCCTGAAAATTGTACATTAATAGTGTGTTCATACCAAGATAAAACAAGGATAAATATCGAACATTTAGTTTTTACCAACAATTTACAACGGATTTCTTTGAGCCAGAGACAATGGCAATATCTTGAACACATTTTACCATTTATTACTGAGGCTATCAGCAGTGTGGATAAAAAACATGGAACATGAAGCAGAAGTTCATCGAGTGTATAGACTAAGATTGAACATGGAGTCACAATTTTGGCAAAAACTATTTAACTATGGTTGTTCAAAACTAATAATAAGAAAAATATTTGATGAAACCACTAGAAATTGTCTTGGATGTCAAGTTGATCATCCAAGTCAGACACGACATGAATGTTTATACATAACACTTTCTGAACAAATTGGAATGTATTTTGATGATGTTTATAATCAGATTTCAAAGGAAGATGTTCAACAATGGATTTTAACAAAAATTCATACTTTTCATTATCCTAATACCATTGATGACTGGATGCAAGTGGTGGAAAAAGATTATGAAACAATTTTGAAAAAAACAAAGAAGATGATGAGACGATATAGATAAACTTAACTCATGGTATTTATTTATACATTTATATTATAAAAATGAAATAAAAAATTATTTTTGCAAATATTTTTTGTTAATTATTGATTTTTCTTATAATTTACAGGACTCAGCGAATATAAATGAGATATTGGAAAATGTGTATTACAATTTAGGAAAAGCTGGTGCATTCCAAAGTGCATCCAAAATATACCAATCATTGAAAAATAAACGCTCACCAAAGATAAGTTTACCAGTTATTAAAAAATGGTTAAAATCTAAAGACGATTATACACTTCAAAAAACAGCAAAAAGAAAGTTTAACCGACCAGCTGTTGTGACAACAGGCTTGTATGATTTGTACGATGCAGACTTGGCACAGCTAGATGCATTGTCTAAATACAACGAGGGTGTGAAATATCTTCTTTTTGTGATTGATGTATTTAGCAGATACTTATACATTGAACCACTTATAGATAAATCTGGAGGCAGAGTAAAAACAACACTCAAATCAGTATTTGAACGTGGAGTCAAACCAAAACAACTTCGCACCGATGGTGGATCTGAGTTTCAAAATAGAATTGTGAATGATTTTCTACAAAAAGAAAATATTTATCACCAAGTGGTTTTGAATGAAACTAAGGCAAATTATGCTGAAAGATGTATTCGAACAATAAAATCAATGTTGTATCGATATTTCACAAAATACAGAACCTACAAGTATATTGATGTTTTACAAAATTTTGTCAAGACATACAATGCATCTCCCCACATGTCTTTAAATGGTATAGCACCAGAAGATGTAAACAGCTCGAACGAAACCCAAATATGGTCTTCCTTATATCTCAGAAAGCGTAAAAACTATTCAAAAAAATTTAATCTAAATGTTGGTGATTTAGTGCGGATTTCTCATCAAAAAAGACCATTTATGCGTGGATATGATGAACAATTTACAACTGAAATTTTTAAAATATCATACCGTTTTCGACAAAGAGGTTATCCGATGTATAGAATAGTTGACTTTTTGGATGAAAAAGTGAAAGGAATTTTTTATGAACCAGAGCTGCAAAGTGTTGAAAAAAATACAGAGAGTTTGTGGCTAATCGAAAAAATCATTCGGAAGAGACAAAGACGAGGTAGAAAAGAAGTGTATGTAAAATTTGTAGGATGGGATGACAGATTTAATTCTTGGATATTAGAATCAGAAGTCAAGGATATGAATTTATTAAAGTAAAATAGAGTTTTATAAAGATGAGTATATATGTTGTTTTGAACAGCGATCGAAATCTAAAACTATATGAAACAAACAAACCATATTGTTTTCAAACATACTTTCACACTCCTCTTTATCTCAAAGGTGTGTGGAAAGTGGCGCTTGTAGATTTTGCCTTCGCAAATGATGAACCCACAACAGTGGACCATTTATATGTGCATTGTAATGTGTGTACCGGAATGGTGGTGGATGGAGAAGTTCAGAGTGTCCTTAGACGCGTTGTTTTTAATGGACAAACACCACAAATATTTAATTCACCATTATATGTTGATGTTATCAAGAACGAAATAACGAACCTTGAAATAGTTATAAGAAACCGAGAGGGCAATTTAGCTTCATTTTTAACAAACCCTCTTTCGCTGACATTACACTTTAAAGCTTATCCATTTTCAATATGACAGGTGTATCAGACATATACATTCCTAGTATGGAACAGTGGTTGAAATATTATAAAAATCTTATTCATCATAAAAATGAAAAAGGAGGACAGATTGGTGGTTCCATTGTTGTCCAATCATCTGGTCCTATGAACATGATAGATGAGATTCAACCTGGAAACAAACCTAGTGAGAAAACAAAAACATTATCAGTTGATCTTGTATCACCAGTGCAACAAAACACAGATCAGGTGAAAGAAGGGCTTCAACGTGAGATACAAATTAAACGAAAATACAAAAAAAGTGAAACCGAAAAGGAAATCAGTTAAGAAGACGGACAAGAAGAATTCAAAGTCAAGAAAAAAAATTAATAAAAGTTGCAAGAAATCAACTCAGTGTAAGAAGAAAAAAAGATCTAAAGACATATTTGATTAAAAGGAATACATTGTAAAAGACAAAAAAAACATGTCGTATGTAAACAAGACTCTCTTTACGGAAACACAACCAAATGAACTTAATTTGTTCACCTTACCACCAACGCAGACAGCAGTGGAAAAAATTTATTATCAAGAAATACGACCGATTTCACAATTAAGTAACAACACAAGTCCCATAGAGTTCAACATTAGTGGACAAAGTGGTTTGGAATACCTAGATCTTAAAAGGAGTCAGGTATATCTGAAGGTTCGAATTCGTAAAGGAAATGGACAGCAAATATCTCCTGATGATCATGTTGGACCTGTCAACATGTTGTTACATGCATTATTTCAACAGATTGATGTTAATGTTCAGGGGAAAATTATTACTTCATCAACTGGTCATTATCCATATAGAGCTATGTTTCAAACGTTGTGTAGATTTGGTAAAGCAGCAAAGAATACTCAACTATCTGCAATGCTTTGGGAAAGAGATACTCCAACAGCATTTGATGATGCAGATGTTAACACAGGTCGAAATATTGGACTTTTTGCACGCTCACAACATTTTAAAGATAGTAAAATAGTTGAGCTGCAAGGACCAATTTATCATGACCTATTTCAAATAGATCGATATTTACTTAACCAAACATTGGTTACAGTAAAGTTTTTTCGATCAAAGCCAGAATTTTATTTGATGACAGTGAAAGAAAATGCTGATTTTGTAATAGAAATTGAAGATATGGTGTTAAAGATATGCAAAATACAACTATCTCCAGCAATACTTTATACCCATGCACATATTTTAGAGTCAGCAAATGCGTGTTATCCATACACGAGAACTGAAGTGAAGATGCTATCTGTTCCAACAGGTCAAATCAACGTGACATGGGATCAAATCTACCAAAATGCTAGACCAAATCGTATACTTGTTGCTTTTGTAAAAAGTCAAAGTGTAGCAGGAAGTTATTTGTTATCACCATGGAACTTTCTTCCTTTTGACATTAGTCAGATTAATTTATCTGTTGACGGAATACCAGTGTCCGGAAATACTATGAAACTGAACTATTCTATACCTAACGCTCACATTGATTTACCAATACTAACAGCATTATATGAAGTTACCGGTCGATGGATGCGAGACTGTGACTTAGATATAAACAGAGAAGATATTGCCGGAGGATATTGTATGTTTGCTTTTGAACTGGAGCCAACATTTCAAAATATGAATTGTATGTCACTTATTAGACAGGGAAATGTGCGGTTAGATCTTCAATTTGCAACTGGGGTTCCCGAACCAATAACAGTTGTTTTATATAGTGAAAGTACAGGATATTTTGAAATGACAAAATCTAGAGATGTTGTTTTATAACAATGTATACAGAAGAGTTGTTGTGTATTGTTCGCTGTGATGAAGCATTGCGAAAGAGCGTTCTTGGAGTTTTCCCAATAGATCGCATTCCACATCGTGTGTGCAGAGGTCAGGCGTTGATTATCAATACAGATCCACACAACAGACCAGGTCAACATTGGGTTTGCTGTTATGTGGATGAATGGGGACGAGGAGAATTTGTAGACAGCTATGGTCATTCTCCTTCATATTTTTCAACATCTCTCAAACAGTTTTTTGGAAGAAATTGTTCTGAATATGTGTATAATACTGTGCAATATCAAGGTGGAGGGACAAATGTTTGTGGACAATATTGTATATATTTTTTAATGCATCGATGTAGAGGAGTATCTATGTATGATACATTATCTGTTTTTAGCTCTAATTACGCTATTAATGATCTTTATGTATATAATTATACTGTAAAAACTTTTCCTTTCTGCTTTTTGTAATTAATAATAGTATAAACTTTGTTATATAATCATTCACCTATAAATAAAATATTATCTGAAATCTGTTTTGATTCAGTACTTAACATGGAGCGATGGAATAGAGAAGCGCTTGTTAAAATTCAAGCAAAAACCACAATGATGGTTTGTGCACCTATTAATTCTGGGAAAACCTTTTTTGTACGAAAACTTCTTGAGCATGCAGATGGCATATTCACTATTCCACCTTTGCGAATTTTATATTGCTATGGTATTTATCAAAACAAATTTGATGAGATGATGAAAACAGTTAAGAATATCCAATTTCATCAAGGTTTGCCCACAGAGGAAAATATTGAGGATCTGACCAAAGGATCTGAACATTCAATTTGCGTTCTTGATGATTTGATGGATCTTGCATGTGAGAGTTCTTTTATTCAAAAACTTTTTTTTTCTGGAAATCATTTAAATTTATCAACAATTAATATTGTTCAAAATATTTTTCAAAGAGGAAAAGTAGGGCGAACGTGTTCGTTAAACACACAATATTTTATATTGTTTCGTCAACAGCGTGACATGCAACAAATATTATGCTTAGGAAAGCAAATATTCTTAGGCAGATCATCATTTTTCATGGATGCATTTTATAAAGCAACCAATGAACCTTTTGGATACTTATTGATTGACATAAATCCATATTCAGACAAACGTTATCAGTTAAGAACAAAGATTTTGCCAGGTGAAGATACTCGGATATATCTTCCTTTAAAATGAAACTATCAAAAAATCATCGCTTATTTTTAAAGTTTTTCATGATTGCAACCAATGATCAGTGCACAGCTCTTTTAAAATGGGCTACAAATCACCAATTACAAGTAGTTGTAGAACTGATTTTGAACGGTCTGCACCACAACATCCATTTGAAGAAGAAGGAAATTCGTAAGTTGCAACCACACAAACAATTACTGCGCAAAGTAGTTAACCCTGAAATACCAGGATTGCGAAGGAAAGCATTGATAGTAAAAGTAGGTGAAATACTTAAAATTTTTATTCGAGGCTATTTCAGAGATGAGTCGCGAGATGGTTCTGGTGCCGGTGGACAAATACAAATATCTGATTGACAAGATAGAATTGTTTGAGAATAATTCCAATAATCAAACTGGAGGTGATTTACAAGATAAAAAACCCACCACAATTAACGAACCGAATCAACCAGATGATTTTCAAAAACAAGAATTTAATCCGAGCAAGACTGAAGGGGACACAAGAGAAAAGAGCAACGTAACAGATTCATTATCCGTGAAAAATGATAGTGATCAATATGTAGAAATTTCACCAAATCGTTTCCTTCAAAACCTTATCAGAAAACCATCCAATCGTAGACGAAAAAAGTGGTTATCATTTAAGATGTAATGAGAGTATATATAAATGTGGTGGATATCAACTTATATGACATAGTTTTCTATCAGAATGTACTGGAGCTGAGTCTTTATTCAACATGAACAACAAAGATGATAATTTTGACAAAATTTTGAACACGTATTCAGATTCTGATCCAAGAGTTTTGCAAATTGTTGGAGACATAGAGAAATCTATTGCTGGCTCAAAAACTAGTTTTGAAGATGTTGAGGAATATCTTCAATCACAGAATTGGTGTAGTGTTTGCAGAATGCAGATTGAAAACAGAGAGACATTTCAACAACATTTGACAAATCATTCCCTTACCTGTCAGGATTGTGAGAAACGTTTTTCAAGAAAGGATGCCTTAAAACGTCATCAAAAAAATGCATGTGTTAATAGTAGTAAACATAGAAAAATATTGTGCGATAAATGTGGAACTGTTAAAAAGGGTACTTTTTGTACATGTACAGTTCGTGAAGAAGAAAAATATCAATGCGAGTTTTGTTCTTTTCGAGTAAATTCCATGCAAGAACTCTTTCAACATTTTTTAGACAAACACAAGGTTGTACAAACTAGTGTCTCAGACAGATTTTTTCTGCCTACAAATAATAGTAATGATTTGCAAAGTAATCTGAATCATGCTAAATCATCTGAATCGTTACTGCAGACAGGAGGAGAAACACAGAGTGGTATGAACAAAAGTGTACCAGACGTTTCAAATGCATTGACACAAACAGGAGGAAAACAATCAACACGAAACCGGAAACAAAAAACAACCTTTCGTGTAAAACGAACAACAAATTCAATTTCTGCTTTGAATAATGCAGCAAATAAACATTATATAACACCTGGTGCAGATGAAAAGTATGATCTTTTGACATTTTTGGCAAATATGCATACAGATGTGGTTAATCATCTGCAAAAAAGATGCCAGAAGTTAAAGCAAATTGTCTGGTATGTTGCAGTAAAGGTTGACATGCAAAGACAAAGCGTTGATGGAGTAACTCAAATAAGCACACCTCACTTTCGATCATCCTCCTTCAAAATTCTTGATGCAAATTTTTCTGCAAGCGATGATGTTGACAAAGGTTTTCAAAGTTTATACAAAAACTTTGAGGAATATAACGACCGTGGTTCAGGATGGACTTTGAAAAAAATTATTCATATTGAAATAAGTACAATTGTGTATGATCCACTTCCTGGTAGGACATATTTTACAGAACCAACAAAAATAAAGAATTCTAAAGCAATTCTTAATATTCAAAATGTGGATGAAAAATGTTTTTATGGTGTGTTTTGGCGGCTCTTCATCCAGTGGAAAACCATGCTCAACGGGTAAATAATTATACCCAATTCGAAAATGAACTATGTGTTAAAGGAATTGATTTTCCAGTAAAAGTAAACCAAATTCCAAAATTTGAGAAACAAAACAAATTATCAATTAATGTTATTGGGTATGATGAGGAAGAGGATCATTTTTTTCCAGTGTATATTTCTTCAATGAAAGATGCTGTTTTAGAAATTGATTTGCTAAAGTTGACTTGCTTTGAAGATTCACACTATGTGCTTATTCGAAGTTTAAGTCGACTTTTGGCTCGCACAAAATGTAAGGGACATAAATATTTTTTTTGTCGTTATTGCTTACAAGGGTTTTTGTCTCAAAAGGTATTAGACAATCATAAACAACTTTGTTCACATCATCATCCACAAAGCACATTATTTCCAGTGGAGGGTGTGAATGATACTTTGAAATTCACAGAAAATAGATTTCAACTCCGTGTGCCTTTTTGTATTTACGCCGATTTTGAAGCTTTTCCAAAAGATGTAGAAACGTGCTATCCAGATCCGAACAAATCCAGCATAACATGTAATACCAAATTTGAAGCATGTTCTTATGGATATCAAGTTGTTTGTTCGGATGAACGTTACACTAAATCCCCTGTCATTTACAGGGGTTTAAATGCAGTTCAGAATTTTTTGGAAAGCTTGCATGAAGAGGAATTAAACATAAAAGAAATTCTCAAAAAAAACTGTCCAATGATAATGACAGATTTTGATAAAGAACATTTTAAAAAACAAAATCAGTGTTTTCTATGCGAGAATTATTTTTCACCCGAAACAGGGAAAGTAAGAGACCACTGTCATGTTTCCGGAAAATATCGAGGTGCTGCATGCATTGCATGTAATCTGAACTTTAAACCACCAACCTTTATTCCTGTTGTTTTTCACAATCTAAAAAATTTTGATTTGCATTTGCTAATTCATGGAATCGGAATGTGGAAAAAAGAAGATATTTCATGCATACCCCACAACATGGAACGATATTTGTCCCTAAGTCTAGGAAATTTTCGATTTATAGATAGCCTACAATTTTTAAATGCCTCCTTAGAAGAACTTGTAGAGAATTTAGCTTCAGATGGATTAAAGCCATTTCGACTTTTACAAAAGGAGTTTCAAGACCCAGCTCAAACACACCTTATGAAGCGAAAAGGTGTTTATCCTTACAACTACGTAAAAAACTTTTTAAAAATTTGAAGAAAAAAAACTACCACCAAAAATTGCTTTTTATAACACGCTGACAAAAACCCACATTACAAATGATGAATATATGCATGCGCAACAGGTTTGGAGTACATTTAAGCTGAAAAATCTCGGAGAGTATCATGACATTTATCTCAAATCAGATGTTTTACTGTTAGCAGATGTTTTTGAAAACTTTCGAGATCTAACCATGAAAACATATCAGCTTGATCCAGCTCATTTCTTCAGCTGTCCTCAATTAAGTTGGCAGAGTGCATTAAAATTTACGAAATGCGAGTTAAAATTGTTATCGGATCCAACTCAATATCTGTTTTTTGAAGAAGGGATTCGAGGTGGAGTATCAACAATTACAAAGCGCTATGCAAAAGCAAACAATAAAGACCTTCAAGAAGATTACAACCCACAACTACCATCAAATTATCTCTTGTATTTGGACTGCAACAACTTGTACGGAGTTGCATTGTCTGATTATTTACCAACTGGAGATTTTAAATGGTAAACAGAAGAAGAAATATCCATTTTGAATGTTTCCAATCTACCAGAAGATAATGACAAAGGTTATATTATAGAGTGTGACCTTGAGTACAGCACTGATTTGCATGCAAGTCACAGCGACTATCCGCTAGCTCCTGAAAGAATGGTCGTCAGCGATGAGATGCTTTCAGCACACAGCAATAAAATGTGGAGAGATATTCAAGATCACTACACATCGGAAATTAAGAGAACCAAGACATCAAAACTTATTCCTAATTTGTATAACAAGAAAAATTATGTTGTACATTATAGAAGTTTGAAGCAATACATATCTCTTGGTTTAAAGCCAACAAAAATTCACAGAGTTCTAGAATTTAGTCAAGCGGCATTTTTAAAGCCATACATTGATTTAAACACAGCAAAAAAAGCTCAGGCTAAAAATGATTGGGAAAAAAATTTCTATAAACTGATGAACAATGCTGTTTTTGGGAAAACTTTGGAAAACTTACGAAATCGTGTTGATGTGAAACTAGCTCACACGGAGAAAAAACTGAAAAAACTTGTAGCAAAATCGTTTCTTAAAAGATTTGAGATTCTGAATGAAAATTTGATAATTTTCGAATTTGAAAAGGTTAAACTTTTACTCAACAGACCTATTTACATTGGTCAAGCAGTTTTGGACATAAGCAAAACTATTATGTACAATTTTCATTACAACTACATCAAAAGGAAATTCGGAGATCGAGCTCAGCTCTGTTTTACAGATACAGATTCTTTTTTGTATGACATCAAATCTGTCGATGTATATAAGGAGATAGCAATTGACAAAGATTTATTTGATTTTTCTAATTATCCAAATACGCATGAGCTGTTCGATTTGAAGAACAAAAAAATGTTAGGTAAATTTAAAGATGAATGTGGTGGTAATGTCATTCAGGAATTTGTAGGATTACGATCTAAATTGTACAGTTATCGTGTGAAAGATGTAGACATTTGCAAAGCAAAAGGAATCATGAGAAATACTATTTCAAAAGAAATTACGCTCAATCATTATAAAAACTGTTTATTCAGAAACAGTGTTGTTCGATGTGAAATGGATGCAATCAGAAGTTCTAAACATCAATTACAAATTGAAAGAATTAATAAGATTGCCATTAGTGCTTTTGATGACAAGAGATATCTATGTAATGATATTGAAACTCATGCCTTTGGACATTGCAAGGATGGTGTAAACATTTCTTCTTAAAATGTAAAAGCAGTTGAAAGTGTTTTAATAAACAAAGACATATAATGATTTATGTGTTCTTTATGTTATCTATAAAGATTGTAAAATGATGTATTGTAAACATGTTTGTTTGTTAGTTTGTTTTTGTGTTTAATGTTTTCTGGTTATTGAGTTTTTATTTTTTCTTAATGAAAAGTAGTGTATTCTTAAATTGTATGAGTGTCTAAAATATAAACAATATTTAATATCATGTATGTAACAATTATCACAATCATATTTGATTCTTGATTATCATAAAGAAATAATATATGTGTAATGTAGAAATAAATATCTACCTTGTTGTGCAATAAACTTTTTTAGTCATTGAATTCTTCTTTTACTTGATTTAAATTTGTGATTTTCAAACAGGAATTTTTTTTTCAAAATATGCATTCTGGTATGATTAATCATTTAATGTTTTCTTAAACTATTAAATGTTATTCTCTTAAAAATCGGAGGGAAAAATATCTGATAAAATAAATAGGAATAATAATCTCATAAATTTTAGCAATGATCTTTTTCTTCATAACTTGCATGAATCATCAAAAAATAGCATTTTATTATTTACATGTACATCTTTCTTGCATTAAATTACTGAATTAATAATAAAAAGAAGGTAAAAGTAATTTAATTGTTTAAAATATACATCAGTACGTTTGATTAAAAAAAATAGTCACGTTTTTATATAAGTCTAATATTATCTTGATTATTTCATGCAGTTTGAGATATTTTTTCCTAGGTTGCTGAAGGTTTTAATCGTTTAATAAACTGACAAAAAATAATAATATAATGATGACTACTAATCTATGAATCAAATTACTACATACCAACCTACAGATCTTAAATGTCTTTTATACTTTATATTACATGTATGTGTGAATAAGTATAAGACTTTTTAAAATTTTGATTTAAAAGAAATGAAAGAATTATATATCACATAAGTTAATCAACAACCAAAAGCTCATTCAAACATGTATTATGTTTAACTTCTTTTTATTAAAAATCCCCAATAATCAAAATTAACATCAAGTCAATAAAACGCAACTTTTGTGTGATGTTAAAAATTTCTTTAAATGTTTAAGGTGTGTGTATGTGTGTTTTATTAATAAAAACACGTGTCTGATAAAGTTATTTGTACTTATGGAAACTGTATTGCTAATTTTTATAGCATAAATAATGTTCAAAATTAAAAAACAATGCACACAATTACAGATAAAATTTAAAAAAAAAAACACAGTCAAATTGTTCATAAATCTTTATTGGAGTAAAAAATATGTATTGACTAAGTGGAAACTTTTATCAAATATCGCTTATAAAAACTTGTATAAATTCTTTTTTTTTTACACATTAAAAATAATATACTACTAAAACATT
The DNA here is from genome assembly GCA_016163765.1 of Magallana hongkongensis. Taxonomy (NCBI): domain Eukaryota; kingdom Metazoa; phylum Mollusca; class Bivalvia; order Ostreida; family Ostreidae; genus Magallana; species Magallana hongkongensis. Next base: position 30,241,862 of record WFKH01011925.1, on the reverse strand, counting down.
TCATTGATAATTTTTATAGCTCGCGTTGTCATTCGTCGCTCTCATCGGCACAGGCTGCCTCGTCATCAATGAATGGATTTTTCTTTTATTCAACACCACCTTCCTTCGTAGTTTTGGGCGATCTGCTTTAGCCTTTCCTTCCTCTGTTTTAAGAACTTTCCTTGGCGATGAATCGGGATCGACAAATGGGACTTCAAGCTCTCCTTCAGACGAACTGTCAGCATGCTTTTTTTGGTAAAAAGAAAATATAATTTTGATTATAAACGTATAAATCAAACATTTCTCTCAACAATATATATATATATATATATATATATATATATATATTTGAATTTCTTATAAAGGAAATAAATAGCAAAGACAGGGGATCAGTTATATTAATTATAAAATCAACATAAAATATAATAATTACTAATTAAACTTACCACAGATATAAGTTCTTTTCCTATTTCCACAATGGAGTTTTTCATGTCAGTCAAAAGTTGAAATTCCTCCAAGCTCAGCGTTACGGATTTTTCAGCCTTTCTGTTCCTAATGTGTACATAGCATTTCTGAGTTATTGGGAAAAAGTTTATGGAAACAAGTTTATTGCCTCCAAAAAAGCTATACCCACTCTCCAATACATTTGAAGTATTGTAAGATTTCTGAAGTTCGTGTGTCATGTTGGATGGTTTGAATGAATTATGTTTAAATTCTCTCTCTTATATAGTATAATTTTTCCCATGTGTAGCGTTAAGATTTTTATCAAATTAACCACCACCACATTTTTCCGCACTAGTAGTTCTATATACCTGTTGACCACAATATTCTTATTGTCGGTATTTGCTTCTATTTATTCGCACAACTTAATAAAAATTGTAATAGTATATTAAATTGATTTTTTTAAATGCATCAAATTAAAATGTAAAATAATTCAAAGAAATTAAGTGTTCAAGAAATTAACCTATAACAACATATTTATATCAGTAAATAAATTAATGTTTAAATTTATTAAGTAAATACATTAGTAAAATAAAATCATTTTTTACTACAATCTAAACATATCAAATAAGGTGATTAATGTTATAGGTTGGAATATAGGTAAACACAGTCAATAAATGAAATAAATATTTCACTTCTATTCGAATTCTAGAAATACGATAGAACATCGAATAACTTATGAACGACTTAACACACATTACCACATAAAGGACGCCCTTCCTGTTTTGGATTGTTTACGTTTTGTCTTCGGAAATATTCAAGTACTACACTATGTGGATGAGGATACTAATGTTATTAACATTGTGTCATTACTATGATGCAAGAACATTTGCTGTTGATGCAACTCAGTGCATTCAATCAACGAGCGGGATGTTGGGGTGTGATTGGCGTGGTGCGGGAGATTACGTTGGCACAAATCTGAAGTTCAACACCTTGGTTTTTCGACGCTTCTTTAAGTCAGGATTCTTACATGTGTTTAAGTCACCAGAACTCCGCATTATTGAAATACAAGACGGTGATGCTACGTATGGAAACATTGATGCACCAGATCATGTTAAAGTATTCCTGTCAACAGAGTTATGCAAGAAGGTACGCAATTTTTTCGCGCGCAAAATGACATGAATATAGACAGAGTTATCTTCCTTTGTTTTTAATTGAATAAGGAAAAAAATCCAAGAATATATAGCATAATGATATACAGCTTAGTGTTTTATTCGAAATTCATAATTTAAAAGGCATTTGTCATATTTTATTCAAATAAATTCTTTTAGCATCAGGATGATGACACTTCAGTTGTCTCTTCCTCCTCCTCCTCCCCCTCCTCCTCTTCAAGTTCTTCGCCTTCAACATCAGCTGATAATACCGATTCATCACACTCTGAAATGGTATATACTTTTAATTAATTTCTTTTTTTTTTGTTAACTGCTTAAATTCAATTTATATATATATATATATATATATATATATAATATATTTAGTGTTTGCAAAATACTTATAAAAATAATAAAACTGTCTGAAACCTATTTCAAGAGAGTAGCTAACTTGCACAATAGACTAACTTACACTAAAAGACTAAATGTGATAAAATACTTTTTTTATTCTTTAGAAAACAACAGTGACTCTTGAGGTTCAGACAACATCAAATGTGGCTTATCCACATATCCAGATCTTCTTTGAAAAACTTCATGTTTTGGAAATTACTGTAATCGTTCTCTCAGGTATGTATGAATAATTATCATAATCATATTTATTTAGCTATAAATCTTTCTCCCCAAATGATAAAAAGTACTATATCAAAATTGTTAACTTTATATTTTGCAGTGAAATGTTCAATCCTATCCATATATCTTTGTGTAAAATGCGTAAAAAAAATGTGTTAAAAGAAAATGCAACAACAGACCACATGAAAGAGATGTAGAAATTGGACCAATTTCGAGACACTGCAAAATACATTAATTAAATAAATGTAAGAATCTTATGTGCATTCATCTTTTTTTCAGTCTTATTTGTGCTTTGTTTTTTTGGTGGAATAATATGGAAAATATTCAAAAGATGGCAACAAAGAGAAAGAGTAATATATTCAAGAAATATTGACTTGACCAGCTTTTGAAAAAAAAACAAATCTTCTTTGCAGTGTTTTTCATCACCGGATGTACTTTCATCACTTTTTGCAACAATAGTCAAAAATCAAATAAAATTGACTCAACATCTCAAACACCAAGACCCACTTCAATGACAGCAAAAACCCAGAATACTCAACAATCTCCAAATACTTCACCAGCTAGCCAGTCTATGAGAAGACAGTCAGAAAGATTGAGAGCTAAAAATGGAAATCTATGATGTATGATATACCTCAAAGCCCTCAAAGATATAAACTGGAGAGAGAGAGGGAGAGAGAGAGAGAGAGAGAAAGGGAGAGAAAAGGGATAGAAAGAGTGTGTAAATATATTTTCTGTAGTTTTTTACCATTGCCAATGTCCTACCTTACAATGTCTTGATTTTTTTTTTTTACCTCACATTTTTCACATTTTTTTTTCTGATATGTAATCTACCTCAAAGATATAAACCATGTATGTTATTTTAGAATTTTTGAGAATACTCAACAATCTCCAAAAACTCCACCAGCTAGTCAGTCTATCAGAAGACAGTCAGAAAGATTGAGAGCTAAAAATGGAAATCTATAATCTATGATCTACCTCAAAGCCCTCAAAGATATAAACTGGAGAGAGAGAGAGAGAGAGAGAGAGAGAGAGAGAGAGAGAGAGAG
>WFKH01011925.1:30196663-30217639 GCA_016163765.1 Magallana hongkongensis | reverse complement strand
GGGTTTACTCTGGGTTTACTAAAGCAGACCCAGAGTAAACCCAATGTAAACCCAGAGATTAATCCCCAATCAGAAGAAGACCCATGAGGCATACGCTACATGTGTATTTGGAATATACAAAGGGTGGGAATTACAGGCAGTAAAATAATTAGATAAAAGACGGATCTGCCTGACATTTCATTGTTTAAAGAGGACCCTCAAAGCAAAACGTGAGTAAACACAACGTAAAGCCTGAGTGGACCCAAAGTAAACCCAAACTGGACACAAATTTTCAAAAAGTAAATCCCAAAAGTAAACCTAGGGTTTAGTTAGGGTTTACTCTGGTGTTAAGTTGGGTCTGATCTGTACTGTATATTGCACGCTGCCACTATTGTGACTTTTTTTATTCCAAATAAAATTACAAATAAAACCAGATGACAATAGACGATTATATCTGAGCATAATTTACTTCACTAGGAGTCAGTGCTTTTGATCCATAACAAACAGGTTTGCCATCCTGCAATAACGTAACTCCTAGACCATACTTTGAAGCAACTACTTGCAACACTACGTCTTTATTGGGGTCAAAATATAAAAGAATAGGTCCTGGAGACCTAGTTAGAATGGACTTGACCTTGTTAAAGGCTTCATCTTGGGCTGCATCCCAAACAAGTTCAGACCTGGACGATAATAGCATCCTGATGGGAGCAGTTACCTCTGACAAGCTTGGCGCAGATTTTGCTAAATAGGTAATCATACCTAAAACAGTCTCTAGCTCACTGCGATTTTTGGGGAGCTGCATCTCGCTGATGGCTTTGACCTGTTCGGGGTTTAAAGTGGTTTAAATTATCACTTGTGGTCATGCTTTTTTTAACATAAACTTCATAATTAAGCTTTACTGCACGTTTGAAGTTAGAGAAATCGTATTTACTGGTTTATGCCTTTCTGTTACTCAAGTAATCGACTGAACAAAATTGATAATGTTTAGGTTCACACGTCAATCTAAAAAAATAAATACATGTATGCATAAATATATGCATTTTTATTAAATAAATGACAGATGTTTACATGTACCTACTGTCATTCAAAGTAGAAAATGACCTCGAGTAAATTTTTATTCCAAGTCAAGTTCTTAGCTTACTGAATAAGTATGTTATAATTGTAATCGGGATGTTTAAAATACATTCTCTAAAGTCGGAATTACCGTGTCGAAATAACGGCGGCAGACATTTTCCACTATACTTGGCATCTGTTGACAATTCCACAACTACGCGGAGATTCATACGACACTATATATAACCTCCGCTCTTAGATTTCAACAAACATGCTCCGTTTGACGTTGGTTTGTAATTTAGGGGAAAGTCAAAGGTTAAAGAACAGATTCAAATCGATTTTGCTTCAAATTTTCCAGACCGTGTGTTTAGAGCGAATATAATGATTTGCTAATACTGATGCTATGTTGTAAAACAAACCGGAATGGATGGTGTGACGTCATAGATTAAAATTCAATGGCAGCTCCCATTGCGGCGGGAAATTTAATTTAAGCGATATATTTTCTTGATTTATTCATTGTTCCGGGGTTTTTAATGAAAATAAATAAGATTTACAATTATAGTGGATGTTAATTTATTAATTTATTATAAATCATATTTTTAGTTTCCTTCCCCTTTAAGACCTTGACCTAAAATTATATGACCAAAATAGTCTACTTCTGTCTGGCAAACAGCAAGTTTTTCAGGATTAAGCTTTATGCCTTTCTCTCTGCATTGTTGCAGAACCGCCAATAGCCACTTCGAGCATCTAGTTTCGTAAAGGATTTTGCTTTAGATAGCTGTGGAAGAACGTCATTGAGAGTTCTCATGGGGTAGTGTGGGCGACGAATAGCCGTATTTAGATCTCGTGGATCCAAACAAATTCTAAGTGATCCGTTTTTCAGCAATAACCAGGGAATTAACTCATTGGGTTGGTTCTTGACCTTTGTAATTACCTTGAGCTTTTCCATCCTATCCAATTCTACCTTAAGCTTTTTAGATATGACCTGCGGAACCCTACGGGAAGGGTGAATAACTGGTTGTATAGTTGGGTCAACTTCAATCTTAACTTCACCTGGGAATAGGCCTATGCCTGTAAATGTATCTTGGTATTCGTCAATTACTGTATCTTTATCGAGGGACTTGGAAATTGGGGTCAGATTTACTGAGTCAACTAGTTTTACAAGTCCTATGTTTAAATATGACGGTAACCCCAAGATAGGCGGAGCCTTTTTCCCCTGTGGATCAATGACATGAAAGTCTGTCTGTACCCTTTGACCCTTGCAATCAATATCTAGACTGCAAACACCTACTGACTTAAGTGGGGAACCCCCGTACCCCAAGAGATTTTGGGCTGGACGGAGAGGGCATGACACTTGCATACGTCTAAATACATTGATGTGGAGTACATTTACTTGTGAACCTGTGTCTAGTTTACAATTTACAGTGCTGTTTGACCGTGCATGCAATAGATTCAATTCAGCAAATGCTTCACTATTTGTGACACTTGTACATGATTTTGCAATACAATCAATAAAGAAACCATCATAATGATCATCTACATCATCATCTATATCAACATTTTCAAATGATTGACACACATCATATTCATTTACACTGGCACTATATTCATGAATTTCACAAACACTTTTGCACCCTTTTGGTAAATGATTCCATCGTCGGCATTTGGTACACTGCTTTCCTTTTGCGGGACATCGGGCATGTTTGGGATGGTCGAAACCACAGTTCTGACACTTACCTTGATGCGCGAACGCGTTGTCTTGTCCCCGGTGATCATCTCGTCCTCTATGAGAAGTTCCTCTCCTGCGCGACGGTACAGTAGATCTGTGAGCGCGAATGTTTCCTCGGCCACGTCCCCGGGAATGAGGTCTGCCACGAGTCACTGCATTAACATCCTTCGGAATGGCGGAATTATCTGTTCCAGGCTGGCCCATCGTCTTCAGCTGCTGCTGCGAGTATTCGAAATTCTGAGCAATTTGGATTGCTTTCCCCAATGTGAGCTGCGCCCCTTCATTGATCAGTCTCTCTCTTACCTTAGCTGAGTTTGTGTCAAATACAAGGCGGTCTCTAATCATCTCATTTTCTGCTCTACCAAATGCACAGTATTTAGCTAATAGACGCAAGCGAGTTATATATTGCTCCACTGGTCGTGCACCTTGTGTTTCGTTATTGAAAATATATCTCGAAAATACTGGATTATGCTTGGGCTGTACGTATTCTTTAAATTTCTTGAAATGTACTTCTAGCGATTTACCTTCATTCGAAGTATTGTAAACATCTCGGCCCTTTTCTCCAGCCCATAGTAGTAAATATCGAATCTTCTGTTTCTCCTCTTTTTCAGCGAGAGGTCCTTCAAAAATAAGTTCCACGTGCTGTCTGAATTTCTTTCACGCCTCGAGTGGGTTTGATACGTCTGCGGTTGCGGAATACCTGCTAGATCCATTCTGCGATTATCGTACTGTTTAAACTGCCGGATCCCACTTCTGACATCATGTTATGGTATGATGGGCCACGGATGCTTGCCGATTTCAACACGTTACAAATAACGCCATTTCTAACTTTTACAAAACTTTTATCTGCGCATGCTCAATAAACAAATAAATTCGTACACATACTATTTCTTATAATATGACACTATGCATATTAGCTATTATGCATAGGGCAAACAGATGATCCAAATATAGTAATGTTGCTGAACCTCGGGAATTAATTACACTGTCTTCTGTTTAAAACGTCCATTGGGGTTATGCATAAGGCATTTCCATGGAGGTACATTTAGTTTAGTGAAAACTTGTTTATATAACAGTTATATCTACTAAACTACGCACATATCCATCCCTGTGTCCCAATGTGTGTTTGGGCAGCATTCATTGAAATATTTGCAAAACACAACTGACGCATGCATAGCAAGAGGCCCAGAATCACATAGCTCACCAAAATCACAAAATCAATTCCAGATCAGAAAAAACTGGTTTTCAAATACAGAATATCTAGACAACTAGTCAATGTAAAAAACCCACTCCTCCCTTTCCATTGTTGCCCCACACAACTCCCTGGGATCGTGATTTGAACTAACTTGAATCAACATCACCTGAAGGTGCTTCCACACAAGTTACAGGTTTTCTGGCTACTTGGATTCAACACAATATATATGGTTTATCTCTTTATATTCCGATGTAAATATTCGACACTCTCCTCTTCCAGTGTGACCCAATCCTGTCCCCTGGGACGATAAATTAAACAAAATTTGACTGTTTTAGGGTCATCCTAAATGTACTTTTTCTGTTACGTGGTTTCTTGACCATATTACCATGCTTAAAATTGTTATATTCTACTAGGCTATGTCTTTAAATAGTCATATTAACAATAAGTCAATTGTTTAAACTAAGTTAATTGGTTTTGATGTAAAGTATGGGTTCTAAAATGTAGTAAAACATGACTACAAATAAAAATGCTGATGTCAACGCATCCATGTCGTTTTTATTATGCCCTCGTACGATGAATCTTATATATTATATATATAAAAAAAAACTCACTTGCATTTTATGTTAAAGTAAACTGATTTTAAAATACATATAAAAATCCACAAAAATACAACTTACAGATCACAGGGTCCCTTTTTCGCAACTTCAATGTAAAACAAGATAACGGTCAAAATTAATGTGATATTGATAAATCGGAGGCATTTAGCCATGTTCGACAGACCGGTTGATAATTACAATTAAAGATATTTAATAATTGTAATAATGTTAACTTCCTTGTACTTCATTATTGTATGATTTGAGTTTAAAATATCCGGACATTGAATCATAGCTATTGTTTTTACTTTGACAGACAAGAGAAATAAAAGATCACTTAATTATTTTTTCTTGCAGTTTTTTTTAATTTATTTACTGTGCTTTCTAAATGTCCTCTCTTTTGCATTGTAGAATAAGCAAAGAAAATACACATTATACATGTTCATATACCACATTTTTAAAACACAAAACATTTACGTATGCATGCCTTATATAAAAACGCTTTTTTAAAAGCTTTTTTAAACTTCCAGATCAGGATGAAGGCTAGCTAAATGTCGTTTATGCAACACGCTTGTTCGGATTGAAATTCAATTTTGCAGATTTTAAGTATGTGCACTGGTTTTAAATTCTAGCTTTTTTGTACTTTATACCATTTTATTTTGTTTTTCAAGTAAATTTTATTTGGGTCTTCCAGCCACTTTTGATGTATCTATGTTCACGCGTTCAGTAATATGCGTGCCTAAAAATCCATTTTAATTCTTCAAGTTTCATAACCCATTTTAAATATCAGTGAGCCATTGTCACCTTAATTAGAATTGGAATTCTCCGAGACTTCAAACACTCCTACTACAAGTAGTAATAAGAAAACAAATGAACTCGTGTAACTCTAGGGAGGGGGGGGGGGGCGTAATGAAGACAAATTAAAGTATGTAACAAATCTGTTAAATTTGTCTTGACAAATTTGATATATAGTAACAAGTAAATATTTTTTTAAAGAATTTGTTACGTCGAGTTAAACATTCTGTTTGATTGAAAGTATTGTGTCAACAGACCAACATTTTCCTTCATCAAGTTGACCCTGATGTCCATGCAAAAAGCATAAAGCCGGATACCATGGGGACAAATCTGCTTGCGCATGACTAGCCTGGATCTTGCGCAAAATGATGGATAGGCAATGGAACCAGGCTAGCACACGACTATTAAACTTCATCTGAATTTGGATAGGGAGTCAATCAAACCATATTAAAGTCAAAAACACTAAAGTTGTACATGTAAAGATGTCGATAAACAGTACAGTAAAAATGACTTCGCTGACTTTAAAAATATTCATTTAATCTTCACGTATATATTTCACGTATAAAAGGATCAACGCTGTTAGTGAAACAACATACATACAACATACAAGGTAACCATTACACTTTTGCAATTGGACCTTTTAAATGGTTCTCCGATACTTACCCGAAAAAAAAAAATCAGGAAAATTAAAGAAAAGAACCAGTCAATATTCGCGTTCAGCGATCATTTTCCAAAAGCTTGTGACTTCCAACAGACCAAACCAGTTTCTTGATATTTTTAGTTATAAAATAGTAATAAATAATTCCTGGATTTAAGCATCGATACATGGTAATGTTAAGATAAATCAAATATTTACATGATGTCAGCAAAAAGTTCATACAACACTTATTTTCAACCCTTTATTGTTCATATTTCCGTTTGAAACACGTATGCGTATGGTCCACGCATTCCAGTCCTTTTATGAAGGACAGCAAGTGTTTCGACCTTTAACGTTATGAGGCAAAAACCATTACATTCATATAAATGTACCTGCCTTTTTCGCATCCATCCATATAGTTACAATATGTTTTGTTGCAAGAACACATTTGATTGCACTTTTCTCCATAAAAAGGGTACGGACACTGCCTACTGCAATTTTCCGCAAAGTAACCAGGTGGACATTCTTAATGAAAATGAAGAAATCAAACATTAATGAAACAAACGTACACTATAAACAAGCCTTAAATAAACGCATGCATCTATATTGGCCATTGTTTTTTGATAAAAATAAGCATCAATAATTGAGCTTCACTTGAATTTGAATATTGCATTTCACGCATTTGTTCTCAGCGTTTACGTAACAAATAGTAATATCTGATTCTTTTATTAAATTTGGGGTTTACATTTGGGTTTATAACTTTCAAAAGGATATTTTTTCCGCAAAGATGAATGGTTTCATAACGACGAAAAATGCACATACAACTGCTTAGGAGAAAATAGTAAATTGAAATGGAAAGATTCCGCTAAATGTTAGACTGATGTACTTTTCTATGTCCTAATTATGCAAAACTGATTTGTTCAGACATATATTTGAAAAAGACACAGTTTACGTTAGTAAACATTATCTCTCTCTCTCTCTCTTTCTCTCTCTCTCTCTCGTACTTAACGTATTGATACAAAATGTCGAAAAATACGGTTTTTTTATTTGTAAATATATAATGCAGACTTACCCACCAGCATAAATGATCAATTTTACAGTAAATTTGTAAAACTAATATTCTTTATATTATACTACAAAAGAGCATCTCAGCTAGCAACGGTATTTCAATACATTAAGGTTCATAATACCCGTTTAGGAAGAATGTAGTGCATTAGACACCCTTGCCTAGCGAAGATAGATAAAGTGTAAAAACGTCATTTGGGAACATTTTAACGGATCAAGAGGTCATAACGTCACACTGTTCGTCGCCAAACTCATGGTTTGACTTTTGCATTGTTAAAAACATAACACAAAATGAATTTCATAATTTTGAACGATTTCACATAACGAATAAACAACAATGTTCAAAGGTAACCGGTTGACAGACTTCAGGGTTCACTGATTTGATCCTTGGTCATATGACCAACAAAGTTCATATAATGTTGAGTTTTTAAACATTTCTGTTTATTTCTTATATATTCTCTGTATGAAAATTCAACAGTTATCTGACAGGTTCGTAGCATCGGGGGGAGGGGGGGGGGCTGTTGCTTGTGGAGATTTTTGGAAAAGAGTCTGCCCCCCCCCCCCCCCCCCAACTTTCAAAAATGATGCTACGTGCCTGTCTGAAATCACTGCAGTTATTGTTTTCTTATCAAGAATGTAGCTTTAAGTTGTCAAATTTGCATAAAACCAACCTATGCATGCGTCCATTTCTATGTCCCACTATGTGTCTGGACAACAACCGTTAAACAACCTGCAAAATGCATAATTATTTTAAATATTTAATAGCCTTAACATTGACATTTGTGGGAAAAATGGCTTAGTCTATACTTATTGTTTATGTACTTAGATAAAATAGTACTTTAAAAGAATTAAAATACTTCGTTTTTGTTTCTATGAAACATTAATCTTAATGTATAGCTATTTTTGTACGTTTTATTTTTCAATAAAAATATTTTTTTTTTTTTTTTTTTGTGTGTGTAAATGTCTTTACTAAGTACATTTATTAGAACTACATTAAACTTGATTTCTTTGCATAAGCCACGTTCTAATATTTGCAAGATACGCTATACATATTTTTCATGATAATATATTCTTATAAGAAACCACTTGCATACATGTACTGTACATGTAAATCCGAAGAAGCCGTGCCTCAAAACTTACGTTTCACAAGGCCCTTTTCCCGCAAATCCGAGGAGAAGCAAAGGCAAACAAATTAATATTAATTTATCTATTTTAATATTACTTGCGGTATAAAGCATCTTTATTGAACTCATTTATTGCGATACACTAAAAAAACGTATGTTTAACTTAATGTTACATGTAGCAAATTTCCTTCCTGGTTTTATACCGTCAAATGATTATATTTATAAACATCCGGTAATAATTTTCTGAAAAATAATGTATTGAATGTATTCACATTTTGCCTTTAACGTATACTTTATTTATATTTAAACATTACTGATTCCTCCTTTGTCGGATATTTGTAATGAAATGGTGTAGCATAAATACAAAACCAACACGAAACTAAAGTAACTTTATATCTATCAACTGTGGTGCCGTTGTACATATAAACAACAAACACTTTGGAATTCATTTCCTTTATTGATTCAAATGCTTTTAGATTATACAATCGTGAAATATATTGATCCTTAAAAAAAGGCTTTTTTTGGGGGGGGGGGGGGGGGGACGGACATCTTGAAACGTTAATTAAGAGAAAGTATACTTCCAAACATCTATGAATTTTGCGTAAACTGCATTGTATTTGAAAGTTTAGGGGAAGGGGGAGACTTACCTAATCTTGAAATCCAGAACGTGGTAGCAAACCAATCATATGTAGTATAAAAATGTCAATCTACAAAATCCTAATCCTTGTGAATCCTAAAGGAGGTGGGGAACTTAAGCCCAGCGAATAAAATTCTTGCTTCCAACTTCTGATTGCCTACATTTTGGCAAATAGACAGACAGTTTTCTTCTTGAAAAATTGAACCTTAGATATATTAATGTTCTGAGCAATCTTTGTAAAATACTTTCGTAATTACTAAACGTATACAAGGTACATTAACTGTTTCTGTGGCAATACTAGGTCTTTGTCCAGTGACCTGAAAAACCTAAGTTTAAAGTTTGTTTGCTGCTGTTCAGAAACGCTGACTAAGTTTCTCAGTCGTTGGTTTTCTTGGGCAATGTTCTAATTTCTGCTTTTTCTACTTACATATATAAATCTACCGCCTGCGTTGCGTTGTCTTTCGGATACACCATATCTAAATTCATTAATCGCGATTCGTTGGCATTTCAAATGCTCAATGCCCGTATTCTCCAGGAAAATGACAAAAATAGATTATATTCCGTTAGCCCCCCCCCCTCTCTCTTTCTCTCTCTCTCTCTCTCTCTCATATATAAGTCGCGAGCGGTATTGCCTCTTCTCCGCCGTCTGCATTCGATTGGACAAGGATCAGTTAAAGCTTCTTCCTAGTACATTATAAAGCTTGATGCTGTCCATATATCGTGATACATTTAACGAAACTGTTTTGAAAGTTTATAAATTCGCATTTGAATCCGATGGGCTGTACCATTCATTACAGGAAAGGACAGGATTTAATTAAGCTAATATATTTCTTTCATGCATATTGGATCCTATGTTATCGTTGCCAGAATTGTGGAACTGTAGCATAAATATGTATTCACAAAACATATTAAACCCCTACCCTGGATCACAACCAATTAATTAATTAACAAATAGATTATGAATAATACTTCCTAAACACCTTGTGCGCGAACATTCGTCAAATGCTGATCCGGATCAAGACTGTTAAATCACGTCATTTGTGATCACATTTGTTTATGAATTATTTGCATATATACTAACAATCAGTTTTAAAGGACATTGTTTGTTACATATCATATTAAAAAAGTACATTCCCCAAAACCAAAAGACCATGTTACCATGAATACAAAATTACAGATACAAAAAGAAATTCAATTGATATTCCTAGATCTTCGACGAAGACTAAAATGCAAAATCATAAGAATATACATTTGATTTAAAAAAAAAAAAAAAAAAGAACCTTGTAGGGCGTTGATCTGTGTGTTCGAATTCTTTATACTTGTGTCTGAAACAATTAAATTGTAGACAATCATGATATACATGCAATAACAAGAAAGCAAGATAGTCATTAAACATGAAACGATGGAATTCGTTAATTTCTAAATGTTTATAATCTTCGCGGCCCCCATCGTTTACCACAACAAAACTATCAAATAATTGATCGTGAATGAGTGTCTAACAAAATTACATTAACTTGTATTGTCGACTTAAAGACCCTTTCATAATTGGCGCACTAGCACTTTACAACACTTTGCGATCGGAATGTTTTAGCTTTTTTTACGAACATATATATGTACGTTGCACGATGTCTCGCATTCGTTACATACGTTTTAGTGGTCGCATCAAGTCTTCTCAAAATAGTTGACATGCACACAATTCAAACGCGACCAAATGCAATCCAAATTATCGCATGCAATGCACGAACATTAGTACGAACGTCCTACAACGTTGTGTGGACTCGCACGAGTGATGCACGATTTTTAAAGGTCGTAGGATAAATTGAAGTGAATATTCGTGTGTTTGCGACCATGAGACTGTTGCTCAACGTGGCTCATATAATTTTGCAACGTTTGTAATATCTTTTAATGTTAAAATATTTTTTTAAAACATGAAAAAGTTGTTCAAACTTACACGGGCTTTTATTTGATGTCAAGAAAAAGGGACTGGCCCTTCTATTAAGGGCCAGGAGGATTCTAAAGTATTCTTATTATAACTCTTTACTGAGCAATAGTTTGTTATTAATTATAGAAGTAAAAATGTTTATTGTACAGCTGATTATCTAAACATTACCATATTTTATTCATATTTTACGTAATTAGTGGTTGTAAGGGGCTAGAAGTCCAAAACTTCGATTATTAATATCTAGAAAAGGAGAAATATTTTGAAAACCAATGTAGAACAAAAGTTGCTTAGAATAACGATCACACAGCATGTAACAATATGCTACCTTAACATTTTTGATTTATGCCCCCAGTAAGGAATATGAGGGTCGGACCCTAAAACACTATTATTCAGATATTTCTAAAACGGTTGACAATTTCTGAACACTTGTTGAACAAAATATGTGTATATTCACAAGACCTTTCATTTGATGTTAAAAAGGGGCTGGCCCCTCAAACTAGGGGTCAAGAGGCTTCTAAAGTCTTTTTACTATAACTCTTTACTGAGAAATAATTGTTATTACTTATAGAAGCAAAAATGTTCTCGTCGTTATTGATCTGAACAATATCATGCCGAGTTCAAATCTTAAATTTGTTTTAAAATCGGACATTGCAAAGATATCGATGTTCACAATTCGATTTTTCCATTTTTTTGTTTTATTCCCGCGGTCTTGGTTAAGAAAATACTTTGAATTTCAAAGTAAAGTTAACTCGTTACAGAAAAAAGATCGATAAATTTTTAAGTCGTACTTGGACTTATTCGGAATATTTGTTACCGTCTTCCTTGGAAGACGGTATAAAGAATTGAAATAATTTACAGTCTCCGGGTTGTGCACTTCCTCTCCTTTGTGATTGGTAGAAAATACGTGATGTGAAAATTTACATTTATTTCATCGGTTGAAAACCTGTTCGGCCCAAGGGAGATAATTTTCTGATGATCTTTTTTACGTACGACTTAAACAATTTTTGTAGATTTCAAATCTTTAAAAAGTGAGAAAACGAAAAAACAATAAACATTGCTATGAATGAAATTCAGGCTTTAATTTTTCAGTACAACTAGTTGAAAGCAATATTCTATAATATCTATTGACATTTTTTGTTCTTTTCTTTTTGTATCGTTTATGCAAATACAAAAATGTGAAATTTGATACGGTGTGTCTAATATCAGTAAACAAGTTTGCATATAATTATTAGATACGGATAAACTAATATCAGTAAAACAAGATGCCGAATGATGTGGTATTAACTGTGATTTTATTAAAATAATACGACCCTTCCTAAGATCTCTTTTTCCCTACTATAGTCGATCTCAACTAACAAGCATGCGGTACGCATTTCTCAATTTTAGGCACGCACGCTTAAGGCCCATATAAAAAAAAATCCACACGCCATTGCATGTAGAGGAAGGCGACATTTATATAAAAAAAGAATTAAATTTTCTTTGATAACTTATTGTTGTTTAGAGTTTGCTCTAGACGGTAAGCTTTTTTAAAAAGCTAAACTTGTTGTTTACTTGTTCTTGGAATCGTTTGGATTTTTATAAATTCGTTCTTTGGATAATTCGTATTTTGTCAAGTCATACCCAGAATCATTCGGATTTTTCTTTTGTTCGTCTTATAGCTATTGATTTTAGAATTCTGCTTTGCAACGAGCTTTGCTCTAGTTTTTATTAAAGGTATAAAACATGATTACAATAGATTACACAGTATTAAGAATTACATTACTTTAAATCTAAAATCAGGAGTCTTGTACACAGATATCAATAAACTGGTTTACAAATTCGATTCTAAAAACTAAGCTGAACAGATGAGTCTTAAGTGACTTTTTAAAACCGCACAGGTGTTGTTCGTGCCTTAGATCTGCCGGGAAACCGTTCCACAGTACAGCAGCACTAACATCAAAGCGCCTAGAGTTGGACAAGAAATCTTGAATTTTCTGAACACAGTGTCTGCATAGGAACGTATAATTTTGCACGGTCCTGTATGTATGATAGTGACGTCCCATGAAGCGCCTTAATAATACCAGTAATGGCAAAGTTTGGTGATAATAAATCATTTGATACAGTTGAAAAATGATTGAACTCAAAGCCTCCTTGATTTATAAAATAGTCTTACATAATAACACTTTAAACAAGTTTAATATTGATTAGATTGGGATTTTATTTGTTCATTCATGGAAACTATATTTTCTTTTTACATGTACAGTAGGGGGACAAAAGTCTTGAGAAAAAAAATGGCGTCACGTTTCCAACGCAAGAGGGACAACTCGTACAAAAACCGCTTTGACAGCTGATTTGCCTACTATAAATAAAAGAACTTACCTCAGTATTTACTTAAGTGTCACCTCAAACGGATGACCTGTTTGATTCTTCGGGGAACGGATTCATAAAGATTTCTAACATAATTTAAATTGATATCCTGCCATATTTGAAATGTTTGTTGAAAGAGTTCGTCCGCAGAATTGATCATGTGTACTCGTGATTGAAGTTTTCTTTTAATATATAACCAAACATTTTCCATAATATTTAAGTCCGGAGACTGTGCAGGCCAGCTCATGTTTTTAATTCGATTTCTGGCGACGAATTCCTGAGTCAAACGGATCCGGTGTACCGGGGAGTTATCGTCCTGGAAAAGATAACTCCCATCTGGAAAATGACGAGCTATGACAGGCCAATAGTTCGTGTCCAATATATATCAATGTATTTCCGTATGTGGCGTATAGCAGATACATGTATATAGATGTCTATATTTGTAGGTGTAGGAATTGTTGGTAATTAAAAAACCTGTTTTCGAGTACCATATCTAGTGAATGTTAAACAAACACGAACAATAAGGAAATAGTAAACCCATTGTCTATCATGACCGACACGATTGTTATTTTAATGACATGATCACTAAATCGTGAAGCTTAAAAGAAATAGGGGATACTTTATATAATGAGATAAAATAATGTTTTATTATCATAAAAAGGTATTAATATGCATACATTTCGTGTTGTTACTTTAGTATCCCTAGGACCTAAACAAGTTTAACATACGAAAACATAGGAGAGGTGAATTCGTCAAAAATATTCTCAGGAACTCCAATCATTAATTTCTATTACTTTGCAAGCATTTTCTTGAAAGTACTATGTGCAGTTTAGATTGTTATTTTTATTTTAACCAATTATTTGGGGATAAAAAATGAATATCTAAAAAAAAAATCAATTCAGTAAGTAACAGCAAAAAGCGTTACATGTTGCCGTCGATAAAATCCTTTTAATAAAACGAAATGTCGTGTCGCTCAGAGGTCAATTATTTTGTAATGATGTGTTATTCCACCTTAAACAAATACCTCACAGTCACATTAAAAACAAATTCTGCTTAAGTTTATCCTTTTCAAAAATGCACGTTTTAGAACATTTATTGAAGAAAATATAGCGTTCACGTCAACGCAAAACACTTGGTTTTGGGTTTTTTTTCTTCATTGCATCTAGATTTATATAACTTTAATAAATTCAGCAACACAAATCATTATTTACTATTTACTATAAAATACCAACTACTCTAATTAAGGCACAACTCGTAATCATTAATAAGCTCTCTTCTACACTTATAATCATATCCGATATATACAGTTCTAGCCAACATATTTTAAGACGAGATGTCATGATAGTGTTTAGGCAATTAAAATACCAACATCAATTCACACTATAATCCCTAATTCTGAAATCATGATAGACACACCCCCACACCAATTGGCCAAATCAAGATTAGTACCTCTGGAAGGTGTTCCATGCGGTTTATAAGTAGAGTGTCTTTCGTGTAATTATGCTCTGAATGTAAGATACATTTTACAAACACTAATGTTTTTAAATTGGTATTTTTATGTACTCCATATTTTCAGAAAAAACACCGTAAAACAATACTAAGAAAATTAATAAAAAATAGATACCTATTGCAAGTCACTAATACTCATTTCCTTGTAACAAATATTTTGTATATATTCATATATATTCATATATTTACATCTTATAGGTATGATTCTTTCTATATCCAAATTGATTGTAATTCACAGTCCTATACATACGGACAGGAATAATCTCTACCTTATCCATTTGAAAGAAGTATTTCGAAACTTTCAGAAACCTTAAAAAAATATCGGACAGAACGGATTAATGATGATGATAATGTCTGACTCAAATCCCCATGTAATATGACCTGGCTTTTTTTTCTTGTATCTAATGCAAGCTTCCCATTGTCGTGCGACCTGCTACGAACACTGCGATTGACTTATAACTGAACGTGAGACTTCGCTATACTTTTAAAAGGACCTCTGGTGTTCTTATAGTCATAATGATTGTCTCCTTCTGGGTATTCCTCTTAAGGTGACCCCTGGTCTCCCTGCAGTAGATGATTCTGGTGAATCTCTATTTTGTAAATTGGCAGAAAGTGACCTCTTGTCTCCATATTGATTAACATAATTATTACGACATTGATATAGGACTTAAGGTGACGCCTGGTTTCCTCATGGATATAGAAAAAAATCTTTTAGTCAATTGTAAAAGAGTTCCATAAGTGCTCATTAATACACTTATTATGGAGAACTACTTTCGGTTGACCCCAGGTCCTAGTTGTGCGTACGTTTTATCATTATTTGCCTGTTTAGTAACTGTGTTAAGTCTATGTAGAACCTTGTTCATATTTTTTTCTGGAATGGCCTGTGGCACATGACTGCCAATGGGGTCACTTATATTTGACTCGGCTGCCGGTACGGATGACTAACCCACAGCTACTCCCTAATCGAGAGACCCCCAATATGCACATTGCTTTCAAACATTTGTGCAAAACCCCATCATGTAACAGGCGAGCTGGTCTTTATAAACGGTCAACTAACTGTCGTAAAATAGCATTAAAAAGATATAAACAGCCTTAGAAATTGGACCACGACATTTAATGCACAAATCAATAAACTTTGAAAAAATTCTAGGGAAAACTCAGGAAACGTTCAAGCACAACATCAGATTAGCTGCTAGATCACAGGGTCATTTTGGTTGGGGTGTGGGGATGGCGTGGTGTTATATTTTAGATATGCTGACGAGCGCTGAATTCCGTTATTTAGATATGCTGACATAAGAGTGAATCCCCTGAAACTGACCCCTAGAATAAAAATTAAATTTTCAAAACCCTATTACGGATCAACAAAACAACCCCAGGATACGAGTTAGTCTTCGTGAAAATTGTACGAGGAGTTTAAGGATGCTAGGAAGCATGTTTTATGTGTAAAAAAAAAAACACGTCATTTTTTTGCAAAATATTAACACCCAGAGATAAAATAACATTTCTAAAATAGTATTGCACCCCAAAAAAGCATCTCCAATTTCATTCCAAAAGTTGAATTGGCTAGTCCATAAATTAGATTCTATACAACCCACCCAGTCCAAAAAACAGACCTTGTACTTTTCAACTATTATGTAGGATATTAAATACCATGTCATATAAAATGATATAGTTGTGTAACACGTATATTATAAAAAAAAGATTTAAATGACATATGCTGCCCTTCAATAGAGACGTGTTATGAATGACATTTAAATTTGAAAAAGAAAATTGAAGTTCATTGTACATAGTGTTGTTGGGCTCTTCAATATTCTTCTCAAGGAAAAAGAAACAGGTAAGAGTTTCGGGTTTTTTTCTTCACGCAATGAATGTTGATAAAAACAATTTGCATTTAGCTGTATTTAAATTGCATTTTTCCTTACCTTTCTTTTAAGTTGATGTTGTTTTGAAAAAAAATCAACTGGAGATTTTTTATATATAAGACAAATGCGTAAAAAAGTTAGACTATTTTTGCGATGTGCCGAAAGATTAATCTTTTTAAATTATGTCTGTTAGTCGAAATGAGATATGCCATAGCTGTGTACAACTATTGTGTGGGTCACGTTTGTTCTTCAGGTTTGGCACACTACTTTCTAATTTTTTTTTAAACTGTTCGAAATTGTCACCATCACAAGAAAAGATTCTTTGTACTGATACATGTATTTAAATTACAAAGGGTTGGTTGTGCATGCATATACTAATGCTTATAAGATTTTCAATGAGGTGATGGGGGTTCTTTACTGTAATTGATCATATTGATAGAGGCTTAAAATAAAACTGAAACTAAAGCTGAAACCAAAACTGAAACCAAAACACTAAGGCACGTAAAGCTTTTCATACATGGACCTTTAAAACGAACACGTTAAGTCACGAACAATCATCTATTTTTAGTGTAAATAAGGTTAATAGATTTTCTTCTTTTTTTTGCATAGTAAGGTTTATAGCGAAATTTATAGTACGGTCGCGTGAAAGCAATCCATCAGTAATAGCTTGCAAAAAATACGTTATAATTAAATATATTTCAGAAAATTGTAGCATTGAAATTTTTAATAAACTTGTTTTACGGATCACAATTTTAACAATTTAATATGTTTTACGGTGCTACCGTTGAGGCGAGCGCAGCCGCAAGAATTACACATATACCTTGCATCATTGTCAACTTAGTGATATTTTAACAGTTATCATTTAACATCAAAGGAATTTTTTGAGATAGAGAGAGAGAATAATATAATATTTCTAAGTTTTAAAAAATTCCTACCAAATACATAGACTTAATTGCTTCCCCCTAAAACCGTTCTCAAAAGTTCCTTTTGGAGAAAATTGATCAGTCTGTAAAATGTAATTTCTGTTTACTTTAGTCAAAAGTGTAAAAACAGTACATATATATTATTTTTCTTTTGTACCTTGTTGTTATCTGACTTTCATTTTTTTTTAAATTCCTGATTCATATTTTTTTTTTTACTGAAATTTGTTTATTTTGGCATACGTTGTATCCGTGCCCCGGTTCCTGTTTGTAGGTGTGTAATTTCCCATTTTCCAAATTAATGGTTAGAAAATATGCAATATCTGCATAGATTTTTTAAACTGTGTATTTTTTCTCTGCATTCTTTATTATTTAGTTCAAAATGACTTTTTTTAAAATTTTTTAAATTTCCTACCTACATACTTATTGCAGGAAAAATTAGCTTAACTCTTTCTTGTATATATAATTATATAATGATCTCTCTATCAAAATAAAAAAAACACACAAAAAAACCAACAAATCATCTAAGGCAGGTATCGGAATTTATACTGAAATAGCTATAGAACTGTTTGATCCACCTCTAAATTTATCCCGGGAAAACCAGCGCGAGATCACTGTGACGTCACACGTTCAAATCTAAATTCATTTGTTTACGTATCTCGACTTAATACGAAGGAATGGAAGCATGTAAAAAATCTCTTGGGTCTCACCAAAGTTTATACGCTACTCAAAACGTGTCTTCAAACCTCAAGGCGCCGTAAATTACGAGTTAAATTCTAGCCATTTTTGGCATAGCACCGCGGGAAAAAACATTAGAGAGAACTATGGGACGTAGACACAAATTTTTTCTTGATGAATCTAGAGGTTTAGCTCGTTCTTTTTCCCGCGCGCACTGGTTCTTACAGCTCCCTTCGCTCGCCGGCTGCGCGCCGGCGAGCTACGCTCGCTATAATTTACACTATATGAGGATGCTTGCATATAAGATTATTATTATTACATATGGTAGCATTGAATATGTTAATCAATTGTCAATATATATACTGATATCAAACTGTATGGGAGATGTGGCTTACTATTTTTTTCTTTTTTTTTTTAATTAATAATGTTTTTCTTTACTTTTAAAACAGTTTAAATTAGTACATTTTATGATTAATTAATTTAATAAAGTAGCATATGTGCAGTGTTACAATTTGTTGCTTTTATAGATGCAATCTATTGAACGTGCTCTTAAAAATGTAATTTTAATTATGTCTTTTTGTGGGTTCAGACTAAAGGTCGTTGGGGTTATGGTACAAACACAAATTTATTCCCTTGTTGTCATACGGTAATACACAAAATTGTAGACTATTCAAACATAATTGTTGAACCAGGCGTTCAACTGCACTATGAACCTCTCAGAATCTAGTGACTTACTTTTGTTCATACTAGATGATAACCCGCGCGAGCGCGGGAATTAACACTTAACAAATGAATGACATAATGCAATAATGTTGAATCATATTTGTTTCCGTATATATTGTGTCCGAATTATTTCTTTATAGTATTCTCAACCTATTCTTTACAATTGAAATAAAAAACTGCATAGCTAGATATTTAGAAAAGGGATGAAAAATTTAAACTGAGTTGGATGATATATACATGAACTTGGCCATAATTATGAGTTACATGATTACAATGATTTTTTTTTAAAATCAGTTAGTGGGTATTTAGGACGTCATATGTCTAAATTTTGTTCTTTAGGTCAAATTTCACTAATATTTTTATCCCTGTCCCAAATGTGAAGTTCAGATAAAAGACTGTTTCGAAAAAAAATTGGGTAGGGTAATCCCCCCCAAATTTAACTTCCCCGTTTGATGACACAATTAATGTATAAAGTTCACTACCAATCTGTCGTGGTATTAAAATGTATGAAACTAAAAATAAAAAGAGAGAGTATGCATATTTATTTGCATTTTTTAAAAACCAAAGTTGTCATTTTCAAAGTAGCTCGCTCTACACTTTCCGCCATAGTGTAAATTAGTCAAACCGCGTTCCTGGGCACCCCGTTCTGGGAAAAAATTATTTCGATCAAAACTAAAATCGCATCAATTTTTTCAAATTCATTTATTAACTTTTTTGTATTAACCAAAAATGTCCCATTCAAGGTATGAATATCTACCCGCGATGCATGATGAACCCGTCCTACACTTTTCGCCAAGACGTTAATTAGTCAAGCCGCGTTCTTGGTTACCCCGTTCTGGAAAGTTCTATTCCAATCTATCGCTAGAGGTCGCGCTTCGCTAGCTTCTATATATCAAAACTAAAATCACTCACTCAAGAAACGAATTGCCTTGTTTCATTTATTCATCATTTTTCATATCTTAACTTCTATGTGTAATCCAGGTAAGTTCCTAATAAATATATTCGCTGTTACGTAATCATTCAATATTATTTCATTGCAAGCATATATTTTGATGCAAACGATCCCTGTCTTGGATCCGCCAAAGCGTGTCCACCACCTTACTCTCATTTTTGCTATTTCGGGCTTGTTTATCGAAAATGAAAGTAGGTTTTTGATTAATTTCACAATAATAACTTATCAGTTAAAATTCAATTATACCTTACGGACATCATCACGCATGTGTTGAAATATCAAAGGTGTAAGCAAGTATTCTGGTGCAGGCATTTTGTAGTTTATTTGCAAAATGCCTTAATTTATAAGTATAGATGAATAAATGTAATATGTCAAATCAAAGAAGAGATATAACTAGATACGATATTGTTACGAGGACGGAGTATTACGATATTTATCATTTTCAAGTTATTTGTAAATCAACCTCAAAATGGTGTATATAAAGAGTTTGCTCGGTAGTATGTTTAAAAAACCGTAGGGCATAGTCCCTCTTTATTATGTAAAACACATGAGTAGAGAGTGCGACACGGTGTAG
Organism: Magallana hongkongensis; assembly: GCA_016163765.1. NCBI lineage: Eukaryota > Metazoa > Mollusca > Bivalvia > Ostreida > Ostreidae > Magallana > Magallana hongkongensis. The sequence continues at coordinate 30,197,326 of WFKH01011925.1, read as the reverse complement.
CATGTACACAAGGAGGTAGAGTTGGAGTAATAAGGACCTTTCCTTTAGTGATGTATTTATAGGACACCAATGTATATCAATTAAATAATATAAATATAGCGTTTAATATTTACCATGCCTATAATAACTATTGACAACAGTGAAAATCCAATAAGTCCTGATTTACTTGTCCCTGAATAAAAAGACTGTTTGTAAAAGATAAATTTAGTCAATACTGTTACAAATGATTTTTTTTTTCAGAACCTGTGATAGTTTGTTCAGAATCACTGAAATCAGAGGAACTATCTAGATAGGAAAAATCAGACAAAGAACTCATACTGAAGTCATCAGAGATGCTCAAAAGAAAAACTTCCTCCTGATCGTTGTCTGGAAGACTTTCGATAGCGCTCATGTGGGGAGCTGGTGTATTTTTGTCAGAGGAATTGGTCAATTATATGACAGGCTTGGGAGGGGTCACAACTTCAAACACTGTCTTCCAAAAAAAGTAAGAAAAACACTTTATCAAACGCCAGTAAACCTTCTTATCGCCTCATGGCGAATGATATCATATCCTTAACATCGTTTTGGGTCTTTTTCTATTCCCCTGCTTAATTAAGTAAAACGCCCGAGAAGAAGGTGAGCATGTACATGTACACCGGGGGGGGGGGGGGGGGGGGGGGGGGG
>WFKH01011925.1:30183591-30193891 GCA_016163765.1 Magallana hongkongensis | reverse complement strand
CTTAGGTGAATAGTTAACCATTATTAATATTAAAACATAATACAATTCATTTAAGTAGTATTTTAGTAAACAGTACATCTTGCAAACCTTTTTTTTTACGTTCCTCGCATGCGGTATTACTAACATACCTAAACATTGCGCATATTTTTTTTCCATCTGAAGATACTGATTTTCAATATTTATATAGCTAATAGGTTGCGTGAATGTAAATCAAATGAATATTTGCCTATTTACACGAATGCTTTCAATAATCATAGGAATACTGTAAGGTGTCTAAAATGAAAAAAAAGGCAACCATACATACCAGATTCATTATCAATAGACATGTATGTTATTTTTCTAATAAACAGTCATCTAGAGTGCTACTTAGCCCATGGGCTTCATTTTATTTCGCCAACGCTTACACGATTACTGTTCTTATAAATCAAAACAAGCTTAGCAAAATAAACTCGAGTAGCATAAAACGTTTAAATGGGTTATGAACAAGAAAAACATTCTTTGCAGTATAAAACTTACGAATCGATGAATATTTAGTCCTGTAAAATTTCTAAATATCTAAAAGGAGTTTATATTATTTATAAGATAAAAGTCTTTCTAACATGAATTTATTCAACATGTAGTTTTCCTAAAAGAACTTAAGATTTTCCGGGTTTTGGTCCAATCCGGTAGAAGAAATGGTTTCCTTTGGGAACAATTATTTTCCCTTAGAAAGTTTATTTTAATGTTAACCATCTGACATGTGAGAAACATCGATAAAAAGTGTTTATAAACTCCTTACGCAATAAGTTATCAAAAAAAAAATGAATTTTCCTAAACATGTATTAAAGACGGGTGTAAAATGTTATCTGACACTGACATGATTATCCGGCACATGGTTAAAATAGGAACAGTCTGTTATATAACTATTTTTTTTTCATATTTCCATCGTACTTAAAAGGACTATGTACGGTATTATGCATTTTTTTCCCCCCCCCCCCCCCCAATTTAAGTTTTATAAAGAGCTTTAAAAATAAGGTGGAAGATAGTTGAAATCATATTGAAAACAAGAGTGTAAATTGTTATCACCACAGTGACATCATAATGTAGAAATGACGTCATAAAGATTGACTTATTTTGAAAATTGATGTTTTGTAGCAAAATATAGTTGTTTTCGATGGTTTTTCGACTGGAAAACACCGAGCGCAGGCTTGCTTAAGTACCATTTTCTAGGATGATGTGTAAAATTATATAAACAAAAACATATGTTAAAATCGTAATGTGCTCTATTCTTCCGAATGCAAAATAGAAAGAAAATATGACAAGGTCTGATTTGTATACGATACTATTTAAAAATTGGTTTGAATTGGTGGCAGATAACTGACCATACCAATTATAGTCGTTCAAATCGCTACATTGATTTGCAGGATGATATATGTAAAGACACAAGAATAACAGTTGAGCAAGTTGAAAGTTGTCCACAAAATGATACACATTTTCAAGAAAGATCAAAGATGAAGAACTGTGACAGCTACCCACAATGCAAAGGAGAACCATTAGCGTACCATTGTGCAAGATATAAAGAATCTCTCGTGGAAGTATGCACCCCACTAGGGTTTATTAGAGGTGTGTGGAAACCATGATGTTATTATAGATAATTTATTATTAGCAAACATATTCGGCGATAAAACGGTCAGGAATTCTTCAATTTAATTGAAACTTTCACAAAATGGCCTTCATAAGTTATTGTGATGTCAAATGAAATATCGTTTATTTTATGCGTTTAACCGGTACATTTTCTTAATAAGGAAAAAAATAAAAATAAAATAAAAATAAAATATAAAAAAAAATTTAAAAAAACGGACATGCTCGTGAAGCATATCTTATCAAAATAATTAGGCTGTATATTTTTTATGGTGCATATAAAACAAACAATCTTAATATATTTCTTAGAAAATACGTCAAAATTAAATCTGAAAAGTTTCGCTAGTATCATGTGAATAGTCCACTCACAATCGAACTTGTCCGCGAACTTTTCTTACAACCCTCGTATAAATAGGTTTCCGTGAAAAAAAAATGCTTCTGGATTCTTTACAACAAATTTATTATTTATTTTCAAGTACTATGACTTGTCAACGGTGATGATGTGTGCTTAGGTCCTAAGGCTGTTTTAGTTCCGGTTTACCAGAGTAACTGCATAGGAGAGTTGATTAAAATCAACTCCCAAAAATACATTACCCGCATTAGCGGGTTATGCAATTTTTTTTTGCAACGAACGCTAACTTCGCTAACTTCATATCACCAATGAAATTATATTATTGTTTATATTTAAAAAAAATATTTAACAAATTATTAAGTTGATTGTAAGTGTACTTGAAATTATCTTAATTACTGTAAATGTACATCAGTACATATACATTAAATAAAAGAAACAACCAACTCGTCTTGTATGGGGATTTGAGTAACCTTGATTATCTCGTGCATTTCGTGACTTTTCTTAGGTTGATAAAAGCTACGACCAATCGATAAATGGTGCATGTATAGTTCAGTCCTGTCAGTTTCTACAGAGCTATGAATTTATATTAATTTCCGTAAGAAGTAGAATAAATCGTATTTGGTGAACGTAAATATGAAATAATGATGTCCAATTAAGACCTTAATCAATGATTATAAAATAGTAATGCTAATTTTCCTAAATATGTATATCGAAATTAATCTATTATAAAAATCGTTGTCACAATTAGTGACATCAAAGTTAACTAAAACAAAAGACTTCGTTTAGGACAACGTTGATTTTATAATGCGACAAATGCTGCCATGTTCAATCAATTTACAGGTAAATGCTGTGCTATGTATGAAGACGGAATAGGTCGAGTTATTGAGGACTACAGCAGAGAATGCTCTGAATGTCCTTTTAAGTATCAATCAGATGACTCAATAAAATGTAAGACAACTTAAACACAATCAACTGAAGTTGAGTATGTAATGTCATGTATGATCATTAAAATAATTTCATTTGACGAATATGTGTTTGTCAAATATTTGTGATTTAAATACATTTTTGATTTTATATATATATATATATATATATATATATATATATATATATATATATTACCGTGATATGCCGGTTTTAGATGCAGAGTGCAATGTACTTGAGAATAGCTTATTTTCCCAACATGCCGATAAGGAATTAGCAGTCCCGAAATATATTGAACCAGGGACATCAACACTACATTATTTCAACCAGACTCTAAAGCATGAGCGAAGAAGTATTGAACCAACATTTGCATTACTGAAAATCAATTCTACAGAAAATTTAAAAACAGACGAAAGTCAAACTTCAAGGTATCTCACTGGTACATATACTAACCCATTTTACATGTTTTAAGTATATCCTTAAAAGGTGAAAGTTCATAAGATTAACTACATATTTCTGTTTGTAAACTTGTTTTTTACATGTGCTAATTAGTTTAAATGCCGTACGGTACTGAAAGAAATTAAAAACTTGTTTTTTCTATAACACTCTACTTTTCTTTTCTTCACCGTACTATAACCACAAAATTGCAAAAAAATAAAATTTATTCAATGCCTTACAATTACTTTTTATTAACATTAGAAAGTCCCAAGTACTATTTAAATCCCAAACAAATCAGCATTTAAATTATTTAGTTTTTACGCATACATTGAAAAATCCTGCATCGTAATCTTCAAATATTGTACCATAATTTTCACAAGAAATAAATGTACGGACTCGTCCTACCCCTCTGAGGCGTTAACGAACGGTGTATTTTTGTACGAGTACAAATCGCTAAGCAATTGCTAAATGTTAAATTGTTTCTCAAATTTAATCAAAGACTTTGGCAAAAACATGTAGGGTTACTAGTGCGGAACCATGGGTTCACTGTTCAAGCCTGTTAGCAAATTTGGAAACAAAATACTGTATAGCGGGAAATATTCTCTCTCGTTATATTTTCGCCCTTTTCGACTTCGTTCTCAGCGGTCGAATTTAAAACTGGGTGATTTCAAATGTCTTAAATGATATCTCTTAAAACGTAACTTTGTATAGGCTAACTCATGACGGGGGTGAAACCGTTTGCAAGTGAAGAAACGGGGCAAAAATTACCCAGTATACAGTCATGTTAAGTAAAAACTATAAAGGGCATAGACTTGGAATAAGAACCATAACCACGAGAAAGATTCTTTTTTTTCATATTCCTTTCATGTAATGGTATAGCCGTACAACATCCTGTACCGACTGGAAAAGGTGTTACATGTCTGTACAGGATGTTGTACTATAACGCGTAATGAATATTATTATAAACGACGCCCTCTGTCAGTATTAAGGCATGTTAGTATACTTGTTTATGCTATATCACATACATCTGAGCTTGTGAAGTAGTTTTTGAAGTCGGAGAAGGAACCGTTATAGTTTTGCCACACTTCCATAATTTCAGGATGTATACCCATGCTTCTTCATTTTCCCAAAAGCTTAAAAAAAGATCTTATCCGTTCGTCCCAAAAAAAGATTTTGGTTCAGCCATCAGTCAGTGTCTCAGAGATCCACCGAAAACAGTGTACCGTGACTCATTTCAGAAATGAATTCAGAGAATAATATAAATATGTATTTTTAGCTGCGGATAATATTTTGAAGGAGTGTATTGTTATGTCACTATTTGAGTCGAATGCTTTTGAGATATCGTATTCGTACAACACACATTACATTTTGAACATCCACCGTATGAAAAAAAAAGTTATAGTGTATCATATATATTAAAGGGACTTGGACACGATATGAGCTCAAATTTATGTTTTCATGTTTAATGTCTAGAATGGTCAATATGGATGTATTTAATGCTTTGTTAAAATTTGGAAGTCAAATATCGAGTTACAAGTGAGTTACAGAGTTTAGAATTCTTTGTTTTGTAAACAAAGCTCGAGTCCTGTGATTGTTTACATATGTGTTGTATTGGTATAAGTTTCAATCTAATGCTGCTTTTTGCTGTTGATAAAATTATTTATGAACATACTGAATCAGTTTATCTTGTTTTCAAAAGTTTTTTTGTCAAAGAAATTGTAATTTCTTTACTTTATATTATTTGTAAACAAATATAAGACTCGAGCTTTGTTTACATAACAACGATTTCTTTTCCCTGTATCTTACTTCTAACCCATCTTCTAACATTCAAATTTTGGTGAATCATTCAAAATACACAAGTAATCTATTTTATAAATAAAAATTGAAAATAAAATTTTCATCTCAAATCGTGTCCAAGTCCCTTTAAACAATCATGCCATACACACTTATCTATTCGTACAGGTCTGCAGTTGAAGGACATTTCATGCATGCGTTTATCCATGTACCAGTAGTGCTTTTAATCGGGACCACTGTAGTTATCTTTGCATTCGAAAAAGTAAGATCTTTGAAAGTATATGTAAATGTCCAATTTATTTAAAACACATTTTTTGAATTACATTGATATAAAATTGATAGAAGAATATCCATCATAATAACATTGAATGAATTGGTTTTTTTTACATACTTTTTATCTATAGCATCTCTTTAGTTTGAAATTAGCAACACGGAACACATATCAAGACGAAATCCATTGAATTGATAAAAATATGAATTTAAAGACTTTAATTGAAAAAATCTTAAAAAGTTGATGGAAAAAACGATTCACAGGTGTTTAAAGAAAAGACCTCCACCACAACCCTCGATATAAACCCCGGGTAATTGGCTCTTTTGGGGGGAGTTGGTTTTAATTAACTCTCCTATGCAGTTACTCTGGCAAAACGAAATTTAAACAATGTTTCAAACCATTACCGATAATAATCAAGAAATTTGATGTAATGTATTCAAAAGCATTATTTTACAAGGAAACTTCTTTATAAATACCGTGAAGATTTTAAAGAGGTTCGCTCCTTAGGTTTTGGGCAGCCATTTTGGGTCACCTCTACTCTGAAAATTCTGCATCACATATGAATTCTAGTAGTATATTAATATTTTACAATGCCAAATAAACTATATTGAATAAAATTGTTTTTAAAAATTACATTTTTACAGAGTTTGGTAAGGGACTATATTTTGTGGCGGAAGGTTTTCAAGAAGGAAATGAACAATTTTCATAACTCACTAGTTTTAGAGTACTGTTACTTTAGCTTCCTAATTTTCTGCGCAGACCAAACTTCTAGATAGTTTGTGTATTACGATATATTCATGATGTTCTAAAAAACATATTTAAACAATATTTTGATATTTCTATCGATATATTTTGGCATATTTAGCTTATATTTCATAGAGGATAAGAAAAAATAAACTCCAATTTTGGCCTAAAATTAGCTTATATCATGCTATATCTCAAATTTTTGAGATGTGACCCCTACTTGTTTTACTTTTAAATGAGACAATAAATGTATGTCTATTTGTATGCAAAGTTTTGGAAAGATGACATTACTGTAATTTTTTTTATTTGCGTTATAATTTGATTACTCCAAAATTTTATAACATCGGTTGTTGTGTTCATTATGTACTGGCCTTTGAAGCCACCAGTAAAGCAAGATTTTTTAAACTTTGACTTAGATTTTACTTTTATAGTCACTACATATGTTCAACTTCATACTGCATTAAAATCATAACTAAATAATAGTTCAAACTATAAATATTTGTTTAATTTCTTCACATTATCAATTTCTATGTCAAATTTTAGCCAAAATTTCAGGAAAATTATCATTTCTGTTTTGGGCCCTATATTTCCAAAAAATGGCATGTGACATGTGTCACAAATAAAATAAATGAACATTTTAGGTTCCCGTCTTTATAACCAAGTGGTTTTCGGATGATTGACATTACTATTATTTCAGGAGCCAACCTCCTTAAATAGTACGCACAATCAAAATATTGTTTGTAGTCGTATGTATTCCTACGCAGAGTTCGCTGTTATTACCAAAGCGCCATTTCTACAGCAATAACATTTGGAATCAAGGGTAAACTGTCTAATTTAAAGACAGAACTGGTGTAGAATAGACTTTAATTATTATTATTTGTTTGTTAAAAGAATGCGTGGATGCAGTTTTCCAGAAATATTTCGATTACTGTTACTGGTAAGAAACTACTTGACATGCGAAATTAGATATAAACGTTGATTTTAAAATAAATTATAATCAATAAAATCAACACCTGTCAATACTTCAGTGCTTTGATTTATACAGAAATTCCTTTATTGTCTCGTACACAACATGTTCCATATTAAATGTCTGACAATTAATAAAAAAATAAACGACTTATTTAAAATAACTTCAGCCTGCATATAAAAAGAGAAAACGTATGCCACTCAGATATGTAAATATGTCGGACATAACATATATCGGTCACTTTTGTACGATAACATTCGAAAACATTTTTTAATTGTAATGGCGCGCAAGAAATTCCTTAGATGCTATTCTTCATGAGTGTACATTACGTCACTGATAAATGCTGACTTCCGTCTCCGTTAAATAGTTTGTCTTCAAAAACTCGTTAGACATGTCATAGTAGGGTTGCCAAAAAAAATGCAAGTATATTGATTTTAAAAGCATAGTGTGAGGTTATTTACTGTCATAATACTGCACCGTGCTTTGTCCCAAAGTTAGGAAGGGGTAGTTATGTAAACTAACAGAAGTGACATACTTTTCCTCCTTTTTTATGAATAAAGTGTTTTAATTTAACAGTTTATTTTCTGTTTATTTTTAGATATTTGAAACGGAATATGTTGTGTACACGACTTAGGTATTTTTATCAGAAAAGAGTCAATTACTTCGTGTCCAGAGGTTGGAACCGGGGGGGGGGGGTGTTTCTCAAGCTCCTTTTACAACGATTAAGATCAAACGAATTATCAACTGTTTACGCCGTTTCCTTTTTTTTGTTTTTAAATGCAGTATGATTATTGTGCATACATGTAAGTGCAAAGAGTGTCCATGTTTGCGACACAACCCATCAGGAGGAAATTGCATTTTTAATTAATTACAAAATGGTCAAAACTCAAGCGCCTTATCCAAATAGAACTTATTTTATTAGCTCAACTGAGCCAAAGTTGTCTGTTGTTGATTGTCGTTGTCGTTATCGCTGACGAGTTGGTCGTTTTTGTAAACTTTTTATATTTTGATTTTTTTTTTCATTTCCAATAGTACTGTCCCACTTTAAATCAAATTTGGCACGAAAATTTTTCCATTCACGTCTGTTTATTCTCTTTAAAGAAGAGATCATTAGAAAAGACCTTTTTTCTCCAGAACCAAATGGTTTGTAAAATCTAAACTTTGATAATAGTTTTCTAATGGGATTACGAATGTGAACTAACGTGAGTTTAAAGTTTATAATGAAAATAAGGAAATTCGTAAGTAATTAAGTAAATAATTCCTCTGATTTTTGAAATCAGCCAAGAGTAAAAGTTATTTTCTACATGTTAAAATCTCCTCAGCGCCTAGGATATCATACGTTTTGAGGAAGAAGTGTAATAGTTTAAACCAATGTATTCATATTAAACTTTGACAATCTCTCTGTTTTGCTCTTTTTAACAAAATTACACAATATACACTTTAAAAAAACTACAAAACTTTTATTTAAACTATACAAGGGAAAACACCATACACTTAATGAAGATTTTCCCTGGAAAATTAACATAAAAAAACTTATTTCTTACGGGGATTCATAATGGAAACTGTTGAAATCTTTTCTTCACCCGGAAGAATTTGGAAGATCTCAACAAACAATCATTAAAATATTTTAGCATAACACTTCAATGCTACAATTTGCAATATAATTATGAATTATAGTTAGTTGCAGCCACTACAATAACACTGACTGAAAAAATTGTATTGGACTTTATAAAACTGTTGGATAGAGTTAACAAATTTGATGTGAGCATCGATCGTGGTCCCCCGGGCCTTTGTTTATTCAAAAGTGTGTATCGTTCAGGATTTAACGCTATACTTTAAAAAGCATTCATACAACTAAAGGAGTGCGATACATGTATATTTATCTAACTACATGTAAGTAAAACTATCCAATACAACAGTAAGTACTAATTAAAAAAAAAAGTTTCCATTTTTTTTTAATGTTAATTTTTTTGGAAGTAGCTTTTAATAAGTGAAATTTAGTTCCTGTGTTAATTTACTGTTTATAACTAAGGCTCAAACAACAATGAATTCATTCCTATCATTTATTTTTTAGGATACCAATCCTCCAAATTCACTGATAGTGGAGGCATGACAAACAACCAACATTAGAACTGGTCGACAGTTCGTGTCATATGATTCCTATGGTTGTACATTGGTGGTTCAGTTTTTATTTAATCAACGCATTTATATAGACGGAATAGTAATTTACATGAGCAGAAGATTTTTTTTGTTTAATTAAAACAGAGTGTGGATATTCCAAATACATTAAAAAATTTAAGGTAAGACAAGATATCCATATCACTTTTACGAAGTCGGGTTTTTGTGTAGCTTCACAGCTGGCTTTACACACACACACACACACATATATTTGCATATCAATTGTTCTTTCCCACTATAAGCCCATTCGGAGGAGTGCAATTATTTTTCTATAATTGCAATTGCTCTGACTGTATGCGCAATTCCCACACAGACTCTCAGATAGCGAATTCTCAACAATTATATAATAATTTTTACTCGTATATATAGTGAATATTTCTTATAACAAAAATATGTGGTGTTTAATATAAATTATCTAAAGTTTAAATAAAATAAAATAAGAGGTATTTTAGTTTTATTCATATTTAACTTTAATCAATTACAAATGTTAATAATTATTGTGTAATAAAAATGTACCCAAATAAAACTAAAGTGTTTGATTTTTATATTTACATGTACAAAATTCAATGTACAAGGAAAGATAACTCTTCCTAACTGTACCTTACTGTTGGCGTACTATGACGTCATAAAGGTGTGACGTCATATACTTTTCCATGACGTTATAGATTAAACCACTATACAATACATCATGACTGTGTTTTTCGCCAAATCCCTAAAATATTGGTGTATTTAAAACATGTCTTATATTAACATTTTAAAGGAATTACTGTTATACATGTGACACATTATTTATTCTGTTAACAAATCTATGTGAGTTTTAAAAATGCATCACAGTCTGAACGTTTATTTTTGATGCAATAGCTAAATATCAAGGTCTAGGCTAATACAGGGTATTTGCAAGTGGTAAAATGCAAATATAAGTAATAAACAACGATTATTGAGTGAACATGGCGTTATGAATAGTGTCCTTTCTGACATATCTTATTTTTCAAATAATATCTGCAATATGACT
>WFKH01011925.1:30137906-30173327 GCA_016163765.1 Magallana hongkongensis | reverse complement strand
ACAGCCAATAGTGGTTTCCTGGATTTGATAACTGCTGGAGATGAGGTGATGGCGGATCGCGGTTTCATCATCAGAGATTACCTACTGGAACGAAGGGCTAAGTTGGTCATTCCACCATTTACACATAAATGTAAGTGGGGAAAAGGAAAGCGATTGAATTCTGGTGAGATTCAGCGGACAAGACAGATAGCTAAATTACGAATTCATGTGGAACGTGCTATACAACCTTTAAAATCATATAAACTTTTATCTGGGATTCTACCAATCAATTTAAAGCCAATTGCAAACTAGATTCTTGTTGCTGCCTTTCTATGCAATTTATCAAAACCGCTTGTAAAAAAATTAACATGTTCAATGCTAAATTAATATTTGTCAATTTGTTCTGTTGATTGTTTGTGTTACATGGAAGAGACTTATAAGTTATATCATTGTTATTTTACATATGTTGTGTTACTGTTGTTAAGTGATTTAGCAATATACCATGTATACCAAATATATATTATCATTTCAAAACTGTTTATATATATTTTTTTCTATTTACAAAAAAAGTCAACAACAGGCTGTTATCAGAGTGTGGTTTAATATTTCTATCTGTTGTCATAAGATAGCATAGGACATGTCAGAAACATCACAAAACAATGAAGAAAAAAATCATATGCTGTGTTGCCTCAAATCAAAAGCTTAAGACTGGTATAATACATAACAGACTACAAAGCTTGTTCTAGATTTTAGCAAGCAGTGCAGGGTGAACATGTTTATCAAAAAAGCTGCTGCACTTGTTCACAATATCATTAAAAAAACATTCATCATAATAAATCCTATCACTTATAAATCCCATGTCTGTGTAAAACACAAAGTCACACCATCTAGCATTACATACCCCAAGCTGTCCTTGAATTTGAACATACCATGGAGAATCTACCCTGAGCTTGACAACATCATTAGTGTCTCTGTATAAATGATAATTAGGGTCACTAGCAACATCATATGGTGTCTCATTTCTGTGTGAATATGAACATTTGACCTCCACCAAACCTTTCCCACAACATTTGCAATACAAATATGCATCTGGTGATGCACCTAAAAATGTATGATCTACAGATATATTTAAACCACAAGGTTTCATTTTGGCATTCACATGGTCATGAGAATACATGTCAAAAAACAATTGTTTAGCGATAATTTCATTCTGCCTTCCATACATTATTGCATTGGTGTTTAAAGCATTAGAGTTATCATGAAGTATTTCACGAGTGATATAATTATCATGACTCTTCCCTCTAAAGTGACATACTGGGGTGGTGCTGCAACGAATATAAGTGTAATCCGAGTCGATAGGAAACACTCGAACACTGTCGATATGGCTGTTCTGATATAACAGATAACCCTTATCTGTTCTATAGGAATGGAGCCGATGTTGATCCCAACCAATATTGATGAGATATACAAAAACATCTGCAGTGTATATATCAGGCATCTGCTTTAAATCTCCACTCCAGTCAGATGATTTAACCTCTAAGATAAAATATTCCAAATAAGATACAGTGTTTTGGATAATCTCATTTAATAAATTATTACATTATACGATGATGATTGTGACAAATCAAATAAACTACGTTGACTCTCTCTCTCTCTCTCTCTCTCTCTCTCTCTTAGTTAAGCACATAATATATCTGGTTAAATTAATATCTATTAATTTATTTCATAGAAATAACAATGCATTTTGAAATAAAAGTGTACCTCGCTAACGCTTGCACTGCACGAAAAGTCGCGTTTAATATAATTTTATAAATTCGTTTACCAAATTATATTTCTTGTTTTAAATATAATCTATGTATAACGTTATATTATATGCAAAATATAATGTCATATAATTAATTGAATTATTTTAACACGTATAATTAGATTTAATGCAATATACAGCGAGAATAATATAGTTTTAATTGAAAAAATTATACTTTTCGTTTAAGAAAATTGACATGCATTAGTATATACATTTATACATTAAGTTTAATTATGTTTCTGGTATTAAATATATGTAATCAATAATGTGTCCATAAGATGTTATTTTATACCAAATAAAATGTTGTTTACGTACTCATTATTGCAAAAAAGACAAAATTGTTTATAGCAAAGTATCTGATATAATGCTCTGATTTTATCGTGGGAGGGGACCGGAACGGAAAACAGAAAAACCCCAAATGATTATTTTTTCAGACATGTATAAGTAGATTTGATACAGTATACAAAAAGAATAATGAAGTTTTATAGAAAAAAAATTATATATCTAAAGTTTATGAAAATTGTTTTACATAAGTAAATTTGCTTATACCTCAAGTTTTACTATGTTTGATTTGCATTAAATATACGTGATAGATAATGTGCCACTAATACATCATTTTATTTTGAATAGAATAGTGTTTACATCACCCATGCAATTGACAAAAAATTAAAGCATCCAATATTATTATGCTCTGAAATTACGTAGAAAAAATTATCCAGTTATAAAGGATCTGGAGATCTCTCTCTCTCTCTCTCTCTCTCTCTCTCTCTCTGTGTGTGAGGTATTAACGCATTACATAAAATCAAAAAAATATTTGAATCAGATCTTTTAATGTTCATAAATGTATCAAATTGAGAATCAAAATTAAAATTAATTATTGATTAAAATATTCTGATATTGGGCTGAACACAGTCTTTAAAATGCTAAATTCTTCCCAATAGGTACTATGAATAGAACTTTCCTATTTCCCACTTTGCCTTGGGCGTAAACAAATTTGCATCGAATTCGTTGTATGGGGAGAAATATCGATGGACCACTGTCATCAAAAATATTGGAAGACCAAACTTCAACAGGTGCCCCACAATGTTTCTTCATCTCCAAATTTGGTGCTAGCCATGTGATTTTAGCTAGGATATGTACCATACTTCTCCCGTTCACAACAAGATTATGACGCAAGAAATACTCTACAATCCCTGGCCACAGCCGATCGTCGTTCTCAGCAACGATTTGTCCGTTTCCTGCGTTCCAATTTGACATTATGTAAGCAGAGCGACAATATCTTGACTTAATTGATCCAATAGTTTCATTTCCTAAAGACACTGCCTTGAATTTCATAAATGATATTGAACATAAAAAATCGTAATCATCATTCAATTGATAAACTATTTTGTACATTTGTTTCAAAAAATTTTTCTCAATGTCATCAAGAACTGCAGGGGAGCCATGTTTTAAATCTACATTTTCAACATCATCCCATTTTTGTAGGCTTCTGATGCACGAAGGAAGAGACATTGAAATGAAATCCATCTTTTTTGAATCACTCAAATAACGGCTGTTTGTTTCCTTTTCTTGTGTCAAACTCTCAAAGACAGGTAGAAGTTCTTCTTTGAAGTATTCTGGATAATCAATTTCGGAGATCATGGCATTTCTATTGAAACGTCTCATCAGCTGCAATTCTATTGATCTGTTGTTGTTCGGAAGTGTTCCCAGATAACCATTGTATCGTTCAAAACTATATAACCAAAATGAATGTACCGGTCCATAGTCTAACATACAATCTGCAATGTGTGCATGTAGATGCATATTAGGTGTTACAAAGTTAGTTCCGTAACATTCTTCAACCCCTTTACAAAATGCGAGTAAATATTGGTCAATCAATTTAATATCATCTTTTGAAATTGACCGCGAGCATAAGAGCCTGCTTGCCAGAACGAAGAACCGACAATGGTGTAATAGCCTATCTGGTATCTGTCCTTTTAATGCATACACGGAGAATAAGTTGGTCCAGTGCATCCACTGTTCGGCGGTGAATCCACCAAAAGAAGAAGAAATTTTACGCGGTATCTTTCCCAATGATGCTGGTGTTTCAATGGTGTCGACCCTTTTCTGAATGATTTCAAAAGAATCTTCTAATGTTGTCCCTGTAGATAGCCATACTTTGATCATATGCTTTGCTGACCCCAGATACATATTATGCATGGGATCAATAATTGACATACGGATGGGGTCAAAATAACTCAAACGACTGAGTTCTGAAAATCTAACACCTGTGTCACTCTCTAAATTAGACTTTTCAGACTTGGTTTTCGCTCCCAGAACTTTATCTATACGTAAACTGTGGTCCTTTATTTCTCTTTTCTGCCACTGATCTCTATCAAATCCGGAATAGTCTTTATTTCCTACTATTCCGGGAAACACTTATTTCCAACCTAGATTAGCAGTGTGGCCCAAAAACCCGCACAGCTTCCTTGTCGCAGGCACATCGCATCCTACACACATAACAGCTAGTTTGACAATGACATTCTTATTTGTATGAACTGAGAAAGCTTCAAACCCTTTGCTCCATGCTTCTTCTAACTCGTTGACAAATGGTTTGACAAATGTATTTGTACTGGGTTCCGTACCCATATCTGGAATTATTCCTATGAGAATGACATTTTCTAATTTGAATCGTAAATGTCTGGGTAGGTTGAGAACTACAGCATATATTACACCGATAGAGTATTTTACGTGTTGAAAAGGCTGAAACCAATCCAGATTAAGCATAAGACCAAATGAATAATCTGAAGCCAAAAAATTGCTGTATTTGTCTGTGTTGAAGTCTTTCCATACCTGCCCATCGTATACATCAAAGTACATATCTGTAGGTATATTACGTTGTCGCCAAGAGTTACAATTTTGAACAAATTGTTTTCGTAGCAGAAATCGTTTGATAGTTTCAATGATTGGTTTATAACAATATAATTTATATGGGTAAAGCTTCTCGTCTCCGTTTGATAGCTTCACCAATCTCATTAAAGATTCATTACACTTTGTTCGTCTACCTTTTTGAGTATGATTAGGAAATGCTACGTATGTGCAATTAGCAGATATCTCCCTTCCTTCCACAACTATTGAACTTTCTTGAAGAGTGTACAATGAACAACATTTTTTGCAAACAACAAACTTTTTGAAATTGTCAACCTTTAAATTTAGAGATTTCCATAACATATATAATGTCCCGGGGAATATAGCTGGCAGACTGTAGAAGACGGGATGTGATTTGCATAACTCCGACAAAAATGTGGAGACAAAGTTTAAAAGCTGATTAATTGCTGTGTCCGATATCATATTCACACCCTGCCATGTACAGATGAAGAGACAAAACCATATTGTCAATGAAGTAATAGACGTGCAATGTGTACTGTTTGAGTCTACCTTTTTTTGAACTTCTTGTACATCCTCGATATCCATCTGAATATCATCTGTAGAAATAGCATTCCAAATCTCTTCCTCTGAATCACTACTATTCCCCTCTGTTATATCTTCACTGGGTAGTTTACAAAGGCGCTTTCGAATAAATTCTCGCATATCATCTCTTAATTTCTCGATGTTGCTACTATCACCGCACTCATCCGACTCATCATCATCAATCAGAGTGGGTACGAAAGAGTTGTCATTAAAATTTTCATCATCATTTGTTGACAATACTGACTTTTTAATTCCACATGTCCATTTATTGTCTTGAAAGTATTTTGGTTTGTGCAAAGAAAAAAAATAAGATCTGGAATATTGAGTTTTACATCCCTCACATATTTTTCTTGTTCTTATTTTTTTTAATGTTATATTTTCATTCCCTACTTCGTTAGCAGAGCCTTTCCTTTTCTCGGTGGCCATTTTGAAGGTAAATTGGAATTCGGAAACTACATAAACTTTAATAGTTAGGCAATATACTCGGCCAATTCAGCATCTTTGAAATTACCTGTGGAATAAATAAATGCAGTCCGTTAAAACCAGGAGTATACTTAATGCAAGTTCATAGTACCATGAATCATTCTAGTATAGTACACTAATTAGTAATAATATTGGAAAGCAAACAATCTCATTTTTAGAATCTTGATATTTAAAAAATGTCAACATTATGAAACTGAAAAGTATTGTTGTTTTTAAAATCAATATTTTGCTATCAGAAAATTAATCAATGATAGTGTGTGTGTCCAAGATCACTATAGTGAGACTGTTTTTAGAAAATAATTGCTTAATGTACATGTAGTAAATTTCGCCAGTGTATGCCATGCGATTCTAAACTTGATGCAATCTAAGTAGATAAACTGACTCATTAGGACATCACTTATCAGTTGCTTCGAAAGGAAATTGAAAGTAGTGGGGGGGGGGGGGGGGTTGGTCCTTTTCAAAAATCTTGAAAAATAAAAAAAAAGGGACTATTGGTGGGTATGGTTAACGTTATGTCTAACTTTCTTAAAAATGTGGGGGAGGGGCTAAGCCCCATCTAGATCCTTCCCACCGGTTCCGACGCCAATGCTTATAGTATTATTATACGTATTTCATTTCAGTTGGTTTTGTCAATACTTTAACTAAACAAAATTGCTAAAATAGTACAAATGACTTTTTATCTTTGCTCCTTAATTCATAAAACCTTTGAAAAAACAAACAATTAAACAAACACCCGAAGTTTATTTTAATAAAATTTTCCAGTAACCACCCTGTGGATTTTATTGTTTAGTCTCTTAAATTCCATCCATTTCAAATATAACGGATCGCGCTCAAAAGGCATGAGATCCTGTTCGTGACTTATGATTTTCCTGTCAGACTGATGACTTTTCCTTTTCTCGGAATTGTTACTACTTGTTGGGTTTTTGTCCATTGCATAGTCACTCTTACACGTGGGTGTAACTGTTGGATTCACCGTTTTTTTAATTTTCCCCTCTACCTTTTTACGTTGCCTTCTTCTTTTCCTGTAAGCTTTTTTGGTATCTGCCTTGTGTCGTCCCATAACATTAATTAATTAGTGTTCTGAATTAAAAAAAATCATAAAGAAAATAAAAAAAGACATTTCGTTTATAACATTAATTCAGGAGGAGAGAGAGAGAGAGGAGAGAGAGAGAGAGAGAGAGAGAGAAAATTACATGTAAATTTGTTCATTAATGAAATTTGTTTTAAAGATATTTATAATACTTTATAATACTGAGCCGTATTTGAAAAATTAATAATCATTAAAAAAAAATTTTGTTAAAATCTGTTGAATCTAATTTTATTTAATTTTAAATTTTGATCAAAAAGAAAAAAAATATGTTGCTGAAAAAAGTTTAACCTCTACGCGCATGTGAAACAAATTTAGCCAATCAGAAATCGAGAGAATTCTGAGCCCGCCAAACTGCGCTGGAGAAAAAATGTCGGACTCAAGCGAAGTGGATCTATCGGAATTTAGTGAAGAGGAGGAATCTTCTTCATGCTCTTGGACTAATGAATCATCAGATTCGTACATAGACGAAATTGTTCGGAAAAAATCCAATGGCAAGGCTGATCAGAAAGCGTCGAAAGGAAAGAAAAAGACACCACAACGTCAAGCGGGTAGACCGCTCTCGAGTAACGCTAACAAGATGGCTAAAAAGTCGTTATTTACGTGTACAACAACATCAAAGAGTGTTCAACGTGACCTACCACAGCCAGATGACTCCACTGATGCTAGTATGTCTCCCACCTCCGTCACTTGCTCATCAACCTCGGGACTACCAACAATCGCAGCAACACCGAATCGGACAATTTTATCGCCTGCTCCCACGACGTCAGTCCTTAGCCCCGCAACGTCAGTCCTTAGCCCCACAACGTCAATCCTTAGCCACACAACTTCAGTTCTTGGCAGCGCCACGGGGATAGGTTCGCCGGCCAGTAGTACCAGTGGTTTGGTAGGTATCGATGAACATGTGCTCTTGCAATTTAATAGTTACTTCCCTTTTTAAAAATGATTATTTCCCTTGTAAGAATTCAGTCAACTCGTACCCAAACTGGCTCGTATCCAAACACATTTGTAATCAAATAGTCCGAATGAAAAAATGACTTCAATTGTGTTTTTATGCATGCTGTCATAACTATTATTATATAGTATAGAGGATAATTAATTTATATTGATATTTATTTAATATTGTCAGAATTGTCATATGATCTAGATATACTGGCATGGGACCAGTTCATGCCAAGTACAATTTCTCACCAGTGCACTGTGACGTCATTTTATCAACACATAAAATTATATATGAAAATGATGTCACAATGTACTGGCGAGATATGGTACTCAGCAAGAACTGGTCTCACGCCAGTAAGGCGCCCAGGGCTGGAAGAATTTTTTTTAGCCAATAGTACCCCTGATTCAACTCTTATTTTTCCAGTGATTGGGATAAGCAGTGGGCTAAATGTGACAATGGCACATTCCAAGACAGTGTCAATGTGACATTTCCAAAATCAATGCGCCAAATGGAAAATTTATGGGACATTGTAAAATGACAAGTTAAAATTTGACGAGTTTATAAAAGACTTCATTGCAATTGTCAAATTACTGAATGACACTAAATAAAAAGCTTCCAAAAATATTTTTGATTTAGTAATGAAGACCATAATTTAGTTTCAGTTCCTAAATTATTTTTATTCTTCTTTTCATCCAATTTGAGTCAATTCTAATGTGGATTTATATCAAAATGTTCAAAATCTTTGCACTTTAAATTTATATCCTATTATGATTTGGGCTATTATATCCCATTTGGGCAATTGGTCCCAACCTATTAAACACACAAGTTTCCAATTTAATCAATGATAATAAGGGTTGACAAAAAGGCGAGAAATACTCATATTTTCCAGGAAGGTGGAAAATACTGGTAGTTTACATCAATATCTATACTTACCTGCATCAAATTTTTGCATTTTCCCCGTGCTGCCTACGATCATGCCTGAACTTTTGAGACCACCCCTGTGGTATCACCTAGTGCTTACCCATAATGCACATGCATACTTCCCAGGATTTACAGGTATTTCCCGGGAAATACTGGGAAATAAAGTACAACTACATACTAGTACTTCATACTTTGTCTTAATCAAACCTATTGTGATGTTGACAATAGTTCACCTTGTTAGCTCAGAGTTTCCGAAAACTACCGGTCCTACCGGCAAAACCGATAGAAAATCGAAATGTCCGATAACATTTCATATATTACCGGTCCGTGTGACCGGTAAGTTCCACTTTCACAATCCGGAAATTTTCTGTTTCCACGCACCGTTTTTGTCTTTTAGTCGTAATCTCTTACACGCTTTAGGGGGTGTTTTGTTTAAGTTTCTTCTAAGCGCTTATCTTACACTGATATAGCATCATGTCGTGATCGCGGTTCATCACTTTTCTGTTTGTACGAGGCTAAAAGCTATGCAAGGATTGAGAATAAAGAAAAGTATGAAGATAGTTTAAACAAGAACAGCAGGAAATTGTTGAAATGTAGCGAGGTTAATGGCATGACTTGTTCCGTATAATAGAGAAGTGTCAATCATGGCCGTTTCATTAATCAACTCTCACTTTTGAATCCATTAATTTTCGATTGTATATGATCATGAAAGATCATATGTTTGTTTAGATTTAATGAAAATTATCCAGTACAGCGGCTAAAAATCGTGAGTTTGTGGCACATACATTACTCATATGTATATCTGACATGGAGCATAATAAAAACGAGGAGAGAATAAAATAAATTGTAAAAGAGTCGTCAATAGAAACAAAACAAAAATAAATTAAACACTGCATATTATGGAGTCATTTATTTAGACACAGAATAGATATTAATTCTAGATTATATATTTTGGAGTTTTTTGGTAATAATTGAAAGCTCTATATATTTTGTTTAGTAATTACATAACACTGAACAACTACTGTATCACTAATATCTGTTTTATTCGGACTGATAAAATTTGCTCCGGACTGGCAGAACATGCTAAGTCATCAGTCCGAGTGACTGATATAATTTTCTGGTTTTCGGAAACTCTGTTAGCTGTGGCATATATTTTATCATTGTATTTGGTTTTAACACTTAGTTTTGACTAGCCAGTAATGCGCTACTTATAAATACTCCAAACATGGTTCATTCATACACCATCGTTATTTGTTTTAAAGACTAAAGTGTGACTGTGTCACACATCAGTATGCAATATGCAACACACCTAAGAAGCCAATAAGCCCGGCCCACTCATAGTATTTATCTCCCCGAAACAGGACGAGCACAAATTTGTCAAGGGTTAAACAATTTATTAAAACAACATGTGATTATTTAATTGTTGTTAATTGTAACACCTACAGTAAGTATAACAAAATTAAAGTTTATTTGTGGCTTTGATCTGTGTAAAACACAAAACTAAGGTTCAAAAAGCTGGACTGAAACTTGTACCCTGTACCCCAGCTGCTATAGATTTAAGTCCTTGGGAATAGATGATTGGTGAATTTAAGATTCATAATACTGACAGTGAAATGACAAACCATGCTGAACTGTGGTTATATGCTTACTTTTAATATCTTGTTTCCTAAACACATGTTTTACATTAAATAAATTAAACAAAGATTTTAAATTTGTATTTCACAGTTTAGTGGAAATTAGTAGTATTTACCGGGATGGGAAATACCTGCATGTACAGTGTATTTACCACTGGTAATTCACAGCACTGGTATTTTTTTTGGCCAACCCTGATGATAATTAGCTATTAACCACCAAAATGAGTAGCCCAGGTTTGCTTCCCAGTATAGTAACTGGGAAAATGACAATCTGTAAGATTAATATTGAAAAGATTAAAGTTTAACAGAAGACAAAATAATATGTAATAAAGTCGGATTGCAAATTTTGTGCAAAACAAATGAGTATTTCTTAATAAATCATCAAAAACCATGTTTTCAGTTTTGAAAATCCTGGCTCGGGTTTCGCTACTCATTTTAGTCACTCCTCTTAAAAAAGTCTTTGGCAAACTTAAAGGAGTTTGAGATGACATTAAACTTTGTTTGAAGATATCTACAAAAATCTACATTCAATTATTTCATAACTTCTAAATAATTTTTTTTTATATCAAAGCCAAAGCTTATCAGCATATCTTTTATATTTACAATCCAAATGTCATTGTTTACAACAGGACCAATTGATTATACGTCGGTTGGGTACGAGTCGGTCTGAGTACGACTTCACTTGATTTCCCTTTAATAGCTCTTCAATGTTTGTAATTTGAACTATTTTCACTATTTTGATTTGAATAGGACCAGCATCAAGGCCTCTTTACAAAGTTAAGAAAGATTGAGTCTCAGCAGGAAAAAATCTTAGAGGAGCAGAAGGAAATCCTTACTTTACTCTCTGGAAGGGGGTACAGACGTCTCGGCCCAACGACACCTCGGCCCAGGGCGGTTGACACCTCGGCCCAGACGGGTCGGCCCAAATCTATTGACACCTCGGCCCATGTAAAAGACACCTCGGCCCAATGAAAATTTCGGTTAAAAATGTATAAATTTAAAAAAAAACATTGGCAGATAATTACTGTATCTATTCATTTATGTGGTTATTATAATGCAGCTTCATCAATTTTCATTTCGTATGAACATTCTTTAATTTCGTGCTACTTAAAAAGTACTAAATCTACGGTTAACGTTACACCGTAGCTGACGTGCTGAGCTGAGCACAGGTGCGAAACTACGGTGCGTAACTACGGTGTGTGTCTTAAATTGATTCAATTTAGCTAAATATTTCTGATCAAATAAGAATAATATATAGTTCATTAAGAAATATTTTTCTCTTATATTGGAAAACTGGGTTGTTCAATATCCACCAGGGTATATTCCCTTATATCAACAATGATTCTTAAATCATTTGATAGACAGTCAAACCTATGTTCTTGTACTCATTAAGACCGTATTAATTCAGCAAAAAAAGGAAAAGAAATAGGATTACTTTTTTTATTGATCATAATAAATATTGAAAATAAATAGAAAACAAAATGTATGCATAGAAAACAAAAACATATACAAAGAAACATCGTCTATGTTCCATTGAACATTTACTGTCACCCACCACAACACTGTACATTTGACGGCATAATGTCATCAGATTTCACGGCACCGAAAACACACTAGAAGTCCGCCAACATCCGTGAAATCTTCTTGAGGGCCTTCCGTGCGGACACCTCCCCCTGACACGCGTTTGAGACGCCAAAGGAGACTGTCGCATCCTCTTGTTTGTTTTACTATTAGCACTTAATTGTCGTCATTTTCATAATTTTAATTTCTTGTTTACTTAACAATTAGCAATTAATGGCCTCGTTTCTGCTAATAAATCAATTTCTTATACAATTATTTGATATGTAATATTTTAATAATTCCAACATATTTAATTACAAAACTATATATAAAAATTATATGTGTGTGTGTAACAAAATAAAATAAAAACAAGAAAATCATTTTAATTTTATTTCAATTTTGCTTGAGCCGAGATGTCTTTTACGTGAGCCGAGGTGTCTCAAATTTTGGGCCGACCCGTCTTGGCCGAGGTGTCCTGGGGCCGAGATGTCGTAGGGCCGAGGTGTCGTTGGGCCGACATGTCTGTATTTCTCTGGAAGTAATCCATCGCAAAGAAAAAGAAATAGAAAAGTTAAAATAAGTGTACCCAACCATGTCCGTGTAAGTATATTTGATGTCAATATAATATTGATCTTATCTGCCATATTTAATATATAAACACTGAAAAAAAATGCATGACTGAATTGAAGGTGCAGGATTTTTTTCCAATGATGAATCTAATTTACTTATAGCTGTATTGGGTTTCGCTAGAATCTTGTTGGGGGGGGGGGGGGGGTGAGAAAACTAAGAATTAGTAGATTGTATAGTAATATACTCTCTGACAAAAAACAAAAAAATGAAACATTAGGCTACAACATTTTACAATCAAGCATTGGTTAAAGTTAATAAAAGAACCAGGGTGAAAGAGCCGTTCATTTTGTTGAAATGACGCCAAATTGAGGCGCCAGCGGGATTTGCTTATTTATATTTAAATATTTAATCGTTCGATGCTTAAAATTATATAAATATAAGTAATAAGGAATCATTCTTTGAATATTATGAGGTGATTTGGTCGGGGCGTGATTAAATCTATCATAAAGCTTCGCGTCGGTTGACAATGGTTTTCTCGGGGTGTCAAGAAGGGCTTTATGATAGATTTGATCACGCCCCGACCGAAATTATCACCTCATAATATTCAAAGAATGATTCCTTATTACTTATATTTATATAATTTTAAGCATCGAACGATTAAATATTTAAATATAAATAAGCAAATCCCGCTGGCGTCTCAATTTGGCATCATTTGAAGTTGTGGGTTATATAGTACAAAATTGGTACGTAGTGTTATCACAGGCAAAGACACTGGAAAATGTAAATATTCATGTATATTCACTCATCCAAAAGATTTGTATAACATGTGTATAACACACACAGGCTTATACTGTAATAGGGTATGTATGTATCAAGAGGAGTTATATGAATATCAGCATATTTGTAATTGCATGGCCATATGGTATATGATATTTGTAAATGCATACTTTCAGACTACTGTGCATGATGGATACTCCCATGGAATTTCCATAGGACTGCAGTGGAAAATGAAATCTGATGATGGAAACCAAACGTTAAAGTAAAATTTGAAAAAATATTAATATCTTATACTTTTGAGCATACAAGAGCTGAAAGCTTGAGTGAAGTGAGCTTTTCTGGTCACATTTTGTTGTCTTCCTCAATTCTAGCTGTCTTTCTGTTCAACCATCAAAAATTAGATTAAATGAAAATATGAGGAACAAAAAAAAAAAATCAAGAAAATGAAACATGTTGAATGAAGCAACCTCTGGTAAAGTAGCATTTGGTTTGTTCAAATTATTGTATTGTTTTATTGTTTTCCAAGGTATGTGATAAGAAATCCATTTGTCAAACATATTGAAATGAAAAATATATCAACATATTCTATTTGGCACCCAATTGTATTGATATAAATGATACATGTATATAATACATACTAGTATGAAAATTGAACTGAAGAATGACATTCTAATCACACAAAGGAATAAGGTGATTATTAATTCTATAATTATAAATAATTATATTAAATTCTATTAACTTAATTGTTCCTTGTCAAAGATATGTGTGGAGCATAGCAAGTGTTTGGAGATCATGACCCTATAAGGTGGACACCCCTCACCCCAACCCACCCTTTCTGCTTTGGTTAATAATTGTATGGCCATTGGACTTGTTGTTCAAAATAGTGATGTCACTCTCATATCTTTTGTATGAAGTATTTTGTAAATATATTTTATTGATAAACAAGGTTAAAATCTAATTATTAACCTATCAACAACAATTATGACTCGTGCAAATGTTCAAGGAAAATTAATACATCAGACTATAAATTATATAGTCTTGTGCGAGTATTTTTTGTGTTATGAAATTTGTAGTAGCGTTGTTTAAATGTAATTCAGGTAATTTGATAAGATAACATCTTATGTTTCAGACCTTCATCAGATGTCAATAAAGAGATGACTGAACATATTTGTCAGTATGTGCTTGGTATATACCCTGATTGCAAAGCATTTGTAAAAGGTCAGTACAGAGCTTTTTCAATCTAAATGTTAAGTTGTACAATAATAAGGCCAAATGACATTTTTGGGTAGAGTTTGATATATGTTATTCATACTAGCTTGGCTATTGGGTAAACCATTTAGCCATATATTTGTTAGGTTGGGCACAACCTATAGCTCTTGGTCAATCAAGCTATTCTAAAAACCAACGCTCTACTGAGTGAGCTAAAGGATTAACCCACTATAAGCTAGTACCGTACTAGTAGGAGAAAATTGCAATAATTGTTATAAAGCAAACACATACATATTCCTAATGTCCGAATGAATAACTACTAGTATTTTAAACGGAGATCTATAATTTTTAATAGCCAGACTTTCTTTTGAGAAGTCGAACTCGCAGTCTGCAAAATGTGGCCAGGAAAACTACATGTATTTCACTATTTGCTTTTTGTTTAAAATTTCTTTTTGAATAATTATCATGAATTTTTATATTATATTTTGATTTAAACATAAACAGAGGATTAATATCGTTCTCTCTGTGTCATTTGTTACAATTACAATTGTTTTATATAATAAAAACTTGTCCACAAATTCAATCTGCTTATTTTAGCACAAGCCCTGTGGTTATATAATTGTTCAGAACGAATTGCAATTAACCGATTAGTAATTCTGCAATTTATTGTCATCCCTAATTTAAAGCGATTAACTTTTGAATAATGGCCTTGCAATTGTGTATGAAATAAATTATTTAATCATGCATTTCTATTTGATTTTCAAGTCAAATATCCTAAAATTGCTTGTCAGATGTTTATTGTTAGTATGGAAGAAAATTTGCTCACAATGATGAGTATGTTACTCAAGCTGTGGGTTTACATGTCATATGATATATAAATGTTGTGCATTGTATCTTGATATTCTAATTTTTGTTGCAATGCTATATTTTAGATGCAATAAACAGATATTTCCAGTCGATGCAAGATAAAGAAAGGCGAATAAGGAAGGGGAGAGTTGATTCTTTCAAGAAAGGAATGGTTCTGTATCAAAGGAAAAAAAGGGTATATCTTAAATGCATTGCATACTTTAAGAGTCTAGGCCATGCAAATGTTCAAGTGTCTCTAATTACAGCTGCCAAAGTCATGAACTTGTTAAGGCCACATAAAATTAATTTTTAGATTCTCATCCCGCTCACCCTTCTGAAAAAATGACCCGCCTCAATGCATTTATTATCCTCTTGCAAACTGGTTGTGAGGGGGATGTAGTATCGCTGCTGTGCGTGTGTGCGTCCATTTTCAGCTTTTTATTAAAATCCAAAGAAAACCCTTTTATGAATTTTCATCAAACTTTGTATCATTCTTTGGCATTGTAAAAGGACAAATCCTATAGATTTTCAAGTCAATTGATTAATTTTTTTTTTTAAATTGTTGTAAACAAACAAAATTAAAACAGGAATTTTATGTACGACTTGACAATAGACTTTTTCGGTAATATTATGTACGACTACTATATGTATACTGTATGTAGTTCAAATCAACAACTTGATATTTTGGGGATTTAAATCTAGTAAAGGTAAAAAAACAACCATTTTGTAGTAATGGAGGGTTAGAAGATTGGCCATACTTAAAAGTTGAAGCGGGCAAGAGATTAAAGTCATCCGATTAAAATCGCAACAAGCAGTCGAATTTCGGGCATTTTTTCTGTATTAGAATGGAACTAGTCCATAATTCAGAAGATACTTTTAAAGATATCGCACATTTATCACCGGAAAATTGTTTCATATTAATAAAAGCTGCATATCTTCTACTGTGGGTTAACATACAGCAAGCAACTAAAGTTTCTGCTAGGAATAAGAAAGCTGTACAAACACATAAATGTAAAAAAAGAAAAAAAAATTGTACACCACAAAACTTGGGTATTGGGACAAAAGGATATTATGAATTCGAAGTGGTTTCAAGAATATGAATACTTGTGTCACATTTATTCTGATCTGATAAATATACATGTATTTTCCCAAATAACGCATTGCTTTCTTCAATAACTTATGTCACGAGGAGATGCTCCGCTTGGCGGTGCCCTTGTTTTATTTTGAAAAGAAAATTTTGTGGGGAAAAAATTTCGGGCAAAAAATCGGGGCTCGGTATACAAAACTTAATGGCTGATTACTGTTTGATTCCAGTCATGTTTGGTATCATAAGGATACAAATTTCTTCATGCATTAACAGTTAAGTTGAAATATAATGGAATTAAAAGGTTACAAGTGGGTTTGTGTACTCGTATTAGCATTTTATAACAAGTTGAATGAAAGGAGTAGTTGTTATTTCTAGAGCATAAATGGTGAAGAAAGTTAAAAAAAAATAATAATAAATAATAACCTGCCCACCTGCCCCATATATTTTACAAATCAAGATGAGAATCTAAATATTAATTTTATATGGCCTAAAGTTCTAGACATATGGACATATGCATTGTACAATTTGTTCAATAAGCGTAAGATTTCTTTTTCACACTTTTAAAGAAAATAGCAACTTCAGGAGACCATGGCTTTGTTTCAGTAACATATAGCTAAATGGAAGTCTTGGTTCAAAATCTTAAGCGAAATTTTGATTGCATTGTTTGGTTTGTTTCATTGTTGTACTCTTTATTTGTACATGTATTTAAATTTTTCTCCAGGATATCTAGGCTATACTTTTATCCACAGGCAGTGTAGTTTCAAGTTTGTTTCATCATCCCTGGGGAAAGGATTAAATCATAATTTTTGCTTGGGGGGGGGGGGGGGGTATGGGTTTTTTATGTAGGATTATATACATGCAGTGACTTTTCTATTAATTTGAACTTACCCTTTGGATTAAAAAGGAGTTATAGCATATAAATCAAATTTTCAGACAAGGCAAGAAGTTTAAAGAAATGAAAATTGAAAAGAATTATTTCAATCATTATTGTGCCCCCCTTCGAACAAGGGGGGTATGTTGCTTTGCTGCTGTTGTCAGTCGGTCCACCAACAATTTCCATTCATTTTCTTTGCAGAGGCAACCTGTATTGATATGAAATTTGACAGACAGCTTTATCATAACAATATCTAGATCAAGTTTAGTTTTGGGTTTAATCGAGCAATTTTTGACAGAGTTATGCCCCTTGGACTTAGAAACATTCCATTTATTTGCTTTTTCATTCATTTCTTTGCAGAGGTTTCCAAAGGAGGAGGGGGCATACATGTTTCACAAACATCTGTTGTTTAATTTAAATATATAGTCTCATAACTGCAACAGTGTGTACAGACAAATTTTCATGATGTGCAAATTAATGCCTGTTACTTAGTTTGTAATCTTTCAAAAAAACAATGCATCAATGCTTAAAGGGGCATGGTCATGATTTTGGTCAACTTTTATTTTTCTGTTTTTATTATTTGAAATGCTTTAGGAATGCATTTCTAATGATCAAATGAAATTTGAGAGTCAGGCGTAGAGTTATAAGCATGATACAGGGCTTACAATTCTTTGTCATGTAAACAAGGCTCGTGCCCTGTTTTTGTTTACATAGGTTCAATATACCAGTAAAAATCTTTTTCAAACTGATCTTTTTATCTTTTTATTCATTTTAAGCATAAATAAACAGTTCCTAATGTTTAACACGTTCATTTTAAGTCTGAAACTGGAATTTTCACTTCAACATTAAAAATGTAAACAAAAGCTTTGTTAATTGTTGTAGAAAATGGAAGCTAGACTGGCTGCCTTAAAACATAAGACCTCTTGGGATGAGGAGAAAAAGAAAAAAGTAGAAGCTGTTCTTATGGTTGAGTACATGTCATCGGAATATGAGAACGATTCAGAAGATGATACATTATATGAGATCTCGAATCTAAAATGGCGCTCCGAGGAATGTCTAAAAATCTTCAAGGAATTGGACACTAAAAGTTCGGCTCTTAGGTCCAAACGCTCAAAAAGACAAAGCGTAAGGCGCGTAAGGACAAACAAAGATTCCTCTAGAGAAAAACCAGACGATATATCACAGGAACAGAGATGGGCCATTCGAGATTGAAAAAAAAAAGTTGCTACTGTCATGTAAAATTAGCTCACCTGAGCTGAAAGCCCATGGGCCACTTGTTGCAATGTTATTTTACTGAATTGGATACGACTGATTTATTTGTCTATTGTTGCTCAGTGAGCAGTGTGGCCTATGGACCTCTTGTTGCAATGCTTTTTACTGAATTGGATATGTTATACTGTTATATCAGAAAATATTCAGTGTATTTTTTTTATTGTTAATTTTTTTCTGATGCTCATTAGTTACAGATTAAAATGTGGCCATATTTTCAACGTTTGTCAGATTGGCTTATTGTGTAGCATGTTTACACAAGGTATACTTTTTTTTATCTCAATTTATTTACATTTTCTTCAATTATTTAATTAACTTCAGTAATTAGTGCATGGATCTTTATTGTAAAATAGAAGACAAATGCAAGGGTATTTTGAAAGGGTGCTCTGCTGGCAGTAAGTTGCAGATCTTGATACCCTAGTAAGAGAAAGGTGGCGTCTCAGACCGATCCTTTTACTCTTGCTTGTGGGCGAGTGAGGCTTCCCTGCCAAAGGCTTATATTAGTTTTAATTCATAGATCAAATGATAAACTTAACACATTTTTGAGTGATATAAAGTGGTTATTTTATTTAATATATCATAAGTCGTTTCTATTTGTCAAAGTAAAGAGTAAAGAGTAGTTTTTAGGAATACATGTATGAACATAAAGGCAGTTATAAATATACAGGACTTTTTATATGACATTGTACATCTTTCAGAGCTTGTTCCTAAAACTTTTGGGCACAGACTAGAAAATTATTTACAGAAAGAATTTCTTATATGAAAATTTCTTGCATCCCATTTTTAAAGTTGTTTTATAAAATAGACTTGCATTGTATATTAAGTTTCAGACTACCAGTAAATGAGTTTAACCTAATGATGTAGCGATTGAATAAAAATAGGTTTTGGGAGATAAAAATACCAACTGTTCCATTCTGTTTTGTGCAATTCTTATGGGTTTTTTTTTTCCTTATAGGCAGCCAAATGTTTATATAAAATGTGTTGTATTTTAAGCAGTTAACATAAAGGTACTTGGTTAAACTTAATACAGTTTAAAACTTGATCATATTTTTTTAATGTTTAAGGATATATTAGCTTATTTGAGTAGCATGCATGCACATACAATATTTTATCTCAAGTTTTCTGAATGTACATGTTTGAACTAGTTTCACTTATATAATTAGTTAGCTTTATATTATACAGAAATTCAATGTAAAAAACATACAGAAGACAATACAAGTGTATTTTAGGGGGCTTTGCTGGCAGTAAGTTGCAGATCTTGATACCCAAGTAAAAGAAAGGTGGCGTCTCAGACCGATCCTTTTGCTCTTGCTTGTGGGCGAGTGAGGCTTCCATGTCAGTTTCTCATTGATGCAAGAAATATCTCATTTCTTACCTTATTAGGATAGAGTAGAAGAAATATCTCATTTCTTATCTTATTAGGATAGAGTACTAGAAATTTTATTGAAAGTGAATTTTATGAGTTATTTGCTTATCCAAATCTGAAATTGCTTTTAATAGAATATATTATATATAATTATGTAGTTTTCAGTAATATTGTACATGTACCTGTCCACCAGTTTTTGCTGAATAAGTTTTTCAAAACGAAGCAGCCAAGAATTTCCATGTTTTAAATTTACAATTTCTCCAAATCTTGATAATTATTGTTTGCATTGGATGTTTGTGTAAATTAAAATTGCTTTATATATATTCCAAAATGTAAACTGAAAGTCTGGTCATCAGAATATGTACTTTTCTTTTCTGCCCAATAAATTTTCAATAATGGAAAACAAGGAATTATAATTTTTAAATCGCATCAGTGTTTAATATCGGAGAATGCAGATGCATCTGTCCTATAGTTGAACAAAATTTGTAAATTTGTTTTAGTATAATTTGGTATTTGTATGCATCGTATGTACACTAGT
Source organism: Magallana hongkongensis (assembly GCA_016163765.1). NCBI lineage: Eukaryota > Metazoa > Mollusca > Bivalvia > Ostreida > Ostreidae > Magallana > Magallana hongkongensis. The sequence continues at coordinate 30,152,930 of WFKH01011925.1, read as the reverse complement.
ACATGTATTACGATTGTAGATATATTTCTTTCCTTAAGTGGTTTTCATGAAAACTGTTCATTCAATTGAGAGCTCTGATCTATTGGCAGTTTAAGTTTGTATAAAACATGCTATTTTCAAAATAAATGTACTTGGAAAGAAATTTTTTTGATGATACACACACGCATGTTTTTGTGTTTGTATTTTAGTGTCCAGTAAATAAGTAACACAATTTGATAACGGTGACATTTGTACATAAAATTTTTAAATATTTTACTTGTACTTTTTAAACATCATGGAGACATTTAACATGCAATAAAATTGATTCATTAGTGGACTTGAGTGTTATTTTAATTTTCAAAAATAATTGCAAAATCATAATTTCAAAGAAAACAACTGGATGCTTGAATTTCTAGATAATGATGTATACGGTGGTATTATTTTATTAAACGGGAATAATAATGACGTAATATATATATACAATTCCAGTTGATATTGGCAGGTTTAATCCAAATATTCTCGTCGCATAAACAAGAGATATAATGTAAGTTTATGAAAGCGTCTTATTTGAATGTAATGGGAAGTTTACGATTTCCGTATATAAATTAATTTTTGACAGTTTTATAATGTAAAGTGTAAATTAAACGAGAACAAATAATGAAGTGAAGTTCTACATTAAATTAGATTAACCAAACAAATTTAATATGTCCATTAAACTTAATTTTTTGAGCATGTTTAATAAAAATGATACGCTTTATATACAAGAGGTATAATGTTAGTTTACGGAACACATAAATCTGTACGTACAAGTAAGTTTACAATTTTTCCGACTTTATTAAATTTGTTCTTTTAGGGAACCCAGTAAACTCGTTTTAAATGCTAATTATTTTTTAATGTTTACAGGCACACAATATGTAATGCTACATATTTAAATTTTAAATAATCGTAACGTTTAAATTGCATTTAAGGTATAATTAAACGCGAGTTTTCGTGCAGTGTTGGTAAAGTCCGGTCTCCGACAGTTCTACGACGAATGTCCATGTTTATGTAATCATCATCTGTGTCTTGATCCTCTAAGTTGATTTCCCTAGCCAATTCACAAAGTCTTATCAAGTGAGATTTTCTGTAAATCGATGTTGTAATACCTGTTTTACTTAAGTAGTGTTTTAAAGCCGGTACTTGATACACATTGAAGTCTTCCATGTTTTCTGTTTATAAGTTGCTCAGGAATGCGGAAGTGAACTATGCCCTACAATTACGTAAGTGAAGCGATAAAACTCGGAGCGGATCCGTAACTCGGAAGTTCCGTATTGCATATTAATTTAAATGTTATAAAACCAATATATAACAATATGATATCATTCCATGTCGTTGATAGGGATCTCAGTGATTATTTTTGTCAGAATGTCCGACTTATTCTAGAAGAAATATTTTTTTTTTATTTTAAGTTATATTTATGTAAAGATAATTTTTTTTCGAAATAACCTTTACTTTTTACCAAAGTGTTTAGCAATATATTCAAATTACAGTTAAAGAAATAACGTATTATAGTTTTATCAGAGTGGTAAATTACATGAATGTTTGTTACATCAGAGGTTTTAGCCCTCGCCTCTGCATATTTGGGACGCATATGTACAGTACCGATCAGACCCAACCTAACAAATAGTAAAATTAACCCAAACTAAATTCTGGATTAACTTTCGGGGTTTACTCCGGTTTTACTAGCGTGGACCCAGAGTAAACCCAGAGTGGACACAGAGAGTAAACCCCAATCAGAAGTATATCCCTGAAAGCAGACACTACATGTGTATTCGGGATATACAAGGTGCAAGTAAGATGGTAAGATAAAAGACGGGCCTGCTTCACACTTCAGTGCGTACAGTTGACCCCAAAAGCAAATCCCGGGTAAACCAAAAGTAAACCCCGAATAAACCCAAAATAAATTCCAAGTGGAAGTACATTTTCAAAAGGCAGACCCAGAGTAACCCATATTAAAACCCGAAAGTAAACCTGGGGTTTAGTTTTGGTTTACGCTGGTGTTAGGTTGGGTCTGATCGGTACTGTACATATACCTCATTCAAACACCATATTTCCTCACAATTTGAGCTTTGATATGCAAACACAAAACTTTCCAAGTTTTTTTTTGTTTTTTTTTTATAAACATTGTACATGCCTATAAATTTTCATTTTCATATGTAAGTATTGAGCTTTGTTTCTCTATCAAAAGGAGTCAAAGTTGTTACAATTGTTTAATTACTATTTGACTTCATACACGTTCACGCATACACATTTTACAAGTAATGAAATTTTAGTGTTTTTGACTCTCATGAATGTTATAAAAATATATAGTCCAATGTTTACCTGATACATATCATGCGGACTAAATAAAATATAATATTTTTAGAATTTTTTTTTTCATTATTTAAGTGTTAAAGCCCGTGTTGTTGGTATCTTCAATTAGCAACTACTGTTTAAATGTCGGTTTGTCACAAACTGTAACCTAATTCTTGCGTAGAACTTAAGTGTTTTATTCGTATCTGATGCCCTTTTGAAGTGCATGTACATATCGGACGTGTCGGGTGATGTGATAAAAAAAAAAAAACCAGTTACGTGCACCACTAAGAATACCTTAATCTAAAGTACACATGTACGAGTCGGAAATATTTTTTTGAGTCATCAGAACGACTATTCTTTACAGATGAAACCTAACGCATTGCTTTAAAATTGAGGTTACACATCCGTGATTAACTTTACCACATGCACTTCCTAGCCAATTCAAAAGGGGATTTTTTCAGGCTTAATATAGTCAGATCAAATAAGTTAAATAATTTGACCTTGAAAATAATTGAGCGTTGATTAAAAATGCTCAGCAACAGCGGGGTTACATTGTTGAATTATGAAGATTAAAGTCCTTACAATTACGAAATTTAAAACAATGAACAAAAAAACCAGACATCCGTTAGATGGTGACAATTTTTATCGGAATACACAAGGAAGTAATTATACACAATTTAAGTATAATGTTTACAGTCTGTTTGATGTTTTCAAAACTTGAAAAATCAGAAAAGTTGAGGTATTCGGAAAAAAAAAATTAGAGGAGATGTTACATGACTCTGAATAGTAGTATTGCTAACTCTTTTTTATTTTATTTTTTTTCATATTCGTGCCACATAATGGACTTAAGCTACATGAGCATCAAACTTCCTGAGAACGTTATTTTTTTTATTTATTTTTTTTTAAAGAGAACATTAGTTGCTACATTTACGTAAATGTATATTTAAATTAACTAAATGTGCATCAAAATTGCCATAGTATTTGGTTTTATGGTTCCCCATTCCTGATTTGACGAAGTTTTGGACTAAATGCGCCTCATTGTGATGTATTCTAAATTATATCGATCGAATTTGTTCTAAAGATTTACTGATCTCGCTATTTATACAAAAGCCAACACTTTTATTTGACTAGTGTATGCTCAATACTTCATTGAACCCGATTGTACCTCTAATTTCTGTAAAATTCCGTGTTTGTACTCCTCTTGATTTGTATTTTTCTTCTGGAATTGTTTTAATACTGTTCGTATTCACTAAATTTCATGCTAAGATTAAAAATAAAACTATCCTGGAAAACCCGAATCAATTTAATACATTGCTTATGACATATAAAACTATATAAGTTTTCATATATATAACTACTACATTGTCCGTGTTCCCCTCTGATCGAATTAACGAGATAGAACATGACAATTAAGTCATTTGGGTGGCAATTTAAAAGACCTGAAATTTCGTGGACTGAATGTCAGTGCTGTGTCTTACATTCATCTTTTAGTTGCAGCTTAATCTTCTTTCTGTAAATTGGTTAACTGAATAACACCTGCATTCCGTGATTAATTGCATTGTTGAGTCATAAACTCTGAAAAAGAAAATTCAAATGACTTGATAATTGTTTGCCGACAACAGTAGTGGGGCTGATTGGACAAGACAAATGGTATACAAAAGCACGATAGCTAATTTTTCCTGGTTTTAAAGATAAAATGCAATAGAAACTACGTTTGCATATCCTTCGTACCTAATAACTGTATTCTAGAGCTCAAACATTCTTTATAATAGAATCTGATGTAATTGTTTGAAAGAATATTATGAGGAACATGTCAATGAACGGGAATTCACCCTTTAGTAATATTATGTGTCAGGAGTATTTAAATATTTTTTTCCGTAACGCGAAGGTATTTTTTTTTAATCACAGTAACTTTGTATGAAAAAATAAAAAATATGCTGAAACCCTAGACATGGTGTGTCCAACAAGAGGCAAACTCATATTTTACATATCTATACTGCAACAAGATAACTTTAGTATGTCAACAGAAAGATAAGATATTTACAAAACAGGAGGCAAACCTGTGAGTAAATAAATCGAAAAAAAACTATGACTGAAAGAGCTAAATATTTACATTTTGTTGTGTCTGTGATAACAAATCGAATATATTTTTTTAACAAATTGTCCCATGCAGTACGTTACATGTACCACTGAGGTTAGGGTAATAAATTGTCAAGTGATGTATTGTAATCGAAGTAAAATATGCATTTTATCACAATTCATATTTCCTGCCTTTTTTGTTCCTGGATCTAGAGATTAAATGCACCGCGTAGTAAACCGTAATGGACGATCATTGTTATTTTTCCAAATAAATTCCGGTTCTGCCTTTTTATATGTTCCCATTATCATAGAGAAACATTTTTTTCTGCCAATTTTAGCAATTTAAATCACCTCAGGTAAGTTTAAAGTGAACAATAAAAAGACACGAACTATATCAACTGCTCGATCAATCCGTTTTTAGAGCGGGGCAGGTACATGTACAAGCTAGAAAAAAACAAAACAACAACAACAGACAGAACGTCTGAACCACAACTTAAAAAGAGGGTTTATCCGAGCAACGTGACACATTTGAACAATTAAGCAGGCTGACCTTTTATTCTAGTTTATTCCTTAAATGTCTTACTGTTTTGTACAAAAGTATATGCACAGAGAAAAATATTATTTTCTCTTTTTTACAAAACTGCAAATAGTCAAAATGTATTCATCATTGCCAAAATTGTCTTTGTTTTGACTATTCTTTTTTTTTCTCAATTAAAAATTTAAAGTAATTCCCTTATTTGTAAAAATCTGGATTAACAATCTATATTATTGACCAATAACTTTTGAAATGGACAAGAATTAACTCATAGTAATTTTGAAAACGTACATGTATAAGTTTTAAAAGTTTAAAGGTTCTAGATGTTATATATTTTCATTACTGACCATAGGATTAAGTACACACTCTCAAAACTTAGATAGAAGCATACAGTTGTGGAATATATTAAGCTAACATTTTTAGAAAATATTGACAATATCATATTTTTGGTGAATAAAAGAAATAAAAGTTAATATAATATCGACAACGTTATTCTTGTTTATGATTGATTTATATGTGATTTTAAAACCTTAGTACGCAAGATATTTGTGTTACAATGCTCACTAGTGATACTCCCTTTCTGGTGATAATATACAAGCTAATATATTCCGCAATTTAACAGGAAGTTGATATCGATTTTGTTAGAAAATAAATTCCACCATATTGCTTCTCTATACAATAGTCTGTAGTCTGTTCCAAGATATTTATGCCACATATTTTCTTAAATTGTTCTATATTTATAAATATTTCTGGGTTCAAACGATATTCATTCAATAGTATAAAAAAATCCCAAGATATCCCCTTTGAAACACCACTTTACCTTTTTAGTTTTTAAAACACGGCTAAAAATATAAATTCCACGGGGATTTTCCATTGCAAAAGAGATGAAGGTACCCGGATGTTAACTTTTAAAATAATCGCCAGGTTTTCCGAGTGACTTCCTAATGGAGAAAAGATGTAAATATTCACCACTATAAATCTCCTTAAGAACTCGATTTTCGATTTTGTGAGTTTTTCCGAGTGAAAAACGAAAATGTGTCAATGAAGATATATTTCCCTTTCATCGATTTCAATTGCACTTCATTCACAGGTACGTGTATTTTAATTAAAAATCGTTCAACTGTGCAGCATAGATATCTTGTTACAGACTAAAGACAAAAATCTGCGATAGTACATATGGTTGCTGATAAATCTTGAACGAAAACTTCTTAAGAAAATTAGGCTTAGAATAATCACAGTCATCATTCAACAGGAATATGACGTGTAATTAGTACAAAAAAGGAATCACACCACATGACATATTACATGTAGTTCCATGGGAGTTTCAAATTTTTATGCATCTGCGATGAATAGTTGCTGAGATTTTAGCCCCTTAGGGTCAATCGCAGCTTCTCGGGCATTTCCAACAGGCTCAGAAAAACAACAACTGGAATGTATGCTGTACATGATTAAACTTGATATACAGTCTGTAATTACAACATATTTTACGATCTGTTGAGATGTGAGCTAAAATCCATTAAAGTTAATGATATACCCTAAAAGAATACCACAAAAGCGACATACAAGGCTGATACATATTTTAATGGGAAGCGTCTCCATTTTGTATATTTTTTTTTACGTCCGGTAATGTTAATACATTCAAACTGTTTTTCCAGGCCAACTGGAAAGGCCCAAAAAGTTGCTCCGTAAGACCCCTCCATGTTTCTGAGCCCATAATATGAATATTGTACCATAAGTAAATGTAGGTACCCGGATATCAAAAACTAGAGATGACCACACCACAATATTTTCGCAGTGGTATTCGTTTACTCTATATAATAAATAGTGTACTAATAGTAGGGGTCTGAATCTCAATAACTAGAGACGACCACATCACCATATTCTAACAGAAGTAGTGGTATACCACTTGTAGACAACCCTGAAATTTCAGTCCCCAGGGTAGGGATTTTCGATGTTTCAAATCCCGATTTTTACCCACAACGCTCTCCCTACATGTATAATGAATAGTGTACTGTAAATAGGGACCCGAATCTCAAAACCTTGAGACGACTATATCACTATATTTTTACAGTGATAGTAGATTACCATTATTAAATGGCCCTAAAAAATGTCAGTCCCCAGGGTAGGGACCCTCCCGAATCTCAAAAACTAGAGACGACCATATTGCCATGTTTGCAGTGGTAGTGGTTTGCTTTGAAAGTGTTAGCCCCCTAATATGAATAATAACTTTTGAAATGTGAGCTGCGTTTAGTATGCAGTTCATCATTGCGGGGGTGTACTGTTTTGCAATGCTTAAACAAAATTAACCCGATATGATTGATAAAACATTGATAATTAAAAAGCTTATAAACTTACACTTCTGTTTTATTCTATTTCATTAGACCGTTACTTTTCAGGTGTATCTTCTCTTATTTAAGGATTGATTGCTTATCTTTGGATGTCGTATGTCCTATAACACACCAAGCGGTACAGACAAAGTGAATACAGCGCGTTAGGACCGACGACATCCAGAAATAAGCATTCAATGCTTATATTGATATTTTTATACTGATGTCTATTTGTATGAAATATTGTGTATCGTCGCTATAAAGCCATTATATACGCTCTTAGTCAGGAATAGGAAACATACATGGAGCAGCCATATAAACATGCTATTGCGTCCGCGACTTTAAATATAGTGCCCGAAGTATTGTCAAAAGTTCTCTTTTATTTGCGAACAGATATGATTAAACGATTATTTTTCATTAGTATTTATCAAATTGGGTATGTAAGTTTAAACGTTTCAATTAACTTACAATATACTCAAAACGCGTGATGACGTTTTTATTTATGCATCTTGCGCATGAATAAGCTACATGTAAGTGTATTAACAGGAAATTGAACGTCGCATATTTCCAATGCAAACATAAGGGGACATATAAACTGATCGTAAATATTTTATTATTAATAAGTAACATACACCGGTCATGTTACCTTCTGTTCTGATATAGGTTTGCATAAAAGATTAAACAAAACTTAAACAGGATATCTGTTATCTGTATAAAAATCTATACCTCACCATGTGGTACACAGACAATATATTGATTAGTATCCACCTTTTAACATAAATCAAGCTGTCGTTTAGATTTTAGAGTGTCGATAAAGGCTTCCTGTATTCCAATAGCTTTGAAGAAAGATCCTATTCATATTGATATGTATTCAATGTTAACGGTGATGCGTAAATGTATAATTTTAGCATAACTTTACTAGACAAGAAAATGACTAGGTAAATAGTTTTCTAAGTTTTTATTATGTGAATATAAACTAGAGGTACTGTGAGCAAGCTCACAATTGATACCCCCCGCTAAGAAAAAATCATAACTCAAGTATTGTTTCTATTATAGAAAATAAAGGATGAATCTATCTCATCGTCCATTTTCTATAAATAACAACTGCTCTATTTTTAAACTGTTAATGCTGATATGAATACACAAACCAATTTCTATTCTTTAAATTCCATTTTATTTCACTTAACTGTTAATGCATGAAGACATTTGCATCTTATCAACTTTGATCTAAGTTGATAAGAACAAGTAAGTATTATATACAAATTTTTAAAAATATATTTTCTTTTCACCTGGGATAATATTTAATTCTTATTTGCAACATTGGTACTTATTTGCATTTGATAACCTTTGTAATTCTAATAATAATTTGAAACCATTTAATTGCTCTACTCTTAATATTGTTTTATTGTTTTCAATTGAAAATTGTTTAGGTCAATAACTTTATCTCATCGCAACAAGTTTGATAGTGAAGCTTCAAAAACAACATCTGAAGATGTATGTGTGATGCATGTGAACTTACTTTTACAATGGAGTTCTAAAGTGATAACATGAATACAAAAAAAAGCAGCAGTTTACATACACATAGATACACTATTCACTACAAAGATAAATGCAAAAGGTTAAATCTTCAAATTTATTTCATTTCATCACGATAAATGACTACAGTCATTTCATGTAAATCTTTTACAATTTTCTGCTATACTACGGTTTGCGAATCTAATGATACGCTATGAAAAATGTATGCATTGCTATGATATTTGTATGCGATACTTAAGAAATTGAAATGAATGTCTTAAAGATATGGTATGCTATGCGATGATATGTTATTATACTTAAACAAAACCATCTTCGCATACAGAGTAGTTGAAAAATTAAAATATCAAAAAAACGAAGATTACCGGTAATCTGCAATGTAGACATTTGTTCTTTGAATAAATTGAAAATTAAAACTGACTTAGAAATATTTTGTATGCTATGCAACATTATTTTATAACGAATGAAAATATTATGGCATACCATGAGATTGTATTCTACGGTATTTTAATAATACTAGACTTTGCTATGGTGAGTGTTGTAAAAGAGATGCCTGACCTGAATTATTGTTTCGGAAAAAGTTTAAGACAAGTACATGTACTTTCACATAATAGTGTATATTGCTGTTACAGAGAGACATTAGAAACATACAGAGATGCCATGCTACATGCATCCTTCTTGTTCGTGTATTTGCCTTTTAAGCTTTTCTTTGCTCTTCTGGGGAAAGTTTACTGCGGAGTCACTGGGCATGAACGATAATCGACACAAGAGATTTACAGAGGTAAATTTATGTTTATATAGGATTGACTGTATATTTTTTTTTTTTTGTTCATCGAGAAATGAATCTAAAAACAGCATCGCAAACTTTTTTATGAAAGCCGAATCTAAAAACCGCATCGCAAACTTTTTTATGAAAGCCTTCGGCTTTCATAAAAAAGTTTGCGATGCGGTTTTTCGGCTTTCATAAAAAAGTTTGCGATGCGGTTTTTAGATTCATTTCTCGATGAGCAAAAAAATATACTGTCAATGGTTATAATTCAATTTTAAACAATAATAATTGTATATTTAAGCTATGTTTATTTTTAATAACAAGAATCAACAAGGAACAAACAAGTACATGTAATGAACACGCGGAGTGATTTAATTTAGGACTTGTTGATTACTCTAGCTCCGGGTGTACATTAACATTGATCGAACAATGGTGAAAAACAGAATTGTTGATAAATGATTTGGATTATAATTTTGTATTTTGTTCTTTAAACATTGATTGTTGAAGCAGGTATGTGCTCTGGTCGTCCGGAACACAGCTGGACCCAGCTCCGCCATCGCTTGCTGACGCCAAGTTGGACAACGTTTTGCTGATTTTGGTTGCCTGTGCATTTTCTGACATAACTACGGATAGATCCTTCGTTTCTATGCCCGCTCATGAACATTATATGACGGAGTTCTACCCCTGCGTCTGCTTGTAGCTCTAAGGCAGAGTGCCGTGTACCTTTGTTTACATTTTGCATTTCTAGATATGTAGCACATAAATTTTGAAAACTGGTACTTTTTCACTGGTTTTTCTGTATACCAGATATCCTCGGTGAGATTATTTATTGCTTCTTTTGTGCAGTGATTGAACAAAGCATTTGCGTTCGGGTCTGTTTTGCTAATGAGAAGTTTTAATGATGCGACTGGACATTTTTCGGTGTTAGTGGCATACATTCTCTTATCATGATTTGCTTCTTCGTTTGTTAACCCTCCTCGAATTGTTTTTTGTTTGGTTTCATGGGACAGGACAGCATATTCGCGGTCATGTTCATCTTTCTGAAATTCAAATGAATTTGTTTTCAGCTGTTCGTGAAACTCGAGGCCGCGGGTAACAAAGTGTATTGCTAGATCGTACCAAACGCGATACCGCAGGATTATTGGATTTTCAGCAGAGTATAGATACTCGCTGATTTTGATCAGATCTTCAGGGGTAATGACATCCTTATGTCTTGTAGGTTTAGAAATTCCACATTTCACATTATGTTTCAGTTTGCCATCTAAAGTGTCGTTTGCACTTTTAAATTCTTTATCTTTTACAATGTTCATGCCTCTCTCCAAGTCTGCAAGATGTCTGTTAATCGCTGCTTGAATGTTTTTCATGGTATTCTTGTGATATTCAGTATTTTCTGTTGTTGTACTTGAAATTTTTGGACGAGCTTCAGCATAAAATTTGCATAGTTTGGCGTTGAGGTCGGCAGCATCAATTGTGAAAAAATCAATTTCAACACCAAACGTTTCTGAACTCCATTCTAAAAATAAAATAATTAAAATTCATTTTTTTAAATTAAAAAAAAAATTAGTTCACTGAGCATTTTTTTTTAAAAAAAATTGTTGATTTTCAAATTTCTATTTTGTGAAGACCCCTCTCCCCACTTCCACTTATAGCTACGTTTTTTATATTTTAATAAAGTATCTTTAAAACCGATATGATATATTAGTTTATTCAAAATACACCAAATATAAATTTTAACAATATTCAAGCTATAGGGATCATTGCATTTATAGATTAAAAATAATAAATTACGTACCTTGTATGATTTTAACACCCCATTTTGTGTTACGTTTTGTTGAATCTGTTTGTCGGCTGTCCCGAAACATTTTAATATCCTCCTCGGTAGCTGTTTTAAACCTTTTTATTGAAGTGTTCCCAGAATTTGTCTCATCAAGTGTTCTTTTCATTTTAGCAATTGATTTTACGCACCAGCATCGTTGGTTGAGGCAAAGGGGTCAATCATCTCTTCAGTGAAGAATTCGTCGTCAATATTTTCTAGAAAATCTGAATTTTTCACGTTTTCTTCCATATCCAGCTCTACTTTAAAATCTCCGTGTAGATCATTCGATTTCATCGAGCAAACGATTATTTTTTTAGCAGACGTTTATGTAAATTTCATTTATTGCGCATTTGCCCCCAAAAAATTAGAGTTATCCTTCTTTGTTTTTGGAGTTATCGTTCTTGAAATAAATTTCATTATATAGATTAGATTTGCCTTTAATTAAAAGATTTGAGAAAATAGATTTAATAATTTTATTCAATATTTAAATTATAAAAAAATCAGTGTAATTAATTTGTCAAAAGGTCAATTTAATTAGATTTGACAAAAAAAAACTAACAAACTACTAAGGTTAATGCAAATTCGACACACTGCTCCTTCATCTGTTTTGTTTTTGTACGGTATATAAATTACTCGAGAAAGAATACTAATAATGTAACACATATAGGTTAGTGGTGCTCATGTATGGAAAGTAGTGCAGGCTTCATTCATTCACTGGGAAATGAATAAAAATAGATTCATAGTGAGAGATAGTGATTAGACAATGAAAGGAAGAAAAATTGAATTATTATTTAAGCATTGAATGCTTATTTTTGGATGTCGTCGGTCCTATGACACACCAATGCGGTGCAGACAAATTATCATACCGCGCGTCGGTCCTATGACACACCAATGCGAATACCGCGCGTTAGCGCGGTATGATAATTTGTCATACCGCGCGTCGGTCCTATGACACACCAATGCGAATACCGCGCGTTAGCGCGGTATGATAATTTGTCTGCACCGCATTGGTGTGTCATAGGACCGACGACATCCAAAAATAAGCATTCAATGCTTATATTTATATTTATACTGATGTCTATTTCTATGAAATATATGTGTCTCGTCGCTATACGCTCTCAGTCAATGATATGAATCATACATGGAACAGCCATAATAACATGTTATTTAGTACGCTTCCACGGCTAAAAATATAGTGCCATAAACTTTGTAGAAAAAAATCTTTTTAATTAAGGAGTAGATATAATTCAATGATTATTTTTCAAAAGTACATATCAAATTGGTTATGTAAGGTTGAACGTTTCAGTTAATCTTACAAAAATAAATATACTCAAAACACGTGGTGACGTTTATATTTGTGCTCATGGCGCATGAATTAGCCAAGTGTATTCATAGAAAATTGAACGTTGCAGATTTCCAATGCAAACATAAGGGGAAATATACACTGAATGTAAATATAATATGATGGTATTGCTAACACTACTGGCTTTGAAAACCCCTGTCCGTATGAAAATCCCCTGTCTTTTCCTGTCACCCCCTGTGTTTTCTCTGTCATCCCCTGTACACAGCCCCTGCACACCCTGTAATCCCCTGTCAGCCACTGTACACATCCCCTGTGTGCCCCTGTACGCCCCTGTCATCCCCTGTAAGCCACTGTATTTCCCTGTACATGCCCCTGACACCCCCTGTACGGTGTTTGACTGTTTATAACAGCCTTTTCTGTTATTTAATTTCAATATGTATTTTTCTTAATTCATTTATTAAACTCTCATGTGTTAAAGTTTGAGATATAAATCAATTTTTGCACTCAACAGAGCGCCGACTCACAAGACACACTGTTATACTAATTTTAGAAATTATAATATGTTTTCATTAATAATTTATTGATACAGCACTTAAATAATCATGCTTACAACTAAAGGCTCGTGATTCACCGGGTGGTAAATCTCAGGTGAGGGCGGGGATTATTTTCGGTAGGTGTGAAAGCCTTCAGGGCATTTAGTCCTTTAGCGGTCGGGAACATCACTACTCTGTAATATTTGAAGAATAGATATAAGAAATACTGTGAATTATTTCTACAAAGATCAAGCTCAGCACATGGTGTTTAGCATTTGATTTTATGTATCTAAACAAATATTTGCACACTGAAACATGTTAATCAGTCAGAATGTAGAATATACATGTATAAGCAGCCATGTTACGATAGAGCACGTCTTTCTTTTTTTATAACAAGTTCCTGATTATACCTTTATTAATTTCCCGTGAATATCAAAATAAAGCTTCAATAGCTTATAAGTTTGCCTAAGAAATAAATTTAGTATGTTTGTTTAATATGTTTCTGAGCGGCTTATTGGACCCTTGAATTGAATTTTAACTGATGATTAACTCTTATAGACAATTCTATAATTTCTTAAATCAATCTAATTTTCATTTCCTTTTTTTACTGCAAAGTTGAAGATATCAAAGATAATAGTAATAATTGCCAGTGAACAGAATTCCGTGGTCTTGGTCAGAAAATTCACATACATGTCAATGTAGCACTAGTGTTTTCTATACATGTAGGAGTTTAATTATATAGATACGGAGAGAGAGAGAGGAGAGAGAGAGAGAGAGTTTGCATTGATTTTGAATTAAAAATTACTAAAAGTTTACCCGGGAATTAATTTCCTAAAAAGTTTACATGCAATCCTAATTTCATTGCCAGTTCTTTATTATTATTTGGATTAACTTAAAGCGATCTTATTAATTTTAATCCACAAATGTTTTATTTTACACCATATCAATTGATCAAAGAATTGATTGAAGTTACAGTTTTCAAAGGAGAGGATGTTGACATTATTTTTTCACTCGGTCAGTGGTTATATAATAGCTACAGTACACAGCCCTTCTTGACAATTTGCAGAGCACGGTAGTGAGGTAGGGAAAATGAGATGACAGACACGCGTGTACATGTATATACACACACTTCCTCAGATCTGAATGGTCGGTCACTGATTATATAGTTATAGCTACTGTACACAGCACTTCTTGACAATTTGCAGTGCACGGTAGCGAGGATGGGAACAATGAGATGACAGACACACGTGTACTTGTATATACACACACTTTTTTTCCTAAGATCTGAATGCTCGGTAATGCTAAACAATTATTCAATATGTTGTTTAAACGCCGCTTATGACTTTCTTTCCCTGTCTGTCAAGTAAAGAAAACAGAAATTTAAAATTTTGATTTATCAGTTCTACATGTAAGTATATCAAACATGAGAAGAAAGAGCTTAAAATTCGGAACAGTATTTAAATTGACACAGTCAAATTATGAATTAAACCGTATTGCTCTCATATTTTTCATTTTTCAAATTCAGAATTTAAATAAATGTATGATATTTTTCTAATCTAAAACCCGAAACCCGGAACATTGTTTTAAGATCATGCATGCGTGTCTTTACGTTACCCGTTACCGGTATTTGTATACATGTACATGTATTAAATTATGTATGAGGACAACTTTATACAATAATGCATATGAACTACTAAACTGGACAATGCACCCTCATAAAAGTTAAAAGTGTCAAAGGGCCGTACTAATTCCTTCTCCTAAAAAATCAACTCTCTCTCTCTCTCTCTCTCTCTCTCTCTCTCTCTCTCTCTCTCTC
>WFKH01011925.1:30114589-30137896 GCA_016163765.1 Magallana hongkongensis | reverse complement strand
CTCTCTCTCTCTCTCTCTCTCTCTCTCTCTCTCTCTCTCTCTCTCTCATAATTTATCAGAAAAAAAAACAAAACAATGGCTGACAGCAAATATCATCGATTGTGATTTACATCACTTAGATATTAACTAATTAACTTCCTGCTAAATAGAATCAACATAGTACATTTCTTTGGGACCATGTTATTCTATGCATCATTACACCAGGCAAAACAGTCAAAATATAGGTGATCATTTCGATTGGTGTGTGATTATTTGCACGTGCTAATCATGTTGTGTTATTATGCGCTTTAACTCAGGCAGGTTACATGGCACAGAACGTTGCAGATTTCCCGCACTCATCCTTCACTTAGTTTTTTTTTTTACAAATTACAAAACACGGTCGTTTGTTTAAATACATGGAATAAAATATTAAGCGGTTTATCGGTATATATTTATTTTGGTATGTGTCAATTCTGAGTCAGAATTATTCACGTTTGTAACAATATTGCCCTCTATGAAATACAAAGAAAACAGACACTGTCTAAACCATGAATGCTTTTCTTGCTTTCTATGTCCTAATGTATCAGTAACTGCTTAATATATATGTAAGAAAACCCGAAAACATTATTAAAAACTTTTTGTTTTACTTTAGCAAGCAGTTATAGACCGTACAGGGGATGTCAGGGGCATGCACAGGGAAATACAGTGGCTTACAGTGGATGACAGGGGATGTGTACAGGGGCTGACAGGGGGTGCACAGGGGATGACAGGGGAAACACAGGGGGTGACAGGGAAAGACAGGGGATTTTCATACGGACAGTGATTTTCAAAACCAGAAGTGTAACGTTTATGATATTTGTATATGAACTAGTAAATGGTTGATTTCTTTGATGCAATGAAATTAAAAAAAAAAAGATATTCAACCACGATGTGTGATCATTAAGTGTCACGTTTCTGAATACATGTGAAGTACTGTATGATTGCATAATCAGAGTGTACAATGTACATGTAGCTTTATGCTTTAAGGCTACATTAAAATATTTTGAATACAATTGAATTTTGAGAATGCAGATTATTTTTTATTAATATTTAAAAATATCGTCCATATACTGACTTTCTATTTAACTCTTCAAGCAAATAACATTGGTGTATGAATAAACCATGTTTTGATAATTTATAACTAGAAGTGTAATGTGTTACAGGGTAGTACTTATGTTGCAGTCCTAAGTATTTAATTTGATTAATTTTGCACAAAAACTTTCTGTTTTATTTTTGAACACAGATTGATATTTGTTATGAAACAAACACCACACTAGGATTTGTGAGCCAATGTCCAGAAAATGACTCTCTTTTGGCAAGAAAGATCAAGGAGAAAAAACTGTGAAAGCTTACCACAATGCACAGGAGAACCACTGGTTTATCACTGTGTTAGATTCAGAGAGGAACTTGTAGAAGTATGCGCTCCAAGAGGTCTTATAACAGGTAAACACTGTCCAACTAATTTTATCCTATCTTTATTTTCTTTTTAGGTCTTTCCACCTTTCAGGTGAAAGACCTCTTGTTAGGTCTTTCCACCTTTCAGGTGAAAGACCTTTTGTAATTCTTATGTTTTTTATTATTAGGTCTTTCCACCTTTCAGGTGAAAGACCTTTTGTAATTCTTATGTTTTTTATTATTATTAGGTCTTTCCACCTTTCAGGTGAAAGACCTTTTGTATTTCTTATGTTTTTTATTATTCTTATAATTTTTCTTTTCTATTTTCCTTGGGAAAACTTTTTTGTTTCAAGAGATATCGAAACAATTTTTTCTTCATGTTATTGACCTTAAAACGTTATGGTACCAAATGACCCTTTGCTTCATAACTCCCAGAACTTACAAAGTTATTGCCCTTGTGTACGAAATGCTTGTTATCGCTACTCCTCTGAAACCATAAGAGATAGAGACTTGGAACTTTCACCAATGTCTTCAGTACACTTAGAGGGTTCTTCAATCTACTAATACCGAAAGGATCTGAGGCCCCCTTAAAGTATTAGTTATTGCCCCTGAAAGTATTTGAATTTACATAAAATCACTTCCAACTTTTTTATTATTTATCATAGAGACTTCGGACCACTTGGGATAGAAGCGTCTACCTTGGCCGAACAAAATAACATAAAGGTCAAAGGTCAAGGTCATTTGGAAATCTGTTAATTAATGAGTTTTTAGATCTCTTTTGTTTAGGGTGGTAGAGAAAAACTTTATCATGGATGTAGTAGGACATCTTCAGACATTTTAAAATATAGCCCCTTGGCTCATACCTTTGAATAATTACAGAGTTATTGCCCCTATTGTACGAAATGCATTTTATCGCTACTCCTTTGAAACAATAAGAGATAGAGACTTGGACATTTTACCAATGCCTTCAGTACACTTAGAGGGTTCTTCAATCTATTCATACCGAAAGGATCGGAGGCCCCCTTCTAGCAGTTATTGCCCCTGAAAGTATTGAAATTTCAATAAAATCGCTTCCAACTCTTTTCCCATCTATCATAGGGACTTCAAACCACTTGGGATGGGAGCGTCTACCTTGGCCGAACAAAATGATATAAAGGTCAAGGTCATTTGGAAATCTGTTAATTAATGAATTTTCATATCTTTTGAAATACAGAATTATAGTAAGGGTTTCAATAGCTTGTTGGATTGCGCAATAAGGTATTCAATTAGGTCAGCCAGGTATCACATCAAGTCCTGTGGTTACTCAAGTGGAAATTGTATTTACAGTGAACCCATTCATATTGTACAAAGATAGCTAGCCTCTAGAACACGCTCTTCTATTGTTAGGTACTCTCTTTATATGCTTGACAATGTGTAAAGAATATTCACTTGGCGAGCACATTAGTTTTGTTCAGAGTAAGTGGAAAAAAATTCTAGTACAATATATATTACAGGTATAATATTTTTTGGTATATTTTATTGGGCAATCTAGTAATTTATTAAAAATACTAAGGTGGAAAGACCTCTAATTGTTCGAGAACAATTAGTCTACTAGTTTTTTTTGAAACTTACAATACGCATGTGATTGTGAACGTACATCCAAAATGAATGTTCAGAAGAATAAATATCACCTCATTTGTTTTCATTCAAGCATATCAAACATGCATACATGTACATTGTATTTCATTTGTGAAGGTAATTATACTCAAAATATTCGATATGTGTTCGTAACACACAGCTTTTTTTACTACAAAAATTTACACTTGTATAAAAATTATTAATGATGTCACAATAGCTCACGCTATAAAATATCAATCCGCATGACGTTATGTTAAGATTTTCCCGTGATGAAGCTCTGGCATCCAGTAAGAATAGCGACAGTTTCAGTCATATTTTGCCCTGTTTTCGAGTGATTTTTAAAAAAATATCACAAGAAATTGAAATGTAACATTAATTTGCACAAAAATACCTAATAGTCTATAAACTAAGAATCTATAAAGATTTACCTGATTAAACTTTTACACGGGTAACTGTGACATAATAAACATTGCATTTTCCCGTAATTTGCATAAAACTGTACAGAAGATAAAAATTTTGTAGTGGATCTTTAATAGGAAACTAAGCCCACAGCTGTCACCAACGATGAAACTCACATTATAACTTTTTCGTGTGATATCACATAAAATATATTATGTGCCCTTAAATACTGGTAAACCCTTAATTACTATTACTGTTGAATCCGACCTGAAGCACATTTGCAGCTCTGTTCTGTAGTTACCTTGATTAAGGAAAACAATGGCTTTTGTGAAGAGCATTTATTAAAAATGCCAGATGAAGTTATACTGAATATAAACATGAAAATATGAGACTGCATACAATCAGTAAATTATCAAAAATGCAGCAGAAGGTGGGGCCCAAAAAATATCCCACACCTTTCACAAAAGGAAATTATCCATTCAACTCAAACAAACAAAATAACTTATAGTAAGGAGGATAGAAGGGGAGGAGGTGGGCAAAACTTCGAATCACACCGATTTGGAGCCAAAATTGATATATTTATGATCGGGCTAATAGACTGAAAATGCTGTTAGAGGGAAAAGTATACAAACCCCAAAAGACCCCCCTAAATCCTCATACTAACATAATTTAAACAACTGTTACATAGTAAAAATATGATACATAAAAACTGTATTTTTATCACATAAATTCCTTTATATACATGTACATAAATACACTTATGTGCTCTTAAATACTGGTAAACCCTAAATTACTATTACTGTTGAATAGGACCTGAAGCACATTTGCAGCTCTGTTCTGCTGCTACCTTGATTTAGAAAAACAATGGCTTGTGTGAAGAGCATTTATTACAAATGCCAGATAAAGTTATACTGAATATAAACATGAAAATGTGAGACTGCATACAATTAGTAAATTATCAAAAATGCAGCAGAAGATAGGGCCCCCCAAAAAAACCCACTAGAGGGACACTGAACTGCATGAGAAGTGTCCCTCGCCCCACCCAAAAATGTGCTTCGTTTAACAGTAAAGTTTCTAGAGAATCAAGATTTAAAGATGAAATCTAGTTTATACCAATGTATAAAACTATTTCCTAAGAACATTGAGAATAGTGCTTAAGCTAAATTTACAGAAAAAGAGATTCAATAACCTGTGATAATTTTGACATGCATGCTCACTGTGAAATAAAATACATTGTTATTGCCTGTAGATAACCTATTTCAATTTTATGAGTCTTAAAGTTTATTAACTAACTCATAACATTGAAATACATCAAAATGTAAATGTTTAAACTGAAACAATAGCTATAACAATGCAAAACAAATCCCTAAATGTCTATTTACAAAAACATGTGAACAACCATGTACACTCATTTTGTCAACCTTAGGTGCCACCTCAGTTAGTCACCTCCAAAGCAATGCTAAGTGAACATGAAATATGTCAGCCCTTTTAACAGCTGAAGGTAAACAATTGTTTAACAGAACAAATATTGTTTACACATGTTTTGAAAAAAAAAAAACCAAAAAACAAAAGTACATATGTGAACACACATGCATCTTGATGTTAAATACCTTGTAACACACCTTTACACATCTCACATCTGACAACTTATTTCTAACTACCTTTTGGAATACTTGGGTGCCACCTCAGATAGTCACCCCATTAATATTTAAAATTAAACTTGCAACATGAAATATCTATATCATAAGACCTGTGAATAAAACATGAAAAGTATAACTATCAAGATGATAAAATCATCAATTTGACAACGTCAAACACTTACGGTCTCATGCCCTATCCCTGTATTGCAAATATCCATTACCTCAATGTAATGTACCTCTTTCCCCATTACTCTAATAAAACAAAAAGAAATTGCAAGATTTCAACATCATGACTAATATACAGAGCCACCAATAATGGATACCGCCTCAGTCGGTTATCCCTCATTACTAGACTCTATATGACAAATATCCTAAATATGTTACATCCATGCACTGTACCTGTACATTTTCACCATTAATCTTGTAAAACAGCAAACATGAAAATATAAGATTTCAACCTCACACAGACACCTGAATGTTAAAATTTCTCAAATACAGAGCCACAGAATTGTGGATACCGCCTCAGCCAGTTATCCATTATAATTTGACCCTATATAACATAAATCCCAGAACAATAAAGTGATATAGAAAATAAAATGTTGGAAACAAGGACACTCTGATGTATCTCTGAAATGAGTCGGAGTGCCACCTTCCTATAACTCTTATTTGTAAATCTGAGAAGCCCTGTAGGTGTGCCTGAGTTGCTGCTCCTATTCTGAAACTGTGCTTTGAAATTAGTACTGTCCAACTTTGAGAACTTCAGAGCCGATTTCAGCACTTTGCAGAATTCAGAACGTGGTATAGGCCTTCCTGATTTGTAGCAAAACAGAGGCCCATCCTCTGCACCTCTCACTTTGAGATAATTCTTCATGATTTGCACGGGACAAAAACTGCGGAATGGCTGAGATTTGATTACCAGATGCACAGGATTTTTCCCAAGATTGTGCTTGAAGTTGGTCATTGTTATGATCATACAACTTGCTTTGGCTGTTGTCTTGAAGGATAAATTACTCAAAAGCAGCAAGTTTGGGTTAGAGAGGGAGCGAACTGTGATTTCTCCGACTCGAAGAAAAGCATAAAATGCTATTATAAACATAGCCATGAACAAACATTTTTGGTAACTAGAATTGGCTACATGAGGCACTGCTACTAGAAGTTTCTCCAGGATATCCAGAGTAATAGGCTGCCTCATGTCAGGGGAGTTGGCGAGACGCTTTGTCCCGCTTAAAATTTTCTTTATCAAGAAATGATTCGAAAGATCTGAAATATTAGACATTTTAAAATAATATGCCAGCGCTGCTAAAGTATGTTGTTATAGAGCTTGGTGCTTTGCCTATACTAAATAGATAGGAAACGAAACTAATAATGTGTTCAAGGGAAACATCCTTAATACAGCATGTATTGTAATAACTATGCATGAATGTCTGAAAACAATTTAGGGCCTGCTTGTAGACAATCTTTGTGTTAGGGGCTAAAGCCGCCTCAATCAAGGTAACAGCTGTGTTTTGGATAGCTGCAAAAGGTGGCTTGGTATGGCTGTTGGTTCGTCCTACCTGTCCAACGACACCTCCAGGAATTTTTTGACATGTAAAGGTGAAAGTAAATCAGGTAGAGTATTGAACAACCCTGGAATGTGTTCTGCAGAAAATAATATATTGTACTTCATAAAAGCCAACAGTAATCTTCTTACCAAAATCATGATTTTGGAACCTTTGATGTCTGCGCATTTATTATGTTAACCACTGCAGCATTATCAGAATGGAAAATCACGCATGAGTTCTGCAAAACATGGCCCCATACGTCCACAGCTACAACAATTGGAAATAGTTCTTTCAGAGTAATATTATATTCTTTCATACTATCAGGCCAAGTTCCATAGAACCATTTTCTTCCAAACACAGCTCCAAAACCCAAAGATCCAGGAGCGTCAGTATATAAATGTAACTGCTCTGATGTCTTCAAAATGCGTTTAAACAATATGGACTTTCCATTGAAATGATTGATGAATAATGACCAAGCTGCTAAATCTTGCCTACTCTCTTTAGTAAGATCCTTGTGATGATGTGGCTTTACAATACCCTTAGTAAGGTCTATAAGTCGTCTTAGGAAAGTGCGTCCTGGTATAATCACAAGACATGCAAAATTAAGCAGACCTATTAAGGATTGAAGTTCTCTTAGGCAAACTTTACGTTTGCATTTCACTGCATCTATTGCTTTTTGCATCTTAACCAACTTGTCCTCAGGAAGCCTAATCTCCATCGCCACAGTGTCAATCTCAATACCCAAGAAAATTAACTTTGTAGTCGCCCAAAACGTCTTTTCCTCCTTTAAATAGACACCTAAGCTCTCGCAAATAAGTCTGAAAACTAAAAAACTCTGATTACAAATTTCTGATTCAGGTGGACCGATAAATAAAAAGTCATCCAAAACATGTACTATGTGTGGAATGTGACCCTTTACCCTACCAATGCATTCTAACCCTGAGGAAAATTTCTCAAAAATAGCACAAGAACTAGCGCAGCCCATGGGTAAGCATTTATCAAAGTAAAAGCAACCATCCCACTGAAATCCCAGTAATCCATGATCCTTTCTGCGAACAGGTACAATGCGAAAAGCTGATTCAATGTCAGCTTTGGCAATCGGGCAACCTTTACCCAGTGAAACAATAATATTCATAGCATCATCAAGAGTAGCATATTTGAATTTAGTAAAAACTTCTGGTATAAAATCATTAATAGAACTGTTTTCAGGAGATGATAAATGGTGTATGAGCCTAAACTGACCATCTTCTTTTTTGGAACAATACCAATAGGGGATATTTGGATATTATCGAAAGGGAGTGTAACAAAAGGTCCCATTATTCTGTGAGCCTCAAGCTCTTTTTGTAGCTTTTTGTTGACAATGACAGGGTTCTGCAAAGCCGACAAAACATTTTAGATGACCTAAAATACCTGGTCCCTCATAATGCAATTCAAACCCATAAGTAAAACCTGCCATCAGATAATCCGCCATGGCGGTATCATTATCCTTTAAAAAATACTTCAAAACTTTGGGTCTTATTGGGCTTACAATTTCATTGTTGTTTTGTTGTTCCAAAAGAGGGGTTGACACTTTGGTTCCTAACGGTTGCTTGGGCTCTGCATTTTGTTTTTAGGGTGGTTTTTCTTACATTCTGTACAGATGTGCTGAAATTTGCAATGCTCAAGCTTGCAACCTCCCTCTCTATTGTATGACCAGCAAATTCCTCTTGGTAATTGATTTGTAGTAGCTGATCTTTGTCCAGGCCTTGTACGAAAGGCACGAAAGGACTGCTTATTTTCGTGTCTGGGTCTCTGAGCCTGCAGTATGAACTCTACGTTAATTTTCCCCCAAGGAGTACCCCTAATCTGTCTATCCATTCTTATTTGTTTATCATATGTTTGCTATGACACATTTCCTGATGAAGCCATGTCACGTACTGTCTCTACATGTTTTATGAGATTTGGTGTTGCATTTGGAAATTTCTCAGCATATATGGCAACAAAGCGCAGGAAACCATTGAAAGATGGAGTTAATAGACTGTTTGGCTTTTTTCGGTACCACTGATATGTTGCCATTCTTCTCCAGTTTAAATGTATAGTTGCTACTTTCTGAACCTGGAACCAAGTTATTAGGGAGCAGTACCGCGAGATCAATAAACTCATCCTCCCATATTTTCTGTTTTAACTTTTGTGGAACCATTGCCGAAATAGGGGTTGACCAAGTAGAAGTTTCAATTGGCTCACTGGTAGCATACTCATCATTTGACCTATCAATCTCTTTAAATGTAATCTCCGAATCAGACTCACCATCTAAACTCTGGGGGGTCTCACTCCTGTCTGGAATGGCGGGGACAGCTCTGTCCTCTAATGCTTCCAACACAGCCTGTGTCACCCTCTCCACTAATGTTTCTTCCTGAGGATCTGGTCTCTGATCTTTTTTGGACTTTGATCCTTTTCTTTCCGTTGATCCAGCTCGTTTTCTTTTCACGCCAACTTTCGGTCTAGGCATCATGCTGTTAAAAACTGTACCATACAGCAGCAGTTTTATATAACTTAATGTAATTAACCAGTAATTTTTGATACATTGACTAATAAATAACGGTAAATTTCTTCAAGATCTAAAACTCACAATAAACAGCTACCACACTTAAAATTTATCCTAAACCTCAGTGAGTCATTCCACTGTGCCAACACAGATTAAAAATTAAGGATTGGTTAGTGCCTATTCATGCCTTTTAACAATTGCATTCACATCTTTAAAACATAAACAAAGCAGCAGACATTTTATGTCATTCATGAAAAAATGTAATATAAATACAAAAGTAATAGCAAGTGCATGTACATTGGCTCCATTAACCACCAGTTTCTGACCTAGAATACCAAGCACTAATAAGCCCGGCCAAATATGACATTAACACATATCCAGTCATTCAAATATAACTGTTAGCCATATATCAGAATCAAACTTTTAGAAATTACTCACAACCATACCATAACCAAACTTGGACTGCAAACTCATTATGCATGCAAAGTATGTATCACTCAACCCACATTAAAGTAACCACATAACACTCAATAATGTAGAAGCTATTTAAACACCTCATAGACTAGTCTCACTGGATATGATAACTGATCACCAAGCCAAATGGTGACCAATAAGTAAACACATATCATAATCCCACCACACTGGATATGATAACATTGGTAAACTGCCAAACATACCGGTAATCCAACTACACCAGAAATCGCAATATAGCACCCAACCATAAAGGGGGCTCACTGGTAAGCCCTATATCATAATCCAACCATACTGGATATGACAACATAGCACCCAACCATATAGGGGCTAAACAGCTACCATATGATCCAAGCATACCGGATATTACACAACATAGCACCCAATTAACTAGGGGCTATTTGGTTTACCAAGTATCATAATCCAACCATAAGGGAAATCACCACATAAAACTAAATCATATAGGAGCTAATCCGTTCATCATATTTTCTAGTACATTTGTACATAACCCAAAATATTGGCTAAAACAACTATTCTACACTCAAGCCTATGGCAATGTACCTTTGTACAACAAATGAAGCCTACCTAGGTAAAAAGTTTGTAGCAACTACATAGGATTAAAGTCACTACAATTTCAAACATACTCGGCATGATACAAATATCCAGTGCATATCGTACTAAAACAAACAAACTGTGAATTTAGTCTTAAATACTTGAACCCTTTATATTTGTGACATTTTATATACCATATTCCTCCAGCTATATAAACACTTAACTTTAATTTTCCGCAAGCTAATGAAGCTATAGACTATTAAACCCTGAAACAACTGATGCTCTGACACTGTTGTAATACTTAGGGTATCCCTGAGTCTCATTTGAATGTACACCATCCTCACAGTACACCTTAGCTTTCTTTTCAGGTGACAAAAAACCAGCATGGCGACAGAATCTGATCCCTGACAAAAAATCTCTTCCTAATCTCTCATCCAAAAGCCTGTTAACTAAATTTACCCTAGAATTGAACCACTCTGAGTCAACTGAAAATCTACCTGGTTTAGTGGGGGGCTTCCTGTGTAGAATTTGGTATAAGCAAACTCTGCGCACTCCCCGACCTCTAAGCATCTCTGTGAATTCAACTATTTTATCAACTAAATCATTTACCTGTACATCAATACTACAGAGATCGTTAGACCCTATTTGTAAACAAACCAAAGCTGGTTTAAACTTATCTACCTCCCGGATACCTCTCAGAGAAAGTCTATCAATAGTGCAGCCCGAATAACCTCTGTACACAACGTGTTCACGATTCAGACCTAAGTTAGTTTTAAAATTCACTGAGTGATTCAAAAACCTATAAAAGCGCACGATAAATAAATGTCCGAGAAACAAAATTGTATTCTGCATGACACCAATAATCTTAGATACTCACAACAAAAAGCAACACTTGCCAAAACTTCGAATCACACCGATTTGGAGCCAAATTTGATATATTTAGGATCGGGGTAATAGACTGAAAATGCTCTTAGAGGGAAAAGTATAAAAAACCCAAAAGACCCCCCTAAATCCTCATACTATTATAATTTAAATATCTGTTACATAGTAAAAATATGATACATAAAAACTGTAAGTATTTTGATCACATAAATTCCTTTATATAAATGTAAATAAATACACTTAATTTCGTCGTTGGTGACGGCTGCGGACACATTTTCCTCTTCAAAAAACTGCGAGAAAATATGCCATTTTTCATAAGCTTTGACGAAATCTTAGAGATATGCCAAAATAACGAAGTCATATTTATTATTTAATGAAACAAGATAAAAGTGTATAACTTGGTACTTTATATATACACACATATTGAAGATGGCATGTGTGTACTTTCATGTGATTTTAACAACTTTTGTATTTTTGGCAAATGTTATCTAAATGACAAAGCTTCGTATAACAATTGTGTTTGTACATTTTTTTTTCTATTTTAAAGCAAATTTGTCTCAATTTCTGTCTCTGATAACAGATATTTAAATCATAAAAAATATATAATAGTTACATAATTCATACAAGTATGAACTGGGTTGGACAGTCGACGCCTGATAAGCCACCAAATGCTTTATAAATAGCATGAATTGGTCCAATCCATATTTCAAGAGAATAATTTCTGTAGCTATTCATTACTATAATAACTCATTCAATTTTAAAATACGAAATGTAGTTTTCACACATAATTATATATTATTTCACACTTAATATTTTGAGTTAATATGATACGGGTGCAAAGAAATCCTGTAATGGAGGTATTACATTCACATCTGGGAATATTCCATGCAGATTTCAGCATTATAATGCATGCACATTATATACAGTTATATACTCTTAAAGGATATCAATTTTAGATTGATTATATTAAACTTAGTTTTCAGTCGATATAGTTTCATTAGGTCTATAAAACCATGTATTGACTTCATTAAAAGCCTTTAATTGTATAAAAGTTATAAAAATAATAAATTGATTTTATTGAAGAGCTCGAAATTTTTTTTACCAACTGATATTCAATTATTTCAGTTTATTAGGATAAAACGATGATTTATCTACCCAAGAAGTACAATATTCATGGAACCGAGCCGGAGGCGAGGTGAATGTTGTACTTTGCGGGTAGCTAATTCATCGTATTGTTCGAAAAAACAGCAATGAATATATTATTATATGATTAAGCAACGAATTGATACAGAGATATCAAATTGAGTTATCAAGCGGAGATTTTAGTTTGAAGTCATAACCAAACAAATTGAGAAACGCGACATTTCATTGGACGATCTATCTTAAGTTTAATGATATTTTGACCTACTAGATTACGTGCATTTGAATTTAACTTTCTATTTTTTCTAGATATTTGGATAAGGGCCATTTAGAGAGTTTGAAATTAATCACGCATATGAAAAAAATATTATAATTATTATAATTGCATTCTGTTCTAATAGATTCTTTATAAATTTATTTAATCAGAAAATAATGTGTTGATTACACCACATGCGTTGAAACCTACATTTCATGCGTTGAAACCGACAAAATACATTTTCCAATGTTTTATATACTTAATATATTTACATGTTCATAATGTGCGCATTTTATTTGCTCAAACAGTCAAGACCCCATTTTAACATTTCTGATATTTCAGGCTTTTGTTGTGCGCTTTTTGACGAAGGAGTAGGTCGAGTAGTTGAGGATTACTTCCATCCCTGTTCGGATTGTCCTTTCGTTTATCAATCAGATGATGCTTCAAAATGTAAGAACTTTCATTTGATTTTTTTTTACAACTTTCTATGTCGTAAGTCATAATTTCACTACATTTTAAAATAATTTTTTTTTTTAGATTCAAAATGTGTAGAAAAGAAAATTGAGACATCGACAGCCGGACGTTATCAAAAACACACAACTATTGCTGACGAAAATAATTCTATTGAGACATTAAAAGTATTGACCAGTCAACGATCAAGCTTTTCTGTGGTTTATCATCCTGTCATATCATATGAAACTGCTGCTTCCATATCATTTACTGTAAAGGAAGGAAAAGACATTCAGCAAAAAAGGTACGTTTCATGTTACAGATTAATAATGTTTACTATCAATAATGCAATCAATTCAGAAATAAATATATAGATATAGAATAGCATATGATATAACCATGACAGTACAAGACAAATCTATATATCGGTTTATTTTATGTAATGTACTATGGTAGGGTTTTTATTAATTTCATTTACAATCCGTTCCAGTGGAAGTGTATTTTTAAAAGTAGCAAAGTATATCAAATTTGAACTAAAACTCGGATACATGTGTAAACTTTGGATGTATCTTACGCAGTTAATCTACTTAAATGCTTTAAAACTATTATTTAGTGATAACTACATGTATGTAGAGATGTTTTTTGTTGAATAACATTAGAGATAAGCTATTTTTGCGTTCGATTTCAAAAGTAAATGCCAATTATTTGGAAATTCAAACATTTAACAACAAATACCAGTATCTTTAGAGGCAGAAAAATAAAACTACCATATCTCATACATATTTGTATTTAATTTGATATGCTGTTCTAAATTATTATGGAAATTATATTCAAAGGACTCGATCTTTTAACAGGAAACTTGGAGAAGGTCATTTTGCCTCTATTGCATTTGCAACACTTGTTTTACTGGTTTTAATCATTTGGCTCACAGTTTTCATCGGGAAGCGGTATCGAAAACGTAGGTGAATTTTTTTGTAAACATTTATGAAAAAGAGAAAATTGTTTGAAAGGTTTTATAGATACCTCTTAACATTAAAAAATCATTAGGTTTACATGACTTTTTCTCTCTAAGTAGAATGATCTTGTGCAACACTTTCTTATAAAACTACATTCATTCTTTTCCTGATTAAATCGAAGATAATCAAGGCAATACCTTTCTTTTTTAGATGTAACGCAATATCCTTCATCATCCACAGAAAACTGGATTTAATATGACTATTATCTGAACTGTGTTTGACACTTTTTTTAGAGTGTCTTACCAACACAATAACAGCAGCGTTAAAATTTGAATGATGAAACAAACGGATTTTTCAATATAACAGAAACAATCTGCTATGATTGCTTTAAATAAACATAGGTTTTAATCAAAACGTTTGCAAATCAAACACATGTATCCTATCAAATGCAATTTTTAGAGTGCCTGTTTTCTTTTACTCTTTACGTCATGAAACATATTCACCAATGCTGTCTTTTGCCTTTTACACTTTACTTTTTCAATGAACGCGCACTAAGAGTGTTTGATTTCATATTTAATAGTTAATGCTAAATTTTGGTAGACGTACGTTACTTTCTATATGATCTGACATTATATTTTGAAAGAATTACTACTGTTTTACAATATATGTATCTGCTGCCTATTACCATTTTGCAAACTATATTAATTATCAACACACACATTTTAATAATTTTTTTTTAATTATAATAAGGCTTGTGTTTGCATTATTCTTGTGTCCTTGTATTTCCATTGTACACTCTCAGACTTTCTGGTATTCTAGAAAGAAAAAATACACATATTTTATCATAGAGAGAGAGACAAAAAAATAGATACATGAAGAAGAACCAATTTAGTTTTATGTGAATGTTTTATGTTTATTTAACTTTTAGTGTTATGCTTTCTCGAACAATTAATTCAATATTCGTTTTTACGTTATACTGGCAATACACATTTACTAAATTGTACCTTCTGAAAGGTTTTGTTTAAGGTTTCTAATCTGTAGCCAAATAAACCACACATCAATTAAAAAAGTCATTGATATAACTGCTTGAGAGAAACAATCAATAAATCAAAGTCTTCTTGATAAGTCATTCTAATCCTAATAACCTACATTATTTGTGGTTACATTCTTATATTACTGTGGTCTTGACAAGGTTCCTTGAAGAGAAAAACCATTACACATGCGATACAAACAACTGCTATGACCGTTAGAACTGTTACGAATGAATTTTTATCTGCATTTGGTTTTGCAATTTCGGTTTTACAACTGGACAAGGATTGCTTGGTCGAATTTTCGATATCTGAAACAAAAATGCATAATTTCATAATGTATAACAGAAAAAAAATATTGAATCCATAATGAATTTTGCCATAAAATTCACCACCCGTTTATCAAAAAGTTTTAAAAAATCTTTCTTTTACGTCAACAACATACACATGTACTATTTTAAGCCCATTTTAAACTGTCGCTATTTAGAGCTACGAGCTATCACGACTGCTGGTGAATTATAAACCATCAAAAAGTCTGCAATTTTGCGTTGGATTTTGATGACGGGAACTTCAGTTCAATTTCTTGCTCAAATTCCTTCTACACTGACACGAGATTAGGCCGATTGTTGATTTTCAACACAAGTTTAAGGCAACATGTGTACGATGTATTACAAAACTTTCTCCAGAATGGAAGTTTGCACGATAATGTACGAACTCAGGCGAATTTAGTCAACATTTGCACGAATTCTTGACAAGTTGAGACGATTGTTCTTCGAGAAAAAAGTACGATTTTAGACGACCTATCACGACTTGGCTTTTCATTCATTTGTTGGCTGACGTAGATATGGCCCGTCAAAGATTCAGAGACCTATGCAATAGAGGTGGATGCTGCTAAAGGTGATCCGATGATTATCCATGTAATAAAATAGAAAGGAAAAATAAAAGAAAAAAAGAACAGCTTAATTACAATCGCAATGCTGAAGAAATGTCGAACAAAACTCGTAAAAAATCGTACAAATTTTTAACTAAAGTCTTTGAAACTCGTTGCATGTCGGGTGCATGTTGAGCGGAGATTGTGTTAATGTCCTCTGAAAGCGCAACACAACTCGCAACACGTCGAACTTCTATTCAACACGGCGAAAATCTCCAACCTAATAGGAATTATTGTCGACATGCACTCGAGATTGGACGACAATAGTTCAACATGTCCTCAACATTTATTCGAGACTAAAACTCGCAAGAGTATTCAAAATCGTTTGACATTCTCGCCGCTGCTTAGCAAGCACTGGCGACATAAAACAATTTTATTCGACATGTACATATTTGTGTTCGATTCATACGCGACATCTGAAGAGTTGTGGCGAGTTTTAACTTGCCACAACTCGAAGCTCCAAATTGTAACAGTGTGATCTGGGCTGAAATTTATTTATACTACTATTTACTACATTGTAGTAGTATTTAGAAATCCTTTATTCCTAATTTGTCAACAAGTGAATCAAAGAAGCATCTTACTTCTCTGAAATATAAAAAAAGTTTGATGAAAATCTGGCATGCAAAGCCAAGATAAATTGGTTTTGATTTTTTGACTCTAAATGCTCTTTTTACATCATTTTGTAGTATTTTTGTTTTAATTGAAAAAAGTAATATTAATATTTCCTTTACTAAACAATGCTAGAAAATTACCTGTATATGAATAAAGGGCGATTACTTAAGCCTGTAAGCTAGTGGGTTTTTATTCTCATCAAGAAATGACCCAATTTTTATATTATAATTAAGAGTAGGTTGACCTGTGCCGCATGCATGAAAATAAAATTAACAACTTATGCAATATACATCTGGTTGATAAATGTAAACCAACATGATGGTTCAAAGTATCGAAAGAAGGATCCATAACGTATTTGAACTTTCTTTTAAAGTAAGGTGTTTGTCTCATTTTTAAATAAGTTTAACGGGTCGATAATATCATTGGTGTGTGTGATTTTTTAAGAAAGGCAAAATATAGAGATTTATGCATTAAAGGTTTTAAAAAAATGTTCTGAAAAGTTGTTATGTAACGTTTTGATAGTGGTTATAGATAAAGGCCACATGTTTCTGAGACGACGCTGTCCGGGCCAACTCCATTCATTCCGTCATTACCATATCGCTAAAATACCAAAGGATTAATTACAAAAATCACACTATCCTTCTATTATACAACATTCGTTGGAATTTTTAAATCACTTGATACATGTATACCGGAATTGGCTTAATCATAAAAAAACAGGAAACAGCTCAACAACTCACCAATACCCCTTCCTTTTTTGCACATTGGGAGAAAAAAACCCAAAAACATTCGTATCGTTGTATGGGGTATAATAAACTAGTAATGACAATGCTTGGTAATTTTAAATCATTTGATACACAAGCAAAATGATTTATCTCAATGCCTCCTTGATTTATATAATATCCTTACATAATAGTAATAGTTTCAACAAGTTAAATATTTTGTAAATTGATTTTGAAATTTTTGAAAATCAAAGACTTCATTGATTGTATGATTTATCGACGGAATGATATGTTTAACTTTGTTACTTTATAAGAATTTTTTTGAATAGAAAGACAATATTTGTTTGAATAAATAGAGATAAGATCTGATATCTTGATATTCATTTTATCAGGATTTTGTTTGTTTATTCATATACGATTTTTTTCTTAGTTTCAAACCTTAAAACGAAGAGGGTGAACTAAGAGTAGATAAATGTAGTATTTACTACTATACGCTCTAAAGACATTTTTTACGACCAATATACATGTAGTTTAAAAAGAACAACATGTTTCATTGCTCGGACAAACAGTCCTTCTCAATATAATACGTCCGTTTCTTATAACATTTATATTTAGTACCAGAACATTATCGCCCGTGCGAATGTGTTCGGAATGTTTTCTTTATCGTTGCTAAGTATAAAATAAATCCAGAGGTGCTCGAATGAAAGTTCACGAGACTTCCCCGAGATTTTTTCAGTTCCTGTGAAATTTCGAGCGGAAGTATAAGTGTTCAGATAATATTCCCAAAATACGTAAGTACTGATCGTTTTTCATATCATATCCTACTTTGATTTATGTTAAAACATGAACATCTTTTAAGATTTATGTCTTATTTCATCATCAAGCTGTTATTTAAACTAAACGATGATATTCAGAAGAGAGTTATCGTTCGTGTTCAATCACTCTACACATGGTTGAAAATATAAACACTGGGTTGCTTAATACAATCATAGCCATGTTTGATGCTTTTGGTGTGCACCATGCTTTAAAAAAAATTATAAATCTTAGTATATCGAGCCATTTTCGAGGAGCTTTCTGCATAAAATAGTATAATTTGTTTCACTATTAATGCTTTTACTAGGTCAGGCGCGGATCAAAAATTAATCCTTAGGGGGGGATCGCTACAAAGCATAATAATTGTTGCAACCGCAGAAAAATCATACTATATTTTCTATTTTCACATTTATTTCTAGAACTCATTTTGTCCACCAAGTAATGAAGATAAAGTTTAAAATCAATAAACGTCTAGATTTTATATTTGACTACAAGTACCTACATTCTAGGAAATAGACTATATACACGAGGCACGATTTTTTTTACTGCGAAATTGAAAGAGTTAAATAAAACCACGTGGTCTAAATGTAAATGACAATAACATTCGCAGGGGTGATTATATACGAAAATAGATGGTGGACTTTAGAATACGCTTTATAAACTAGTCAAAATTTCTAACGCCCCAGGCAAGTATTTGTATTATAATGTTCGTAATGTTAATTATTTTGACCATGACAATGATGGAGTATGAAAAATAAAGAATAAAGCATTTTATTAAAAACTCAATCAAAATTTATTTAAGGGCTTTATTAAAAAATTAAGAAGGTACAGGTACCCTTAGATAAAAAAAATCACAGCATTAATACCTCAAACGTTTCCCCATTTGCACTAATAACAGCATCACATAGAAATCCCATGATTGAAAAAAAAACTTTGTAGAAGGTTATTTCATTTGTTTATGTGGTCTAGTTCTGCATAATTCGGATGCTGAGGAACTTTCTCACTTTTGGGTTTATATCGTCCCGCCCGCAAAGGCCATTGATGTGTTCTGAAATGTGCGGTGCAGTTACGCGTGCTATACGGTGTCTATCAGAAAGGTGAGTTACCCTAATGTAGCGGTCATGTTGACGTGTCGTTACATGACGTTCTGGCCTTCATGGTGAGTCTTTAACACTTCTGGTTGCATTGAACTTCCGGTCAAGCCTTAGAATGATTTAGCGGTGTCTGTAAAAAATCTAGCGATCTGTGGTGAAAATTATGAATTAGGAAAAGCTGTTTTATTGTTTAGGACTTCATTTTCAAAGGTTAAAAGTAAAACAAAGCAAATATTGTTAGAGGAAACAAACCAATCGTGAACCGAGCTTTATTTGGACCACGCCAACTGATCTTGAAGGTTCTTGGGCAGACATGCGCCGCATTTTCTTAATTGTTTTTTATGTTTTTTACAATCAGTTAAAGATAGGGAATCGATCGAATCGAGTCCTTTTAAAAAACGTATCCGAGAAACATATCGACCACGCGTTCCACTCTTTTCAGCAAAAACGGTCATGGTCGAGTAATTACTTACTCGATTACAATTTTTTTATTACAAGAACAATTGAGCATTTGAAACAGCAGTCGATAGTGGCAACGACTTAAAAACTGATGTTAAAGTTTTGCAAATAATACAAAAATAAAAGTGGGGCGTTAGAAATTTTCGCCAGTTTATAACTAATTCAGCATCTTAAGATATTAAAATGCATTGCTTATTCTTACCCATTTTGGGCTTTATACAATGTATAGGTACTTACACTCTTGGCATCCTCTGACAAAATCACACAGGTCCTTTTCACATGAACAATTTTTTTGACATTTATATCCAAAGGAAGGATAAACACACATCCTACTGCAGTTTAACCAGTAGAAACCTATTGGACATTCTACAACATATATTTATATGTATCAGTCTATATGTATTAAAAAAAAGATAACAACAGGAAAATTTTAACTATGAATTTGTCTTATGTTTTAAGTTACATGTACATTGCACAATAATATTGATGTTATAAATTTAGTTTACCATTAGAGAATAGAAAGCGCAGTTTAATCAATGAAAACTATACTTTAAAAAGACATATTCATTGAATATATATAATGTCGTAATGTCCAAAAGCACCTGTGAACGGAATAAATCGATATATAGTTTTTTGTCAAACAACACACTTATTCCCATGATAAAAAATGTATGTAGTAGATAATGATAAGCATTACATTTATAAATAAGTATGATGATAAGTACTTATGATGATCGTTTAATTAACAACAACCGAACGTTGCATAAAAATCATCATTCGTCTTTTTTTTATAATCAATACAGGAGTTAAGCTTACCGACGCATCGTTTCTTTGCTGTATCCCACATTGTCCATGGACAACATCCCTTCGCATACCTAAAATAATGGAGTCATTATATAATCACTACGGTCATTGTATAAATACCACGGATGACATGTTTCCGTTATACATCAAGTGTCCTGAAAAAAAAAAGAAAATTTCACATTGATCATCGATTGACAACACTTACTGAATGCATGGTCCCCTTTTAGAATCCACTAGACATAATAAAGTCAGGTGCAATAAGATTAACACTACAATATTTAGAAAATGTGTACACATTCTGGATAAATTAATCAGACAGAAAATCAAAAGTTTTTTCCCGTCTACACTCATCTAGTGGGCTTTCTATTTTGTAATACAATAACTTCCTTGTTGATGTTAAATAATTAGGGTCTTCCGATTCCAACGGAAGACCCTCTTGTTATTCTATTGTTTTTTAGGGTCTTCCGTTTCCAACGGAAGACCCTCTTGTTATTCTTCGGTTTCTTTTTATTATTATTATTATTAGGGTCTTCAGTTTCCAACGGAAGACCCTCTTGTTATTCTTCGGTTTCTTTTTATTATTATTATTATTCTTTTTCTTTTTCCTTCTGACTCCTTTTTGGCTTTATATCTCAAAAACTATTCAACCAATTTTCATGAAATTTTTAGGGATAATAAGAAATTTATGTCCCTCAAAACTTTTAAAAGCTGAGAATAACGTCACTTCCGTTTTCTTATTACGTAAATTTAAATTTTTCAAAAAGCGATTTTGTCCAGTCATTTTCTTTTAAACAGTTATATATAGAGACTTGAAATTTTCAGTGATTGTCTATTTCTCGATTTGCTTAGGGCATTTTGACAAAAAATTAGTATCTGTCACTTCCGGTCGAAACCGGAAGTGAATCAAATTTTTCGAAAAAATAAATTTTTTGATCGATCCAAAAGCATATACGTGTTTTGTAGAGCTTCTTTAGCTAAATCTAACACTGAAATTCGTTTTAAAATCGGACGATGCATCACTGAGATATTAGCGTTAAAAAATTGATTTTTCCGGAAATTTTGATTCCGCGTTCTTGGTTAAGAAAATAGTCTTATGTTTAAAGTTAAATTAACTCGTACCTAAAATAATTCGAAAAATTGTTAAGTCGTACTTGAACACATTTGGATTTTTTTGTTAAGTCGTTCTTGAAATCGCAAAGGCTTTTGTTAATTCGTACTTTAAATCATTCTGAATTTGTTAAGTCGTACCAAGAATTATTCGATTTTTTACATTTTTGTTTTAGTTACTTATGTTATTGGTTTTAAGAACTCTGCTTCTTACAGGAACATTAAGCTCTACTTTCGACATTAACGGAAGACCCACTCGTTGCTTAGCAACGAGCTTTGCTCTAGTTCTTTTTCTTTTTCCTTCTGACTCTTTTTTGGCTTTATATCTCAAAAAACTATTCAACCGATTTTCATGAAATTTTCAGGGATTATGTGAAATTCTTGTCCCTCAATGCTGTCAAACCTGAAAAATGACGTCACTTCCGTTTTCTTATTGCGCCAATTTTAAATTTTTCAAAAAGCGATTTTGTCCAGTCATTTTCTTTTAAACGGTTTTATATAGAGATTTGAAATTTTCAGTAATTTTCTATTTTTCGATTAACTTAGGGCATTTTGACAAAAAATCAGAATCCGTCACTTCCTGTCGAAACCGGAAGTGAATCAAATTTTTTGAAAAAATAAATTTTTTGATCAATTCAAAAACGTGAACATGTTTTGTAGAGCTTATTTAGCTGAATCTAACACTGAAATCCGTTTTAAAATCGGACGATGCATCGCTGAGATATAAGCGTTAAAAAATTGATTTTTCCGGAAATTTTGATTCCTCGCTCTTGGTTAAGAAAATATTCTTATGTTTAAAGTTAAATTAACTCGTACCTAAAATAATTCGAAATATTGCTAAGTCGTACTTGAACACATTCGGATTTTTTTTTGTTAAGTCTTTCTTAAAATCGCAAATGTTTTTGTTAATTCGTACTTTAAATCATTCGGATTTTATTCAGTCGTACCAAGAATTATTCGATTTTTTTACCTTTTCTTTTTTTAGTTACTTATATTATTGGTT
This sequence comes from Magallana hongkongensis, assembly GCA_016163765.1. NCBI lineage: Eukaryota > Metazoa > Mollusca > Bivalvia > Ostreida > Ostreidae > Magallana > Magallana hongkongensis. Next base: position 30,115,482 of record WFKH01011925.1, on the reverse strand, counting down.
TAAGAACTCTGCTTCTTACAGGAATTTTAAGCTCTACTTTCGACATTAACGGAAGACCCACTCGTTGCTTTGCAACGAGCTTTGCTCTAGTTATATCTATATTTAAAATGCATTGAAGTGTATACGTTTAATGACTAAAGGAATTAATAATTAATTTTTCCTTCATGTTTAAATTAAAATGATATAAAGTTAACTTCTCTTGAAAACTTCAGTCTTGTAAAATAATTTGGATATTATTTACAGGTAAATGTAATACTTTTTTTAATCTTCAAATTAATGCATATATTAAATAATTATAAGTGCAGTACACCAACGCTAATGAAGTATACTAATTTCTAAAATTATATACATTTTTAATATCCGATTAACAATTTCATAGAAATCGCATTTACTGTGACGTATAACAGATACCTGTATTTAGATGTCTACATTTGTAGGTGTAGGCATTGTTGGTAATTTAAAAAAACCTGTTTTCGAGTACCATATCAAGTGAATGTTGAACAAACACGAACAATAAGGAAATAGTAAACCCATTGTCTATCATGACCGACACGATTGCTGTTATAATGACATGATTACTATATCCTGAAGCTTAAAAGGAATAGGGGATACTTTAAGTAATGAGATAAAATAATGGGTTTTTTTTAATTACAAAAAGGTATTGATATGCATACATTTCGTGTTGTTACTTTAGTACCCCTAGAACCTAAACAAGTTTAACATACGAATACATAGGAGAGGTGAATTCGTCATAAATATTCCCAGGAACTCCAATCATTAATCTGTAATACTTTGCAAGCATTTTCTTTAAAGTACTATGCGTAAGCCATAAGAGGGGAAACATTGAAAAAAAGAAATACACATGAGGAAGTTTCCCTAGAACTACAATTGTG
>WFKH01011925.1:30102484-30113325 GCA_016163765.1 Magallana hongkongensis | reverse complement strand
GAGGTGCACCAGAAAAACGATAGATCTATCATCTCTGAAAATTTCAGCCGTCTATCTTTACTCGTTTTTGAGAAACCTGACAGACAAAACCGCCTTTTTAAAATCGTAAACGGACGATAACTTCCGACCGGAAGTGTATTTTCCAAAATTGGAAAAAACCTAACAGCATTAGATAAGAACACGTTTATGTTGAAAATTTGAACAAAATCGATCCAGCCATCTCCGAGAAATCGTCTGCACAAAATCGGTAAGAAAAAAAAGAATAATAATAATAATATCAAAAAAAAAAAAGTGAAAAAGAAACAATAGAATAATAGAAGGGTTTTCCGCTGAAGACGGAAGACCCTAATAATAATAATAGGGAAAAAGAAACCGAACGAAAACAATAAGGTCTTCCGTTGGAAACGGAAGACCTTAATAATATAGAAGAATGAGAAACAGTAGAAAAACAGTAAGGTCTTCCGTTGGAAACGGAAGACCTTAAAAAGAAACCGAAGAATAACAAAAGGGTCTTCCGTTGGAAACGGAAGACCCTAATGAAGAATTACCATCAGAATCAGTACAAGGTCTTCCGTTGGAAACGGAAGACCTTAATTATCCAAGTTGTTCTAAAATGTGTACAAGAACATACAGTCCAACATCTTTAAAGCTGCTTGGTCCGATTTTATATCAAATTTTGTGTACGCTTTTAAACGATGGTTAAGCTAAATATGTGTATATTAATAGACATTACAGTAGTTTTCCCGGTCAATTAAGCCATATTTCAATGAAAAAATAATGTACAAAATTTCTTTTACAAAACAAACGATATAAAAAGGGTATCGCGTTATTTCGCCTCATTTCAAAATTCGCCCCTGGCATCGAGGCGCGGATGGTTGTAATTACACCTTTGACATCGCTTTCAATAGAGTCTAAATTTGAGTAATGTTCTGGCAAATAAAACATAAACCTGTCTACATTTTGTTCACTATTATTTCTGAAGTTTGTTTTGTTTACAATCGATGCATGAAATGCGGGTTGAATAAACCCAAACATTCGGGGGACGAAACTAAACGGTTCCCTTTCCTAAACATTCCCATAATGCATTTTGGTTTGTTTTTTTGTTTGCCCAAAGAGAAATTATTTTTATTTACTTTGAATATTTCTAACTTTGAAAGGAGACCGATTCTGCTGGTGTAATTAGGCAAAAGTTTATAACTTTCTAAGATAATTGGTTTGTATGGAAAATTATTTGATACTATGATAGCCAAAAAAATCGGACCATGCAGCTTTAAATTACTATACAATATTTTTTGCAATACTTTTAAAACAACCCCAAATTAAAACAAATTCGGATCCTAATTTCATATTGACTGCATTGTAATCTGGAAATGTAACACAGCGTCCACTGTTTCGAGAATAAATACGACATTGTCAGGTTATCCAAGAACGTCATGGCTGGCACTATCAACTACATTGTACTAGTAGAAGTAGACAAGTTTTAAATATAATATGATACACGACAGTGATGCCCTACAAACAAAAACAAATACTTTTCAATTTACGGCTTAGGAAAACGTGCGCTACCCTTAAACTGATTCAATTTATTTTAAAATTCATTCTACTGAAATGCCTAATGACATAATTCTTTAGACAATTTGCTACTGATGTTTTATTTTACCGCAAACAACTCTTAAATAACCGACCTTGAAAGTCGGAGTATGTCACTACGTGGAGCACACAAGTTTTTGAAGGCCAGACTGTAGGTCTACAGCAGGCCAACCCGAATTTTCTTGTCGAGCTACATGTACGACCGTTTTGCCAATGGCAAATCTTTTCTACATACATTTAATTCTAAATGAGACCATTCGTGCTCGAACATCTGCAAGATACAAGGCTGTCATTCTCTGAATCCAAAACTGCTTAGACTATTAAAATAACATGATACGTTATACTGCTTTTCGTATGTGTACGCACATGTTGATTTCGGCTGTGATTGATCGAGTCTAACGGATTAAAATTTTCTATAGATTCACTTAACACTTATTTTTAATAGTCGAGCAAAATACATTTTGAACAAATAATTTGATATTTTACTCTTATTGAATATAACTTAAAACTTTAAATCACTCCAATAAAGGAAAATTAATTCGCATTTCCTTTAACGTGGCTATACTTCGAGTTATCGTTCGTCACAGTTACATGAGTGAGGAATTAAGAATTATTCATAAATGGAAAATGCTTTTCACAAGGTTTGACAAATTCAAAGAGCACAAACATAGTACATAAACGGATGGTTCGATGTCCAGTTTATCATGTTAGGAAGATTGTGGTAAGTGCGGTGATGGGATTGAAGTTTGGCATAATTTTATATAGAATTTGTGATTTTTGGAAAATACCTTACTTGAAGCTAAAAAAATAACAACGGAACGTGAAAAATTTAAAAATTTTGAATAAAGACAATTGGTTATACATTCGTTATTTTATTTATTTATTTTACTATTCTTATTGATTTTTGGATATGCAAGGTTTATTAAGCATATTATCTTGACTTCAGGAGAGGAAGTCGTATTGTTTGAATATCAGCAATATAATAAACATTTGATTTTCTGTTACCTGGAGACAGTGATTTGTCATTTTCATTTGAAAGACACTTTAAAGATCTATTTATAAATAAGTATAACATTACATATATTTCGTAATTACATGTACAACGGTGTCTCAATGACCTCTAAGTCTATTAATAACAATACTATGATTTTCTTAAAGCAATGTCGCCTAGATACGATTTTATTTTATTTACAGTTCTTGAAAGTTCACGTAATCCATAAGTCCATTCCATTAATATGTAAATGTGGCCTTGGAGGGACGTTCCAAATAGTATGATCAAGTTTCCGAAAATGTACTGAAATAGATACCGATAAATATATTAAAAAATAAACCCCAAATGATCCTTTTTATTAAATAGCTGTGGGTTAGCTAGGAGGATTTGAGATGAAAGCACAATGGACCTCTCTTCCTCTTCAACTAGAATTTTATTTCCTCAAATTTCTGTATTGTCATGGTCTTAATGTCACATAATTCAAAAACGCTGCTCTTTTTTATGGATAATCTTTTATCCAATTAATGTTCTAAGGCATGAATATCCTTCTATAACTTAAATTATTTTACTTATCAGTTTAACCGTGTAGGTCGCAACATCAATAATATCAGTTATGTTATTGAGGTTTTTAAGCACATTTTGAGCTATTGTAGCGGTATAAAATCGATGAAAAACATGAAAAACTGATTTTTTCCCTGCTGTTCTATTAAATTTTATTTCAATTTTTTATTACAAAAAGGGATGGGGATCCCTGTCTTCTCTTAATCCGCAAGTGCCATCATACTTTTTTTAGAGATGGATCACAGATAAACCGATGTACATTGTACATGTACCTCTAAAATAATGCATCCACATACACAATATTACTATGCACGGATATACTTGTAAACAATGAGATATTTAACAAGGCGTCCTTTCAAACAAACTATAAATTCGAGTGTCGCTGCGATTCACTGGCTTAAATTACCACTCAATTATAGATCAGTAAGGCATGCACGGGTAGTCTTTATTAAACCCAACCATTTCTTATTACGTGTGTCTAATAATAGATACTGGAATTCCCCTATTCCAAAAATAATAACATAACAAATAAAAAACAAAAAAGAGCTAGCGTCGAACGAGGTAATCGTGCATTGTGTTAGTATTGTAATAGGTAAATAGTTGTTTAAGTACAATCAATTATAATTTTTTTTAAATTTAGTACTGTGTTTTTTTTAATTTCGATTCGTTTAAATTTAGTTAAAGAAATACATCTTGATTTTTAAATTTTCAAGTCATTTATTCGCGCTATTTCTATTTATCTATTTACCAATGCTATGAAATTATTTATTTTCTTGATCTAGATGTTCTCAGCATGTGAGACTTTAGTAATACAGTGACGCCTTTTTTTCAAATATTTCGACGTATATATTCAGATATACCATGGGCAGTTGATTATTATGCATGTTTGTAAGTATATATTTTTTTCGACAATTAAAACGAAAGAAGATATGTCTTATGTACAGCATCTAGTTTAGATTACGTTAGTCTTTAATTGTGACTAGTTCCAATTTGACGCCGATATTGATTTGAAAATATCTTTCTCCTGTAATTTTCCTTTTTAAATAGAATTATATGATATTTGAAAAAAAAATGAAAAGTAGTCCTGATACTTAATTTTTTTTCAATGTCTTTTTAAAGTAGATTTCAAGAACATTTTGAATGCAATATATGAAAGAGACTGTATACATTTTTGCCATATTTCAGTCGTAGGAAATGAAAAAGAATAACCTATAAACTCAAAGAATGCTGATTTTATTCATATTTGTTTGAGAATGATTCTTTAATGCAAACTTCTTCATTCTCTTCTCTTAAAATTGAATATTTGATATACGTTATCTAACCAACTGAATGTATTAATTTGTTATATTATTCATATATCAAGATTTGTTATCATGCTTGCCCCCTTAATTTTCTATGCCTTCACCTAAATTCGTGTGGTGTTTTAACTAGAATGTCTATTAAAAGGATTATTTCATATTTTTCTGTAGAAATATTAACTAACCATTTATCATTTCTTTTTAATGTAGCGTTGGTTAAAACATATTTCTTTTTATGTGTACTGGCGTTGTGCATATCTCAGGCAAGGGCTTTAACAACACATTACTGTTATTATAGCATTACAAACATTAAATTCAATATTTTTAGAAGACTTGATGGTCATGGTCATTTTTGTATTAAATTAATCTCGTTTAGAGGAAGAGATTTCAGTTTAGTAATTGTAAAATATAGAAAATTTCAAAGATAAAACACTTTGAATATTTCCATACTTAATATTGGTTTTAGCTAAAATAATAATGTGTTGAAAATGAAAGTTGTTTTCGTGGTACAATTTTAACCATCGAACCTCTTAAAATCAAAGTTATCAATACTAATTTGAAACCAGTGTGAAGCGTGTTACTGCTATTATTTCTTGTTTTAATATAAAGTTTAAATCTTAATGCAGGTCTGTTGCTCCAGGTCTGAAAAATTCGGATAGAGGAGCAACATTTCCGTACGTGTTAAAAAAAATGTAATTTACAGCGCAAAAATGCACTAGTTCTGTACTGATTCACCTTATGTCCACACAAAATTATTTGAAAAAAGTACCACGAAATTCTTCATGCAATTTACTACTGTTCTCGCTACTTTACTTGCCTCAGACTTTCTCTTGAACACCCTAACCGACCTCGGAAAATGAGGTATGTTCACGTGCAGATCGAGAGTCGCATTTTTATAAACAAACTGCACCACTTCCCTTTACGGGACTGATGATGGTGTTTAGAAGAATATCAAAGGCAGGTAAAGTGGCAATATGCATAATAAAACTTTAACACGTACGGAACTGTAGCTTCCAGGTCGTCCATCCATTATTTGTTCAAACCGGGAGCTATAGACCTGCAGCTAGTGAAAATAATGATAAGATAATTATACTTTTATAATTATGTTTTTTATTAATAATATTGATATGCATGATGCCTTTTTATGAAGTCTAAATGGATGTTATATCATTTTTTAAAGGTCAATGTTTGTCAACAAGTATGTATAGCAAACGTGAGAAAAGTATTAGCATGCCCAATAACTGGGCAGGATTGGATTAAGTTTTCCAAGCTTAAAAATTGTTCCTCTCGAAACCATGTATGCAGCTCGTTCGTTCCTTTAAAATATCACTGTCTCCCTAATGCTTTTAGGAATGAGACTTTTGAAATGTGTGCGACAGATGCTGATATTATAGGTACATATAGCCTGCACTTAAATTACGTTTGAGCAATTAAAAGACTATAATCATTAAAACAGCAAACACAAGCTATGCTAAGCTTAAAAGCACTGAATTCAAACTCAATTAAATAATTTTGAATTAATTATGCTATTTTTTTAAAACCCATTTGAAATTCATAACTTTAATGTATAATAAAATCAGTATGTCGTTTAAAGCTTTTTTAGCAAAAACTTTCTTGTACATTTATTTGCGGTTAAAATTTCATTCCAGGGTTTTCGTGTGCAGAATACAACGAGGGAGGGGGATGTATTCAACCAAATTTCAATAATAAATGTGACGGGCCTAAATTCTACCCTAAATGTCCATTCAAATATCCTTCATCAGACATGTATCTATGTAAGTTATAGTTTCTATCTCTTAAAAGATGCTTTGTTATGGGACTAGGTAATGTTCATTTTTTTCCCTTCATTTCTTTCTGATTAAAGATTCTGGTTGTTTTGTGTTTGAAAGATATGCAGTGGAAAAGGGTACCACACCAGACAACAAAAAAATCCCTACCAGAAAGCCTGCAGACAAGTAAAATTTAATTAACAATAATACAATACGGAGACTATAAACACACGTATAGTTTTTGAATTTGGCTACTTTAGTACCTTCTCAGTTGGGGGAATTGGGTTTGTAAAATTACCGCAAATTATTTTTGCTGATGAAAAATGCACATATGTATTTACTGCAATGACGATGTAGGTATTTGACGTTAACAAAATTTAACAAGAACAACACCGTACGCGACAGATTGCACTTATTTGATTTGTGTGAATTTCTAGCCAAATGAATATCAACATGTATTTTGCGTCATTAGATATCAATCTTATTACGTTTGTAATATTTTCTTAAAGCTATTATTGCAACTTATACTGCGTGAGAAAAATGTAGAGTTAGCAGACTTTTATATTGTAAGATTTCAATAGAGTCTGACATACACCGATTTATGTATTTTTATTACCATATTATACAGTTCTTTCTTTGTGTTATTATCTCACTAAATATAGACAGTTGTCTATTTGTAATCAGTTTGCCGGTCGAGTTCATTATTCCACCAATTCTGTTTTTGATGATTTGCTTGATGATCTTCATTGTATACCGATGCGCTAAAGATCATTCAGACACAATCAGACAAGGTAAGCTTTTTATGTATCATTTTCGAATGTGCGTTGTTCAACATTATTAATATGTATACTACTTTCATTTTCTCGCCTAATAATACGTATTCTGTTAACATATTTTTTTGTTCAAAGATGTGGTAGCCCTATACAAATATATTTGTTGGTTCGTACGTCCTTCAGTCGACACTGTTTTGTGTCACGATTACCCCAGTAGTTTTGAACATAACAATTTAATGTTTTGTACCAAAGAATTTATCTATAAAAGATACTTCTGTAATTCTTTTAGAATCTATATGACTATTAGAGTCTAGATGTTTTTTGCATTAATTCATGAAAGTGCTAAGAGTAAAATTGGTTTCGTAGACTTTGTCGAGATCGCCATACGATTTGTAAAGGTTCCTCTACTACTTAGAAGAGGTATCACAGTATATAATTTTTAGATGTTCGTTAAAATTTCAAACATCTTCTGTACAACAACAATATAAATTGTAACTCTATAAAAGTTCACTGTAAGCCTTCCAAAATAACACCAAAACTCCGTAATAAGCATGGCATTTTCTGACTTTGTCCCTTTTCCGTATCTTTTTACATGTATATTAAATACACGCGCATAAGTAATCTGATAGTTTATACATTGTATGTATTGTGTTTTTTAAACAAAACATATCGATCATTTCTTGATTACATAAGCATTTGTATCTTTGCGGTAATTAAATGGGAACTCATAAAATTCCTTTTATCTTGCGTTTTACTATACTAGCCATTTTTTGGATTGTTACAGAAAAAATAGTTACAGCGGAAGAGGTTCCTATGTACCCAGCGATATAAACAGCAACGCAGACATAGACCAACAACTTTCATGATTTAAAAGTTGATTTTAATTTTTATAATATTGGATGTATTTTTTTTCACTTTTAAAAAATAAAATCATTGCATGAAATAGTAATAGGCATGTCTGAATTTTATTTTAGAAATAATTTTCTCATTAAATGTATACTTATTTTCAAACTATGGTGGTCCTTATTCAATGCTTACGTCTTCGCTGATAGATCTGTATGCACTGTTTTAAAACCATGTGATTTAACTGTCTTCACTAATTAAGAACATAATTATCGAAAAGGTCTTGAGTTAATAATATAACATTAGTAGCAGACAGATGTTTGTTTTTCTGCATGTTTAGAATTTTTTTATAGTTAAGTACTATACGCTTCCAATATTGCATTTGTACATGCATGGAAGTATATACATGTACGTTTCACATAGCTTTCACAAAAAATACTAATCTTATCCCTTGGCCATCTATTAAAACATATATAAAGAGTTCTACTATGTTTCAAAACATACAAACTGATTTACAATGTCAAGTTGATTTAGCGAAGTGAGGAAATACATGTTCTAAAGTTATAAAAAGACAAAAATAAAAACGTGTTAACCCATATAATGTTTTATCTTTCCAAGTGCAACATATATAATCTGCAATTCTAACGAGAGATAAAAAAAACCCATTCAATCATCAAATTCCAAAAAAATATTTCAAATGTTTTAGTAATTTCTATTTTCTTTTTTGGTATTCGTTCCCTACACAATCTTTTTTCATCCCTCTATAAATAAAAATAGCAATTGTAACATGTTTCTCACATAATACTTGGTTAGAAAATAATATAATTATTAAGTAATTATTAAGTAATAAATTTTATTACTTGAAAAATGTATATAAAACTACAAAAAAGAAAAAGAAAAATAGGTTGGAAACGTTCTATGAAAAGGGGTATACTTATTGTGGATTCTGGTAAAAAAAAATAAATAATTAAGATTTTTTTTTTTTGGATTTTTAACTGTCAAGATAATAATTTCAAGAGAATTTGTTCTTTACTAAATGATCGCTGAGTATGAACCCACGTTGAAAATTAAACACCATTATCTTTCTAGTTAGATAACTACTATACACTAAATGATTCAGTTCCGTGTTTTTCTTTGTAAGGCAAACTACAATCTTTAAATCTTCAGTGTTTAATTTGTAATGTACACAAACATACAATGCACACTCGGTCGAGGGACCCCTTGAATGAAAGCATATCAAATTGTCTCTCTTTCATGATAAAATTTCGTTGTATGAGGTTAGATTATTTTTACGGCAAATGCGTCTGTATTTAAAAAAAACTCTGAAAATAAATGTATAAGTACAGCATTTCCAAGTTTTTGAAAGGATGTACATTAAACAATTTCACTTCTGTCGTTCAAGTATAGGAACTATTTTGCTTACTGGTACAACTTAGCTGGGAGGGATATACCCAAATAAAAAGCTTCAACTTCTTCCCCATGGACAGTAAAGTTCACAATTATAGAAGAGGCCAATATGAACATAATAATAATGCATTAACTCATCTCCAAAGGCTGTGAAATACAGAACAAAATATAAAATTGTATACATTTTCATTATGTGGCCATATTGGCCTTACCCAAGGGCTTGGATCCCTGACTCAAGGGTCAATATATTCATAATTTAGGTGGAGGCCTCATAATCATTATAACCATGCATTCAGCAACTTTGATAGCGAAGGGTTTTCGCTCCACTCCGTTCTCCATAAACCAATGACAGATCTCATTTAATGATGTTATCTTCCCTTCCTTTTTCATAATGGAGTTATCTTCCTTTGCGTGTTCATATGTTTTTTTTTAATTCCATGTAATAATAAATCTAACCAGAATCTTTGTCGTCTCACCGAGTTTTCAAATTAAAAAGAAATGACACGCATACACTTGACGGGAAACTAAAATAAGGCCAACAAAAAAAAATATATAGGTTATATACAAAGTTGGCTGTAATTCAAGGTTTTTAAATTCCAGAATAGTATCGGCTCACATGACACCGTGATTTTTTACATGGATCATATAGCACTGCACAGTGCGTTTGACTGTACATAGCTTTATTACAAAATTAAAGGTAAAAAAAAAATTAAAGGTATAAATGCATTCCAGTATTAATCAAATGAGTCATTCATTTGTTGGAACATTGAATCTGCGCATTTTATGAAAACGACCCAGAGGAAGATGTTTAGTTTTCCTAGTGCTTATATATTGATACATGTTTATCAGCATTTTCAGTGACCTATTGACATTGATTTCGTCCGTCCTTTGCGCATGCATCGTTTGCTACATTGTAACAATTCTAAATTGTGAACTCGCTTCTTGAAAACTACATGGCCAATTGTAACTTATTTTTGCTTTCAAGCATCTCAATGATGATAGATTTTGACAACTTTAGTATCTTGTCTATCTATTCCAACCCATGTGGGGGGAAAAACTAAATGCATAGTAATAATGTTCAGGAGACTCTTCCCCGAAATTGTGAAATCCATGGCCCTTGGGTTATGGGTTCATTCTTTAGGCTGGACCTCCCTTGAGCCCATGGAGTGAATATAAAATTAATACTAGTAGAAAATCTTCATTTTAACTCTCAAATGGGTTAAAGAAAACGCATACTTTTGATGTTCTTAAAGTTCTTTTCATTGATTGGGACGTTCATGGCCTTAAGTCAGGGGTTCATGTCCTAGAGCGGGTGAATGTAGAAAAATGTTTTAAATCTTCTTCACTACTTCCATGGTAGTGGGGGATAAACTCGATATTCATGGTCGCTGTGTTAGGAGTTCACTCTTTGACGGAATCAATAAAACCTTTAAGTAAAATTGTAATTAGGCCTTCTGGACCTTTTGTCTTTTGTCTCTGGCGCCTAATAAGAAAGTATGTTGTCTGTAGTAGTAGTTGTTAACAATCGTTGAATCAACAGTGTTACCTATCTATCTATCTATCTATCTATCTATCTATCTATCTATCTATCTATCTATCTATCTATCTA
>WFKH01011925.1:30086008-30102384 GCA_016163765.1 Magallana hongkongensis | reverse complement strand
TTTACAGTGTGTCCTATCTATAAATTTTATAAAACAACAACCGAAAAAGAACGTGAAACAAAAGAAAAACATTTCATTTCATTATATAAACCACAACTGAATGTATTATAATTATTTAAGGAATGAATTTAATTTTGACGTATGTTATACGATATAACATAACTTGGGGCAGTTTACGCTTTATAAACCGCGAATATTTTATGTTTTTCATTTACAGTTATAGAATATTCGAATATATTTTATGTTTTTCCCGTACTATTATAAAACGCTTATGCTATGACGTCATAATGAACTCTGAAAAGCGCAACATATACGTAATGTTTTATGACGTCACAATGATCATTTGGAATGTATGTACCTATGTATCTATGGTGATTGCTCAAAACTCCTGGGCTGCATTTTACAAAAGAACTTACGACAAGGTCGTAAATATTTACAGTCTCATAGAATGATTTTTAATGAACAAAATTTATATAAAACCATTTGTTTACAACTATTTCAATTCCCATAATTATATTTTACAGCCATAAGAATAAAACATTGATTAGTTTGTCATTAATCAGCATTCATTAATTTGGTCGTAAGTCGTAAGTTCTTTTGTAAAACGCAGCCCTGAAGATATCAATGAAACCGGTGGAGTTTTGAATCGGCTTTCTGTTATTTTTTATTATTTATTACTTGTGTGGATTAACTTTACTCATTTTGTTTTATATATATATATATATATATATATATATATATATATATATATATATGTTTCAAAATGTACAGCAGAACTATAATCAAAACCGTTTACATTAAATTTAGTAAAAGATTAGTTTTCTTAATCCTTAAAAACGCACTATTCGGTTTACTACACGATATTTCTAAAATAAAAAAAAAATCATGGTTATACTACATTTATTTGTATTCATTACTTAACGTATAAATAATGTACGGATTTACATTACAAGTATTTGTTTTACTGTTATAGTTTAAATAAAACCAATTTCTTTTTATTCTAAGAAATTCATATTATTTTTCTGTGGCCACCAAACAAAGCAATATAGTAACCACTACACATAATATGTATGCAACTTTTCTGAAAGTTAACATTATGTTCCACTCAGTATCTAAAACACAATTTTTATGTTCTCGTAGATTAAAATTTCCTTGAGTTATATTTTGTCGTTTGCAACTGTAACGGATGTTCAATGATTGTCCTATTTTACTTGCAATTTATGAATTACACCTAATGTCGCTGTGTTTTTTAAACTATTTACTTTAAACAAACCTTTCTTTATAATATCACACTGTATTTTAAAAGGTAAAAGTTTTGCAATAATGAATTAACAAACTTTATAATTAAATCAAATTAAGAATTTTTTTAGCAATGAAAATATTTGTAAGTTGAAGCAATATTGTATGAAAAAACCCACTTCATAATAAATATAATAGAGCCACTATTATGCGAACAACTTACCTTATATTTCATTTATTTTTAGCTTTAAAGTTTGAATATTTTCCTTTATTTTTCTTAATTTTTCTTTTCAAGGATATATAGTGATATAGTATAACAATGACCATGACTAATCAGCCATCTCAATAAACCTTTAATAGGAAATGTTTTTGAATTGTTGCCAAGAAAGCGTCTCAGAAAAAAAATAGCAGAATAACATTCATTATTCTGAAGTAATTATTATTTCAAAATACTAGTAGAATATTTATGCCTCCTCATTCTCCTACCAACATATCAAGCAAACTCACAAATGTGTTGAAAATTTTATTGATCAGAAAATGATTATATCCTGATCAAAACATATAAACATTGATGTACGTCATATTTAGTACATACCAATAATTTGAGTAGAACAAAAATCAAAATACTGTAACTGTAAAAAGCATATATGTTAAAACCAACAGAATATTATACAAGGTAAACTATGCATTCAAACACATAAATACATTATTTATAATACAAACTGATGACAGAAGGTGGGGGAATAGGCCACCAGTAGGGAGGGTTGTAAAATTCTCCCAGCTACCCCACCAATGCCACTGCAAACACATCAAGGCTCTTCTGCGTCACCAAGACAATAATTGACTAAAAGATTTATGATAAATACAATACTAAAAAGTGTGAGTTACTGGTCCAAGCAAGTAACACTGACTTACACAACTCAAAACTAACTACAGCTACCTACTAAAACAAACTATGACACATCTCAAAGTGTCACCAGCCCAAGCAGGTAACACTGTCTAACATGATTTTAAATTAATGCATTCATACCACTGCACCGCACATATCATGTCAGAATGATAATTAGTTACAGTCATGCAAGACATCTACAATATATACATGGATATAAATTATAAACTAACCACTTAGAATATAATAAGGCCACGCAAGTAAGAGTCCAAAGTTTCAATGTCACTTCAAAGACATTGTAAACCAGATGGTTCGAATATCACAAAGTGTGGAATAATTAAATGAAATGTTAGGAAAGATAAAGAGAGTGTTTTGATACCAGCCCAAGCGGTTAACAAGATAAGAAGTGGAAAATGAAGTACAAGCCCAAGCAGGTACTTTTGCTCAAAAATTGGAAGACAAATATTTAGAGTGCATTATGAGTGGGATCTGATATATTTTTGGAAGGCATTATAATTCCATCTCCCTAGAGTTCTAATTTGAGCATCAGATAAACCCCTCTCAGCTGCTGATGTTGCAGCCCCTATTCTGAAGCTGTGCCCCTTGTAACGTTTACTATCTAGTCCGCATATGCACAAGCATCTTTGTAGAGTTTTGTCCAAGCATGAACGCTTTACCGGTGCCCCTGATTTTGTCAAAAAGAATGGACCTTGCTCATTAGAGCGTAAACATAAATACCCTAATATGGCCTCAATTGCAGATTTACCGCAATCCCCATGAGAAAAAGTTATATATTTTGGAAGGCCGGCTGAATTGTGTTTATATTTTTTGCAAAGAATACATCAGACAATTGGATGACATCAGTAACTTTTTCAGATGATGAACAGACCAGCTCACCAATACGAGCAAAAGTTGAAAATGCAAATTGAAAAATAGCTGTGTACAATTTCTGATCATATTTATCAGTTAGTGCCTGTGAAATACTATCAAGAATCTGAATTAAAATCTGATGAGTAATCGGTAGTCGAATGCCAAAAGTATTTTCTAACCGATATGCTCCTGCGACTAATTTTTGAATAAAAAATAATTGAGTAGGATCAGAATGACCTGCTATTTTGTGTAGATACTCTATGGCAGATAGATAAGTTGAGATTGTTTTGGGGGAAAACGACTGGGTATACAAATAAGATACAAATAAAGCTATATTTGACATACTAAAGGGGAAATAGTTTGGAATGGCATATGTTACACAGAAAGTATTAAACATCGTCCATGCCCTGCTATATGTAGCTTGTGTAGAGGGGGCAAAAGCTGCAACTGCAAGTTCTGTAATGTTGCCCAGAAGTTGTCTGGTGCCAGATCCATCGGGACTTCTGTAGGGTGCTTTTGAGCATCTGGTGCCAAACGGTGGAACTCTGCAACCTGTAACCGAGACAAGCTATCTGCTAAAACATTTCTTTTCCCTGAAATATGTTTAGCTTTGAAAACTATGTTATGCTTGAGGCATTGCAACACCATAAATCTAACCATCTTCATAACATTTGAATCTTTACTCGTCTGCTTATTGATTACAGCCACTAATGCCTCATTGTCAATGAAAAATAAAATTGAATGATTGGCCCACAACTTCCCCCAGATTGCGATAGATAGTATAATTGGGTAGAATTCTAATGTCATTATATTTATGACTTTCCAGACTTCAGGAAAGCTACCAAAGAAATGCTGCCTCCCATAGATACCTGCAAACCCTTTAGATTGAGCTGCATCAGTAAATAGATGCAGAGTGTTGCTTGAAATAAACTTTTCATCAAGAAGCATTGTTTTGCCATTGTAACTATCAAGAAAAACTAGCCACATTGCCATATCTTCTTTGCATTCCTTGTTTATTGATATAAATTTCTGATTCTCTGAAACTTGCATTGTTAACTGAATAAATCGTCTAAGAAATGCTCGACCTGGTAAAATAACCGAACATGCAAAGTTGAGAACTCCTACCAAGGATTGAATTTCTTTCACCGTGCATGATTTCTTGCTTTGATATTGATTTAATAAATTTCGACATGTATCCACTTTGTCTGTGGGCAATCGTGTTTCTTTCTGCCTAACGTCAATAGTAATACCAACAAATTCAATAACCTGTGTTGGCACTACTGTTTTGTCCGCTGTTAACGGAATCCCTATATCTGCACAAACATCTAAAAACTTTTTGAATTTGCTTAAAGCTGACTGCTTATTATTTTCAATAAAATAACAAATATAATCAATAAAATATATCAATAAAAATCATCCAATATATGAACTACATGCGCTATACCCAGTTTGTTATGAGCTATCCATTCAATTGCAGTACTAAATTCTTCAAAAATTTTGCAGCTAGCTCGACATCCCATTGGCAGACATTTATCAAAATAATATTTACCCTCCCAGTAAAACCCTAACAGCTCATAGTCTTTAGGCGCCACTGGTAAAATCCTTAAAGCTGATCTAATATCGGTTTTACAACAAAAGGCTGTATCACCAATGTCTTTAATGCATAAAATAGCATCATTTATACCCGAATATTGAACTGATGCAGCCTCGTCTGAAATACCAGCATTAACCGAGCCCTCTTTTTTTGTCAGGAAATGACAAATGGTGAATCATTCTGAACTGACTTGGGGATTTCTTTGGTACTATGCCTAATGGAGAAATTTTATTTGAAGAAATAGGAGGGTCAGAAAAGGGGCCTTGTATACGACCTGCTTGTAATTCTTTAAAGATCTTGTCATTAACTACTTCCTTATTCTCTAGCGCTGACTTAAGATTAGGACTAAATTAATAACCCCTTTTTCCTTCAAATTCAAGATGAAAACCAGATCTAAAACCCTTAAGCAAAAACTGAGCTCCGACCGGGTCATAACCTGTCAAATAATTAGCCAATTTATCAACATTAATTGGCGTCTGCAAAGCATGAAACTTTTTACTTCCTATCACTTTGTGACTGTTTTGTACTTGATGAAGTAGGTTTATTATTGAAGGATGATTTATCATCTCTGCTTCTCCAGCATTGGACTTTTTGGTGTGGTTTAGAGCATGAGGCACAGATGTGTGCGTATTTACAATTTGTGGTACAAGGCTTTCCTTCGTTGAATTTAAAGCAAAATCGGCGAAAGGAATGGCTTCGAAAGGAGTTGGAAGTAATGGATGGGCCCCCCAATTTCTTCATTAATGCCCTACTGTACAACACCTGGTCCACTTGACGCCATGACAAAGAAATATCTGCCTGTTTGGCCTTTCGAAATGTAACATCATAATTGTACCAGTCACCCCCATCCTTTTGAATAGATCTTATGAGATCCATATAAATCGCTAAATCCTCAGGCAGGTCACTGTTACCTTTGTTTCCCTGTCTCAAAACAGATGCAAATATGCTGAATGCATCTGTCCATGCCTCAATGGTAAGATACTTTTTCTTTTTACCTGATGACAACCCAACCCTTCCATTGTTTTTAATTGCAAGATGGAAATCATAAGGCTCAAGATCTGAAGGGGGGTCAAGAACGTCCGCCATGTCTACAAACTCATTGGCCCTTATCTTTTCTTGGAATTTAACATTAACCTTGGTATACAGTGGCCTGCCTAAAGGTTTATAGCTTGTGTCAAAAATTTTATTCATACCATCTGGTTTTTTGCTTGTATTAGCAAATAACATAGCTGGCAGTTGTAAAGAATCTATGTTGTTGATAGTTGTTGTATTGGCTGATGTCGTCCGTTGTGCTTCATCAGGAGACGCAGTTGCCACTGTCTGCGAAAGCTCAATGTCTTGTTGTTGGTCTGGGTGACCTGCAAATATTCCGGCTTTTTGGAGTTCTCCTAAAACATTTGTGTTACTGCAGCCGTGATGGACTGTACCATTGAAGGGTCTGTAGAACTGTAGTCATGGTCTTCATCATTCCTGAGGCTGACTGTCTTATCTGAAGTCCTCCTTCTTTTACTTGTCCTACTGGCTGAGTTTGCATTCTTCTTTGGTCCCATCCTTCTTTGGAGGGCTGTAATATATACAGAATAGTTAGTTAGCAGTAGCTTAAATGGACATAACCTTTGAAACGAGACCAAATTACATGGCCCATAAACATACTTATTAATAGTACAATTATAAACTATATGTCATAACTGACATCCTGTCAAATATGTCAAAATACATGGCATGTGCAGTTAAACCAAATAACATGGCTCATAAACATATTCTTAGGTATTCTTATTAATATTATATGTCATAACTGACTTCTGGGCAAATATGCCAAAATACATGGCATGTGCAGTTAAACCAAATTGCATGGCCCATAATCCTATTCTTATGCATTCTTATTAATATGATATGTCATAACTGACTTATGGTCAGATATGCCAAAATACATGGCATGTTAAGTTAAAATATAGGCCAAAGTACATGACCAATAAATTATATAAATTCCAACATAGTTCAAAAGCAACATCGTAAGTTGCAATCCATTCAAAGTACCAAAATACATGGTAAAACAATTTGAGTGTCTTCAAAAACTCATGTCATTATATTTATAAAGTACACGTCGTCCTATTTACACAGCCTATGGAACTATAGTAATGTTACTGTAAAGCTAAATCAATATCCATAACTTGCCAAATTACATGACCAGCTCATTTGATTAATGTAATAACATGACCAAGGTCTTGACTTCAGTCCAAATAATCAGTGGTGCATTATCTACCGTATATCATGGAGTAATGCCAGTCGCAAACTTCTGTAGAATTTTTTGGTTCTTAATGCGGTCAAATGTACACCATCCTTGTCCAAAACATCCAGCGGACTGTTCAGTAGCCTCAAGTGTCTCCAAAAAGTCATATTTTCTTCTGTATCTATCAAAGCTTTTAACATTTTGTTCACAATAGTCCTGCGGCTTTCATAGGTATGCATATTAACACCTCTCGTTGTCCGACGAACGAACAGCTCACAAATAAATGCATGCTTGATGTGTCCATGATGCCCCATTAATGTTTCCATCCATTCCTTCAATTTACACGCGAATACTTCTGGTCTTGTATTTGGAATACATAAATCGTTACCTCCCAGCTGAACAATAATAATCTTAGGGCGAAACGATCTGATTTTTTCTGCGAAGATATGGTCCTCTTGCAATTTCCGTAGAGTTCCGCCGCTCACTCCGTGAAATCTCACTACACATTGGTGAAAACTCAAACCAAAGTTAGATAATACCTCCGAGCTATGTCCAATAGAACGTCCAAGCCGCCGTATAAAACTGTGTCCAACTAACAACACGTTCATTTTTACAATTAACTCTACAGCACAGAGTACAGTCTACAAATCAGAGTCGTGTGCAAAATGTAAACAAACAATGGCGTCCGAGGTCAGCCTGCGCAGTGAACAAAAACAAAACAAACCAATAATTTTACCTCTATTATAACACTATAGCAAGCCAAGGAAACTCACGACGACTCCACCACAAGTATAAATTGTAGAAATATGTCCGATCCGTGTGATTATAATTGGTTAAATAGCGTTAAAATTAAGAAATTCGGCAAGTCACAGACTGTACATTTTGAAGACTGATAAAACAAAAGTGACGCTATCTTTCAGCCAATCAGATTGCTTCAAATGCATAAAACCATTAATAATTATAAATAATTGCATTTATACTCAGCAGAAACCCCTCTTAGAGGTTTTAATCAGATACCTCAATTATCTTGAGGTGTCAAAAAGACTTACAAATTAAAAAGCAAAGTTCAATCCAGTGTAATGGTGATAAGCACTTCTTTTTGTACATAAAGCGTTTATAATTCCCCCCCCCCCTCCAAAAGAAAAATATAATTATTTATTGAAATTATAAAAAAAAATGATTTTTATGCAAAAAGTGTTTGACAAACTTCATGACTTCATGTATTTACTTCAACACGATTAGAGAAAATAAGATGATTCCCTTGTTTAATATCATGTCTTGTAATAATAAATAACGTTATCAATTTAATCTCTTGATAGGAATTGTTATGTGATTTCAATTTTGCCTAAGAAACAATATGAATTGTTCTTTATTCTACATGTAAATGTCTTATCACGTGTATGTGAATGATTTGCCTATCTTTCTCTGCTGAATAAAAAAAATATGAAAAACTAATTTATGTTTATTAATTTTTTACTTTATTGTTATAATTATTTATCTTATAAGTTTGCTGCAAGGATTGTTAAAAAGCAAACATTAAATAAATAAAACTGCTTTAAAGTTAGAATAAATGTGATTCGTTCATACACACCTGGTAACGATGTATTAGAATAAAGTAAACTCTCAAGAGCTTCTCGGAATGCCTCTGGTTTGCTGGATCCGTATCTACAGTGCATCAGTGTTGTTAAAAGGCTAGTACAGAAACCTTAATCAGGAACAAAATTCAATAAACTATTTACAAAACGCACAAGTTATCATAGCATCAATAACTGCTACATTTCTTTTTTAGTACGACTGATTTATGATTTAGATGGAAACTGAATGACAACCTATTTTTTATAGCAGAATAAAAATGATCAGTGTCTACAACCGTCCTATATATTCTACATAATTTAATAAGTACATATAATTTCTATTTCCTTAAAAAACTGGTGTTTTTCTAGAGTAAAAATTAATCGTTAGAGGCAACAATGTGTCGCTTTTCACCATAGTGATTTTACAATTCTAAATATACGAAGCTATTAATGTATCTTCAACCATTAAGGGATCAAATTTGAAAAAAAAAGAAAATAATATGGTTGATCTACAATTCAGACTTTTTTTTAATAAATACCAAATTGTTAGTCTTTGGGATTCTGAAAAATCTTTACGATTTGATACTTAGAATATCAAAATTGAAATTCAGCCTATCCATTTTTCCGTATTAACAGAAACAATGCTCATTTAATTTTAATTCGAGTCTAATTCTATTTCAAAGTCAATATGCATATGCTGTCTCAATTGAATAATTGTTGATAGAAATATTGAACAAGCTTAAAAACTTAACACTACCGCATATGTTGTACATGTGATGTAATTACATGTGAACATGCAATTAAGGGTTTGCTTTAATAAATTCACAAATTATCAATGTGAAGGAGCATAACTCCAATAAAACTCGTCACATCAAAACTCCATGTAAGTATCATATCTACTGATTTGTCGTTTCCAACTACAAAATTCGTGAAACTGTACTTTGTGGTTCAAGAGGAGCTGCACTAAAATATCAATAATGACGTAACTCTTACGTTAGGAAGGAGGAAAACATTTCGTCAAAATAATGGAATAACATTTTTCTCTTTATTTGCAAATTTACACAATATATAACATGTCATCAACAAATACAATTTTCATTGTAATTCTATTTAGTAGTTACCGAGGCGATGCGTTGAATAAGAGCTTTATTACCATAACTTTAATTGGAACAATTTTTAAAAAGAGGCAACATTCCTGGGAAATCATTGAACACGAACTTTATTGTAAATATGCATATCTCTGAATGGTGTCCTTGTCACCTTTAAAATTCTTGAAATACTTTACATCGGTTAAAAAAGAGTTACGCTGAAAAAAACATTACTATTATCAATAAGTTCCAACAAGGCCACATTCCTACAAAAATAATAAAAACGGATTATCTGGTGAAAGACATTTTTGAAAATTCTGTGATACAAAGTTTCTTGAAAAAAAAATCAGGATTCAAGAACTCACTGACTTACTGATATATGGGTCATGAACGGTATTCTCCAGTGACTTGCTGCCTAGGGTATACTAAATATGAAAGTATATATTCTTCTAGAAAGAGTATATTAACTAAATATTTAATCAATATTTAAAATATTGTAACACTGAATTTATATAAAATTTAATTGCCTCAACTGTTTAATGGATGCAGCGCGCTATTTGAAATTAAGTAATTTTGATTTTATTTTTCGATATCCTTGAAATTTTTTACATGATTTTGTGATATGATATAAGATACTTTTTGTTCTTTAGGCCAATTCCGAAGAGATGACATCATCCTGCATAGCTGTTACGCAGCAAAAATACAAATTGAGGATCGTTGTCCATCGAGAAGTCTGGATGGACCCGTCAAGCAAAACTGAAGCAGTGTTCAAGCATTGTCTTGCCGTGTCAAAAACAGCTGACTTTGGAGTATCATTGTTTGCCACACTCTTGGCAGAATCAGACTATATCCGCTTGTACACTGCATAAATTCATAAATGGTAAAGCGTTGTATAATATGTTAAAAGCAAATGCAAAAGAAAACATGCATTCACTCTAATAATATGCATTGCGTAAAATTCTAAGTAAATAGTATATTAAGTTTATTGTCAGTCAACATGTTTTTTTTGTCTCGGATATATAAAACAGAGTAAACATAACATCTATGTCATCTTTTCATACAAAAGAAAAACACAAATAAAAGAAAACAATAAAGTTGAAGACACAAACAATGTGATCAAATATGTTTTAGAATCAAACGTTTCCAATCTTATAAGGCTTAGTGCGATAGTTACAATGAATCTTATAAATATCGTATTTAATTTTTAAACCATATGATCAAACATTGTATATACATGTAGTTATCAAAATGTATTTTTAACACTTTAGGTCACAAGTGTGCAGAATTCAACCTTGGAGGAAATAGCATCCAGCCCCTTTATGAAACAAGCTGTAGCCAATACATTCCTCCATGCCCATTACGATATTGTTCGTTGGTTGCTTATAAATGTAGGCACTAACTTCTTTTACTAAATACGTATGTCAAATTAAAACATTGAAGCATTAATATACAAAATACGATTAATTGTATAATTTTACACGATTTTTATATTTTTTTTAATTGTTGACCAAATGTGTTATATGCTGAAAAACAGTAAAATGACTGAAGGAAGTGTCAAAATTGATCGAGAAAATAACGGAGCTCAAAAAAATATTGATGTAGACTGTGTTTGGTAAATTTTTAAAGATGTTCAAGTTAACAGGAATAAAACTTGATGTGGAATTAGAACTCCCCTACATATAAACAATGTTATTATAGCATAAACGTTACTATATTGATAATTATATAAATCCTTTATTTCACTATTTATATCTATGTTTATCTGAATTATTTGTGTGTTTCTTAAACCATTTCTATATAGTCTGAATTTTTCCTATTTTGTAGGTGAAATTTAAGATTTCCGTGGCCTTTAGTTGTATTAGTTTAATTTCTATCGGTCGGACTGGAAGTACATTGCGTATGGAGAAAAATATTCGGCAAACAACAACGTTCTAGTAAGAATAGCCTTATCGGTATGTATTAAACTTTCAAGCTTAACACTGTCTAATCATATTTTTTAATTTCAAATTTTTTCTTAAGGAAACAATAACGTTTTTTTAATGAAATAATAACAGTATAACATGATAATAAATTAGTGTTGCCTTTATAGATTATCATAATAGAATGGTTACTACGGTTGTTGTCACGGGAAATTCCTCCTTAACAGACGTCGAATTGAAGAGTCATCTACTTTAAAGAGTTCACTGTATTAGATGCGCATATTTTCTATATTTACATTATGGAACATAAAAAATCATTTTTTTTCTTTAAATTTTCTTGATCGCAGACACTTATTTTACCAAAACTGTCGATACCTTACGTCGGCGTTGATTTTCAGGTTTTAAGTGCGACAGAATTAGCCCATTTGCCATAAAGCGTCCATAAATAATATGTACATCCATAACTTATGAATTGTACAGTATTAGCATTTTCCCTATGAAATATTCTTTATTATATGCGCTTTTTATATGGTTTTTAATACCTTTTATACTGTAATAAAAACAGTTCTTTTATGACGTCGTAAAACATGAGGTAAATAAGGAGTCGGCATTCTGCATAAAAACTGATGCATCAAGCTACATTAACATCATAAAATGCTGGAAAAACGGTTAAGAGGAGGAATCAATATGAACAACTGAGAAAATAATTGTATTCAGAACAATTCATGTATAACTGCTGAACAGTACAAATAAGAATAGCAGTATCCATGTAAAATCCATGTTTTCCTTTTTTGAATGTCCAGGACCATGCACCGAACATTATAATATTAACATAATGAGCATAATCACAAATGCCAATTAACCGTTTGTATTCATTGCCCTCTTTTATACATTATTCTAGTAATTCAAATTATCCTTTTGGACATTCCTTATTGATTTGCATGTGCATGCACCATGTGTACATGGAATCTGAATGAATCAACGAAATAACGGTGTTATATAGTGCCTTTTCCCCCTAGCCATCCCCCCCCCCCCCGGAAAAATGGTTATATAGCAGTTTTTCCCACGGAAACCTGACTATATAATGGGTTTTCCCCTTTTTTATAGCCAGATTAACCCCACGGAAAACCTACTATATAGTAGATTTTCCCCCTTTTTTACATTCCGGTCATGTTTATGGCGGACCATTCGTGGCAATAATTTGCAATAACTGATATGATATTAATTTCCCATAATAAAGGATAATAACGGGATTTATTAATACATAGAATAAAATACATGGTTTTTTCACCCCTGATATGAACAAAGGCACGCGTCTTGGTAACATTCCTGTGTCATCACCATTTATTTCACCTTTTGTTACACCTTTTTAGAACACCTTTTACACGGATTTCGGAATACCTCGAATCTTTTTCATCTAATCAATGCTTATCTACAGTTTTGACTTCGACGTTATGACATAGACATTTTTCACAGAACACGTCAGAATACATTTGAGTGGAAATACACCGGTTTGGAACTTTAATTTTCCCATGTATTATCATCTATGTATAAGCTCCTCCTAGGAAACTAACTGACCAATCTTGACTTAATTTTGTAGAGCAAGGGAATAAGAAGTGGAAATGTATTACTCCCTTCGTCCAAAAGGCTATTAATTTTTAAATAAATACCGTTAGAATTGACGATTTTAAATATATATAGGATCCCTCATGGTTTGCGATGGTATATGATTTTTTTCCAACGAGTTGTGTGTTTTCTATCCCCGAGCCTTGGCTCGGGGATAGAAAACACACAACGAGCTGGACAAAAATCATATACCATTGCAAACCATGAGAGATTCTTTTTATCACATGTTTTACCATGTCTTTTATTAAACCTCAATCCTTTCTGTAAAAATTATAATTGTGAGCCGCAAAACACATTTACTGCAAGACGTCAACAACTTTACGCATTGAAAAAAGTTCCTTGAAATTAACAAGCGAACATTTCATTTTCGAACATATTTTTATCAATTCATGAAAAAAATTAAAACAGCATTAAATTATTTACATTTACAACTCCACACTTCAACTGAATTCATTTTTTAATGTTTCATTCTACGTCAATCAACAGCCTTAACCTACGTAATGTTTAATCATGACGTTACGTGGCGTAAGAACACACAGTGGAATATCAAAAACTCATTTATCCCTTGAGTGATATCCACCGCATATTGAGATAAACGTGTGATAAAATCATATATTTCTACTTCTAAATATCACAAGAGAGACAGGGTGCAATGATATGATGAGAAACTGAAATGTTTTACTTCGGTTGATGGGGTTCTAAATCATGGGTAGGGGGTATTATAATTGATTATGTATTAAAAGCATGTGTGAAGTTAGTATTTACCATTTTGTTTTAAAGTCACGCATATTCATATTCATATTTTTAATCACATTTTTTACGAAACGCGAGGTTTTATGATGTAAACTTTTTAAAAAAAAAAATGAAATGGCTTCACAACCAGAACAAAGTCGGTATCTTTGCTAGTTACTTTGGAAAATGTCAAATGGAGCCTGAATTAAACTTATGCATATATTATCATTCACTGGGTGCTAATTTTTCCGCTTTTTATTTTGCAACGTGATTTATAAATATACAATTTTGAAAACTATCCCATAAAAACATGATATACGATTCACTTACCTAAAAATCTTATACTATTTATTTCATATTTTTGCAATAAAGATTTACTTGTGCACCATAATATTCTTCGAACAATGAAACAAGGGTAATTAGAAATAAAAACTAACACATTTTTTGTGATGAGCTGACTTATTTTTTTTAAATAGAAACTTGTTCTTCTAATCAATTAAAAAAGTCGTATATCAAGTACGCTTTTGTTGGTTATTTATTTTTGTTTTTCGGTTGCTACTTTTATGAACAAAAATTTATTGATTTATTTATCTAGTTATTTATTATATCATTAGTTGTCTTATGAACTGATTAAATGTTTTGAAGAATAATGAATTTACCCGCGTACCATTTTTGAAATTTGTGTTCGTAAATTGAAAAAGAAAAGCAGAATTAAACGTTATTTTAAACCATTTTGATAAAGAAATATATGAGATAGTGTGTATTTTTAAATGATGTTTTTACTTTTGAATGACCTTAAAAATATGGTGATGTGGTCATCTCTAGTTTTTGAGATATGGGACCTTAAAAAATACACAATTCATTATAATTGGATTTCAAACATCGGGCTCGGAACCATCAACGGCCCCTACCCTGGGGGCTATAATTTTCAGGGTCATCTACTAGTGGTATACCACTACCACTATGAAAATATGGTTAAGTGGTCATCTCTAGAATTTGAGATTCGGGCCCCCACTTATGGAACACTATTCAATCATTATAATGGGGTTTGAAACATCGGGCCTTGAAACATCGAGGGTCCCTACCCTGAGGGCTGAAATTTTCAGTGTCATCTACAAGTGGTAAACAACTGCCACTGTGAAAATATGGTGATGTGGTCATCTCTAGTTTATGAGATATGGGACCCTAAAGAATATGCACTATATTCATTATTATAGGATTTTAAACATCGGGCTCTGAAACATAGGAATCAAAATTTCTCTAAAACAGAGGTTTAGCCTGGATAATATTTGCGCAAACAGACAGAAGGACTGATAGCTTTATTAAAAAATTCTCAAAACATTTTTCACTTACAAATTCAGAACACAGAATTATGCATATAAGTGTATATCTTGTAAAACCAAGTACTTTTTAGCTCACCTGAGCTCAAAGCTCAAGTGAGCTTTTCTGTTCACTTTTTGTCCGGCGTCTGTCTGTCTGTCCGGCCGTCTTCTTCTCCAGAACAACCGGGCTGATTTCAGCCAAACTTAGCACAAGCGATTCTTAGGCAAATGGGGTTCAAGTTTGTTAAAATTAAGGGCCATGCCCTCTTTCAAAAGAAGATCATTAAGAATTATTAAAAATTTGTTGGTATCTTTAAAAAATCTTCTTCTCAAAAACCAGTTAGCCAGAAAAGCTGTAATTTGTGTGAAAGCATCCTCAATTAGTGTAGATTCAAGTTTGTTCAAATCTTGATCCCCAGGGGTACAGTGGGGCCACCACGGGGGGTCGATTTTTTTACATAAGAATATATAGAGAAAAATCTGTAAAAAACTTCTTCTCAAAAACCAATTGGCCAGAAAAGCTGAACTTGTGTGGAAGCATCCTCAGGTAGTGTAGATTTAAGTTGTTCAAACCATGATCCCCGGGGGTACGGTGGGGCCACAATTGGGTGTCAAATTTTTACATAGGTTTATATATATAGAAAAACCTTCGTCTCAATAACCAATTGGCTAGAAAAGCTGTAACTTGTTTGGAAGCATCCTCAGGTAGTGTATATTTAAGTTAGTTCAAACCATGATCCCCGGGGGTAGGGTTGGGCTACAATGGGGTGGGTCGAATTTTAACATAGGAATATATAGGAAAAAATCTTTTACTTAAAACCAATTGGCAAGAAAAGTATCTTCAGGTAGTGTAGATTCTAGTTTGTTCAAACCATGATCCCCGGAGGATAGGATGGGGCCACAATGGAGAGTCAAATTTTGATCAGGAATATATAGAGAAAAATCTTTAAAAATCTTCTTCTCAAAAACCATTTGGCCAGAAAAACTAAAACTTATGTGGAAGCATCCTCAGATAGTATAGATTCAAGTTTGTTCAAATCATGATCCCTGGGGTATGATGGGGCCACAAGGGGGGGGTTGAATTTTTACATAGGAAAACAAAGGGAAAATCTTTAAAAATCTTCTTCTCAAAAACCATTTGGCCAGAAAAGCTTAATCTTGTGTGGAAACATTCTCATAGACTAAATTCAAGTTTGTTCAAATCATGATCCCCGGGGTGTAATGTGGCCACAATTTGGGGGGGGGGGGGGGGGGGGGGGGTTATATACATGTAGGAATAGAGAAAAATCTTCT
>WFKH01011925.1:30075008-30085608 GCA_016163765.1 Magallana hongkongensis | reverse complement strand
GAGGTTGACAATGGTTTTCGAGGGGTGTCAATTTCAACTGGTACCCTCCCAAACAGGCACTATTTACATAATGGCAGATGAGGGGCGATCAAAACTAATACGGCGATCAAGTGCTTTTATGAATTCATGTCAGATTTAAACATATAGTTCAGTGAACACGTGCACATGCGTGTGTCAACGCTTCAAAATCTAATATCTTACTCATACTTATTCTTCTTAATTGCTCTTGTTAGATTTACGATCCGGTTCAAATCTTTTCCTTGTTTTCTCGAATCTCTCATTCTCTCATACGGTTTTGAAAATCAAAAATAGAATTTCGTGATCAATTTTAAGTGGAGTTTTTTAAATCATTTGTATCGATTCCGCAAGAAAATGAATTATTTAGGAAATGTTAAAGATCAATAACAATAAAACTTATATCTGCTTATTGCTGGATAATTGTATCTTGGCATTAGGAATAAAATAATGTAAAACGTATGTGTTTTCAAAATATTGATTATAATATTTACGCCATGTATGCCTTTTAGTATTTACAGAGAAAATTAATAATCAAAACACAGGTACATGTATATCATCGGGAAAGTCCTTATGATACAGGTATTATCAATACATACATGTGAAAAATATAGATAAATTATTATTTTCATAAAAAAACTACAATTTTTAAATAATTCAGGTAGCTCATTATATGAAGGTTTATACTTTTTAAGTCACAACGTCACATAAGGGCGAATTAAATGTTTTGTTAAATTGTTTCTGTTGATTGAATAGTTAGAGTGTCGGGCTTGTGAACCGAATATTCTTAGTTCAAACCCACTTAATCAAATTTTAGAGTTTCAAATTTACCCCCAAAATTGGTTAAGTTTTGCCTATTTAACTTATATATATCTTATGCATCATGCTATCTTTCATACTTAAGTCGTTTTCTGCTGATTTAAAAAAATTATTTGAATTCAAGGTATGGGGAGCCACCCTAAAAATACAATGCAGGGTCAGAGGAAGACCCTGATATGGTATTTATAATACTTGCGATGTCTTTTTTATTCATACAAAGCAGCCAGATTACCAAAAATACGAACCGATAACCATTTCCAATTGAGACACACGATTAAGATAGAGGCCACCTTATACATGATTACTTTGAACTGCGCATTCGGTTGTAAGGAATTTTTATTATATGTTAACCTTCTCATTTATAATTTTGCTTTTGATTTGATTTAATTTTTTTTTTACAAATTATTAGGAAATGATGTAGAAATAAAACATAAAACCAAAAGGAATTCTGCATTAAAAATATAGATAAGCGCGATAGGGGTACATTTTTCTTTTTTTCCAGATGAAGTTTATTGTGATATTAAATGCATTCAGTGACAAGCCATAGGAGAAAAACATGTAGCTAACTGCGCTTTTGCAAACCTTTTAAAGTGAAACATGACTATAACAGTCAACTGAAATTTAATTTAAACAATGTTTCTTACCTAAATTAAAGATATAGATTATGCATAACTATCATTTGTTTGTAAATCGGCTAGTGCTGTAATTAATATCATTATTCATGCGGCTACGATGGTAAAGAACATTACCGGAAAAAAAAATCTCGTTAGCTGGTTATGTATATGCATTGGTTGTTTTCTGCATTGATAGTTAAAGTTTTTAAATTATAAATCCATATTATTATATGTACAATATAAATATATACATGTGTATATATATAATACAATATATAAATGTGCTATTGGACCCTCTGACCTGACGGTGATTGCGGTATATTACTCTCAGGTAAACCAAGGACTGCGATATTATAAAATATCGTTCTAACTCAACGTCAATTTGGGCCGTTAAAAATTTTAACATTTTCCTGAAAATGGCTTCGTTATTTAGAATGAAATTATATGTCTCTACGAACTTTTTGGACAACCCCGTATACGTATATTATTTTTTTTCTTCTTTTTTCCTTTTTTTGTATTACAGGGAATAAAGGATCGTATATTACTAATAAATAAACAAAAAGAAAACATCATACTCAGCATTTTTTAAAAGTTTCTATATCATATTTTTTATCTAAGACTAGCTATAAACTTATTATATTTAATTAATATGAACATGAAATAATCATATTGGATTCAATATTGTAATTTACAGTACTGCATTAGAAAAGTCTTATATTAAAGCAATGCCTTTTATCATCTTGTTTATTTTACTCATTAACAACCAGCAACAACATAAACCTGATTTAATAATTTAAAAAACCCAACAGGTTGAACATATTAAGAAAATAAATGTAGAATGAAATGATGTATGCATTAAGTTTAATATACATGTAAATACTCATAGTGTGACATTACTCATAAGCAATGTTAATAAAGGGAGATGAAGCCGGAATGTTTAAAATTCTAAAACACTTTCAGTTATCGCGCTTAAAACAGCTTCGAATAAAACATCTGTTCAAAAACAACATTTAAAGCTTTATCATAAAACTCTTGCGATTGCAGCGTTTTCATAGAATAAAATTCATATTGCGTTTAAATAGCATTGACAATTTGAATCAATGTTTACTTGATGCTCCTTACAACTACATGTATAATGTTAAAAAAAGTCATGTATTTTTAGACCAAAAATATATCCTTAAAGAGGTTCGCTCCTCAGGTTTTGGGTAGCTATTTTGGGTCACCTCTAGTCTGAAAATTCTGCATCACATATTAATTCTAATAGTATATTTATATTTTACAATGCCAAATAAACTTTATTGAATTAAATTGTTTAAAAAAAAATTCATTTTTACAAAGTTTAGTAAGGGACTATATTTTGTGGCGGAAGGTTTTCAAGAAAGAAATGAACAATTTTCATAACTCATTAGTTTTAGAGTACTGTTACTTTAGCTTCCTAATTTTCAGCACAGACCAAACTTCTGGATAGATTGTTTATTATGATATATTCCTGATGTTCTAATTAACATATTTTAACATTATTTTAATATTTCTATCGATATATTTTGGCATATTTAGCTTATATTTCATAGAAGTTAAGAAAAAATTAACTCCAATTTTGGCCTGAAATTAGCTTATTTCATGCTATATCTCAAATTTTTTAGATGTGACCCCTACTTGTTTTACTTTTAAATGAGACAATAAATGTATGTCTATTTGTATGCAAAGTTTTGGAAAGATGACATTACTATAATTTTTTTTATTTGCGTTATAATTTGATTACTCCAAAATTTTGTAACATCTGTTGTGTGTTCTTTATGTACTGGGCTTTGAAGCCACCAGTAGAGCAAGAACTTTTAAACTTTGACTTAGATTTTACTTTTATAGTCACTACATGTGTTCAACCTCATACTGTATAAAAATCACAACTAAATAATAGTTCAAACTATAAATATTTGTTTCATTTCTGTTTGGAGCCCAATATTTCCAAAAAATGGCATGTGACATGGGTCACAAATAAAATAAATGAGCATTTTAGGTCCCCATCTTTATATCCAAGTGGTTTTCGGATGATTGACATTACTATTATTTCAGGTGCCAACCTCCTTAATGTAAATTCATTACCTAAAGGCACAATATTACTCTTTTAAGAAGGGATATCTGAAAAAGGAACTTTATTAAACGAATGTTCTAATATAATCATACAATTATGAGAACACTTTGTAACTTAATTTCTGTTAAAAATCCAAAACTACTTGGGAAGTTTATAACTGGGAAACAAAGGAGTCACATGACGGATTTAATTTGAATGTGTGGAAGATATATTTTTTAGAATGTACAGAAAGTGTTTTAGAAAGAAACAACCAAAAAACCAATCACAAATAGTTCATTGATAATCATATTTTATTAATATCGAGACGAATGTAAGATATATATATTCATTGTTATATATGTTTTGGTATATTGTTAAGTTTAGCGTTCACATAAACAGTTTTTTAGTTAGCGAGCATTTGGTTCACTAACATCGTTTTACATGCATTAACATTCCATTCAAACTAGGTAGCACATTTAAACCTGACCTCGTTTGCCGCAGAAATACACTCGGAGGTTTTAAATTCCACACAAGTACAGTGTCAATGTCAGCATTTCATCAGTGACCTTCTAAAACATTCATATTCAAAGTACTTCAATCGACAAAACATAAAATTTTCTTAGACAAAGTATACATCAATGTTCATTAACGTTTCGTATTGCTATCACTATCCAAAGTTACTGCAACCAACATTTGATAATCACTGAAGATCTAAATAAAATAAATAGAAAGAAAAACTAATGTATTTACCACTGAATGTATAATTAAAGGAAATGGATGAACAATAATATATATTTAAAAAGCTGGTATATTGTGCGTGCTTTGTATCACAGGAAATAAAAGATCGTATATTACTAATAAATAAAACGAGAATTGCATACTCGGCATATCATATTTTCTTAAATCATACTTTTCTTTATTTAAGATTAGCTATAAACTAATTATATTTAGTTAATAAGACCATGAAATAAACATATTGGATATAGGATTCAATGTTATAATCTAAAATACTGCATAAGAATAATCTTTAAATCAAAACAACGCACTACACATCTTGTAAATTTTACTCATTAACGACCAGCAACAACAAAAACACGATTCAATAAAAGATAACAGGTTGAACATAAAAACAATACATGTACAATGAAATGATGTATGTTTTAAGTATTTGAATACTGATATTGTGACATTACTCATAAATAATTTTAATCAAGGGAGATGAAGCCGGTTTGTTTAAAAATCGAGAACACTTTCAGTTATTGCTCTTAAAACAGTATTGAATAAAAACATCTGTTCAAAAGCAACATTCAAATTTCTATCATAAAACTCTTTCGATTGCAACTTATTTTTTTTTAATTATTATATTGCGTTTTAACATTCAGCATTGACACTTCGAATCAATATTTGCTTGATTTTCCTTACATATATTATGTTAAAAAAGTTACGTAATTTTGGAAACAAATATTTTAAATATTAATTGATTAAGGCATATTTATTTTTACAGGAATATCTTTTTTCAAGTGATTATTGAAATTAAAATAAATGCAAACATAATAAATCGATTACTAGAAGATTTTAACGTAATTTCTCTCTAGAATTCAAAACTACTTGGAAAAAACAAACTAGGAAACAAAAGGGTAACATTGAGGATTTGATTTGAATGTTCGTTAGATATATTTTTTAGTATTGTACATAAGTTATGTAAAAAAGAAACAAAAACAAAATCAGCAATAGATCATTGATAATCATATTTCATTAAGATAGAGACGAAATTCGTTTTACTGCATCCCATTCCATTTAAACTCGATACAGTTTAGACTGACCTCGTTTTCAATAGAAGTACAATCAATGGTATTAAATCGCACAGTATTACAATCTCAATGTCGACAATTCATCAGTGACATTCTAAAATATTTCCACTTAATGTTCTAAAATCGAGAGAATTTATTTTTTTTTTTAAATTGAAAGGTATATTCATTTTCATCAACGCTACGTTTAACTATCCATATCCAAGGTTCTTGCAATGAATATTTGATAATCATTTAATAGATCTACATGTAAATTACCTCATGAGAAATAATCAAAATATTTAAAACTCATAGTTTAGTGAGAAAAAATAGATGTACATGTACGTTAATACATCTTTAAAGCTAACATCCATTGTGTTTTGCGAATTACGGGAAAAACGGGTCTCATATGTTATTACTATTTAATCAAATGAAAACTGCATACTAGGCATATCATATATTTTTATTTTATACTTTATATGATAATTTAATAGTAGCAGTTATATTTAGTCATTATGACCGATGAATTCAGCTTCAGCTCTTCAAATATAACTTCAAATGTAAGTATTTACAAACTAGGTGAAGAAAAAAATATCGTACATCAAAACAAAGCGCTACATATCTAGTTTATTTTAACACAATAACAACAAGCAAGAGCGGTAAAATATACTGAAAAAGAGATTGATGTGTTGAAGGTGCATGTATAACAAACGGAATCTATGTCATTATATAATCAAATGGTGACCATAGAAAAATGTCACATATCAAGGGAGATGTTGCCGGTATGTCTGAAGAACACTTTGAGTCATCGCTCTTAAAACAGCGTTGAATTAAAAAAAAAATTAAAAGCAACGCTTTATTATTTTATCATAATGCTCTCTTAATTGCATTTTTAATCACATGTATATCATAATTATTGTATTTACGTTTCATTCACAGTTTAGTTTAATGTTTTATTGATATTTCTTATGTTTGTTATTTAAAGCGGTATGCACTTTAAGAATAAAACCTATGAGTTAAAACAAATTAGAAATACACAATTCAAAGGATTAAAAAATCATCAGTTCTACATATTTTTTTAACAAAAAAATATTAATAATCATTTAAATGTGAATGCCAATGATATTAAAACAAATACGCGTCCTAGAATACTTTTTAAATCGGTTGGACAAATTTGGTTTCCTTAAAGAATTTGAAATTACTTGAAAATAATTCAAGAAAATAGTGTTATATTGTAAACATGAATGACAAACATATTTTCCAAGATTTTATTATTATTATTTCTTTAAATTATAGATTATTTATATTTTTATAGGGTAATTTTATATCTTTCAAAAACATATCTTATAGTTAAATGTTTAATAAAGCTATCGAAATTCAAAAAAGATTTGTATTGAATAACTTGGTTGCACAGATAAATGAATTTTTCAGAGAAAGAGCGTTTATTTAATGATATTTCGTTTTCATATGTCTTTTTTCAATGATAACATTACAACTCAAATGTAAAAAAGCAATCTTTGTGTGAAGTGAGAACTTCTAATGTTTCTCCATAAGAAAAATTTGGACCTGACCCGAATTTTGCACTTTTCCTGTCAGTGCCCTTGACCTTGCCCAAATGGCCTTGGGTCAAAGTCATTAAACACTCTCAGGTCATAAGCGATCTTTGTGTGATGTAAGAACTTCCTATGTTTCTCCATAACAAAGATATGGACCTGACATGAATTTTACACTTTTCCTGCCCTTGACCATGCCAAAATGACCTTATGTCAAGGTCAAGATACACCCTTAGGTCATAAGCAATATTTGTGTGAAGCAAAAACTTCCAATGTTTCTCCATAAGAAAGATATGGACCAGACACGAATTTTGCACAGACGGACGGACAGACGGACGGACGGACGGACAAGGTAATTTCTATATACCCCCCTCCCCAAACTTCGTTAGCGGTGGGTATAAAAATCCTTTTCGCCACTTTAGTGCGGCACAACGAATGACCTATGTTTTACAATTATTTCTATCATATCACATATACATATACATATACATGTACATGTATTAGTTTTAGTTATTAATAGTTTGTACTTTTTTAATCTACATGTATTGACCAATGTTTTGTATGACATAAATATCTTGCATATTAACATAATTAACCTGCATGTTAACATAAATAAGTCGCATGTCAACATAAATAAGTCGCATGTCAACATAATTATCTCG
Organism: Magallana hongkongensis; assembly: GCA_016163765.1. NCBI lineage: Eukaryota > Metazoa > Mollusca > Bivalvia > Ostreida > Ostreidae > Magallana > Magallana hongkongensis. The sequence continues at coordinate 30,078,087 of WFKH01011925.1, read as the reverse complement.
CATGTTGACATAAATGTCTTGCATGTTAACATAAATAACAATAGCCTTTTGTCCGGAAACCAAAGGCCCCAAAATATTTTCTAAGGGGAATAATTCGTTAACGGACAAGGGATTTTTAAGTTGTATGACATGTTTTAGATAGTGTATGTAAAGTCTTTTAGCCCTCAAAATTTGAGCAAAAACCGTTTAAAAATGAGCAAGATATGAAGCCTCAAAGTGCAAAGCTCGTTGCAAAGAAATGAGTGGGTCTTCCGTTAATGTAAAAAGTAAAACTTGGCAGTTCCTGCTGGAAACAGGATTCTAAAATCAATAGCTATAAGACGAACAAAAAATTCCGAATGATTCTTGTTATGACTTAACAGATACGAATTATTGTAAGTACAAATTAATAAAAATCCAAACGAGTCTAAGAACGAGTTAACAAATAGTTCAAATAAGTTCAAGTACGACTTAATTATTTATAGAATTCTTTCTGGTGCTGTTTACACTAGTTTGAACTTCAAATTATTTTCTTAATCAAGACCGCGGGAATGAAAATTTCCGGAAAAAAATAACAATTATCAAAACTCGATATATTTGCAATGCATTGTCGATTTTAAAATAGATTTCAGTTTTGAACTCGGCATGATATTATTGAGGTCGATAACAACGAGAAGAACAATTTTGCTTTTATAATAGATAACAAAATTTTTGCTCAGTAAGGAGTTATGATAAAAAGACTTTAGAGCCTTCCTGGCCCCTAATTGAAGGGATCAGCCCCTTTTTCTCCATATTAAATGAAAGGTCTTGTAAATATAAACATATTTTGTTCAACAAGTGTTCAGGAATTGTAAACCGTATTAAAGATATCTGAACAAATGTGTATTAGGGGCCGACCCTTTAACTCCTTACTGGAGCCATAAACTAACAATTTTAATGTGGCATATTGTTAAGAACATTATTCTGAGCAACATTGTTCTACATTGCTTTTCAAAATATTATTTCTTTTTCAGATATAAATGATCAAAGTTTTGGACTTATGGCCCCTTAAAACCCCTTGTTACGTAAAATATGATTTTTCCATGGAACTATATAGATGAACAGCTGTAAAATGAGCATTTTAGCTTCTATAATAAATAACAATTAATTGCTCAGTAAAAGTTAGAATAAAGACTTTAGAGCCCTCTTGACCCCTAATTTGACGGGCCAGCCCCCCCCCCTTTTTTTTATACCTTATGAAAAGTATCGTAAATATGAACATATTTTGTTCAACAAGTGCTCAGAAATTGTAAACCGTATTAGAGATATCCGAACAATAGTGACTTATGGGGCTGACCTTTTAACTCCTTATTGGGGCCATAAACCAAAAATTTTATGGTAACGTATTGATAAGAACATTATTTTAAGAAACATTTGTTCTATATTGCTTTTCCAAATAATTCTTCTTTTCTAGATATTATTAATCAACATTTTGGAGTTCTTGCCCCTTAAAATCTCTAATTACGTAACATATGAATAAAGTAAGGTAATGTTTAGATTAGAAGCTGTATAATAAACAGTTTTGCTTATATAATTTTAAATAAAAAAAATATTCGTTCAGTAAAAAATTATAATAAAAAGACCTTAGATCCCTCCTGGCCCCTAATTAACGGGGTGAGCCCCTTCTTCTCTATATCAAATGAAAGGTCTTGTAAAAATTAACATATTTTGTTCAACAAGTGTTCAGGAATTGTAAACCGTATTAGAGATTTTTGAACAAATGTGTATTAGGGGCCGACCCTTTAACTCCTTACTGGAGCCATAAACCAAAAGTTTTTAAGGTGGCATATTCTTTTTCAGATATTCATGCTCAAAGTTTTGGACTTCTGACCCTTACAATTCCTAATTACGTAACATATGATATGATTATGGTATAATATAGATAAACAGCTGTACAACGAACATTTTTGATTATGTAATTAATAACAAATTATTGCTCAGTATAGTTATAATAAAAATACTTTAGATCCCTCCTGGCCCCTAGTTAAAGGCGCCAGACCCTTTTTCTTGATATTAAATGGAAGGTCTCGTAAAATTAATATAAACAATTTTTTTTTTTATAAGTCACTTAAGTAATTGTGCGATTATAACCATTCCACGAAGCATAACTTTCATAGTATATATGTATATAAACGTATAAAGATTTCGTATGTCAATGTCTCAAGTAAACAGGAAAATCACATCATTTTGGAATTAACTCACGCGATGAAAATCGGCTATTGAAATCATTTATGACTATTGGTAACAATTTTGTCTGCAGTGCGCGAAAAAAAATGTTATATTTACCCATTTACCAAAGAAAAAACCTGGTATATCCAAAAAGTTGGCATATCCATGCGCAGATCTAGAGGGTGGTCGGGGGACTTGACCCCCCCCCCCCCCCCCCCCCCCCCCCCAGGAAACAAAATACTCTCCCCCCCCCCCGGAATTCGCGAATGATCTTGTAAACTGAATTGGACTTTTCACCTTTATGTATCAATGATTATGACATTTCTCTCTCTCTCTCTCTCTCTCTCTCTCTCTCTCTCTCTCTCTCTCTCTCTCTCTCTGTCTGTCTTATCCCTGTACCAATTATTCGTCCAAACAAATACGTAATTCGTTCATACAAATCCCCATTTGTCCGAACTAGTCTTAATTCGTCCGAACAAATAACTTTTTTGTCAGAACAAAAATCTAATTCGTCCGAATAAATAATTTATTTGTCCGAACAAATATCTAATTCGTCCGAATAAATCCTAATTCGTCCGAACCAATCCAAATTTACCCGAACAAATCCTAAATTATCTAAACAAATAGCTCCTTCATCCGAACAAATCATGCAAAAGCATTTGCAGTAAAAGCTAAAGTAGGCCACTTTGTACATGTATAAACGTTCAAATCATGATACTGTAACATTTGTTTAGTCTACTAAAATACGGATATATCTCATACTGATCTTGTATTATGGCTGTTTTTTATATTGGATTATCTGATTAAAAAAATATCAAAGCCACGTATAGTTAAGAATAACTATAAAAACACACCTTAGACCAATAAAACTTTCTCGAATTTGTAAAAATTA
>WFKH01011925.1:30064235-30074608 GCA_016163765.1 Magallana hongkongensis | reverse complement strand
ATATATATATATATATATTTCAACAGAATGCAATTCATGATTAGCTTTACAAGGAAATGACTGATAAATTAAAAATGTATAGCTATGTAGTGACATTTTAATTTGAATTTAAAACATTACAATGCCTTCTGAAATTTCACTGGCTTAAATGGTTCTAATTTATTACTATACAAAACATAATATTTAATAAATTTAGCATCAAATTTGAGATTTAAATTATATTCTAGGTTTTTATTTATTTAAGATTCATTACTATTTGTTTCATACTTTCACAACATTATCCTTATTATTTTTACAGAGCACCAAATAACCTGGAAAACCTCTGATGACGGCGCACCCAAAGAAAGTCGGGATGACGCTAGAAACATCCAATCGGATATCAGGTGCCAGGTGTTCATTGGTCCTCTACCTTTTAATAATGATTTTAAATATGCAATGCGTGAGGACAAGGGACGTTCGTCGACTGAAAAGATTAACAGAGGTTATATGTTTATTTTATTTTCATAGACATAAAGTTGAAACTATTGACTGAAAATTATGAAAATAAATCAAAAAACTCGATACACCTATTACATTGTACAACATTTACGATCTGAAGCATATTTCAATAAAAGTTGTTCGCACGTATCACATATTTTTGGTTTTATATGAAATTCGTTTAAAGTAGAGGCTGGAACTTCTCCATGAAAAGAAACAGCAAAAAGAATTTCTAAAAATTTTACTTCTTATCCATTTTAAAATGAAATATGATACCATTTTTCGTTTAAACATAATTAGTACACGTATTATCAACAAATGCCGATGAGCGGTCATGAATTAATTTTTCTTGCAGTTAGATATGACATATATTTTATTGATAAAACATTTATTAATTCGTATAGTGTATCATTAGATAAGAATACCGCTACGGTAAATGTTAAAAAAGAATATAGCAGAATTAGATCATACACTTAATAATAATAAAGAAATAAATATCAAGTGATTACATTATCAATGTATTAGTGATTTGTTAGGGAAATTACGTTAAAACTTTCGTAAATATTGAAGAAAACAATCTAACCGATTATTATAAAACAAGTATCAGAAAATAAATAAAGAAAAAATAAAATAAAATAAAAGGTGAACGCAATGTATTCGAAAAAAAGAACAAAACAATATGAGATAATAAGGAACAAATAGCATACGTTATGCGCATGTTTGTGTACCCGAAGATGTTCAATGAATGACTAATGTTGGTTTATTTTTCTTAATATTAAAACCTTTGCTTTACTTTTAATTAGTAATTTGCTATTTGTCGCTAGGAAGATGTATGCTACGAAACAAGCAACACTATTACACCATTTCGAAGTTTTCCAGACACTAATACTAGTTTCCAAGAGCGAACGCGGAAATTGAAATGTGAAGTTTATCGAAGTGCAATGGAGAACCATTGGTTTATCACTGTGTAAAATTTGAAGATAATTTTGTGGAAGTATGCGCACCAAGTCGACTGATCATAGGTATGTATTCTATTGATATGAAAAATGCTATTTGTACTTAATTCGGCTGTCTTGCAGAATGTTACTTATATCCACCAATTGATCCAAGTCTTTAATTTATTGATCGCGCAACTGCTAATAAAGTTGAAGTCGATAAACACAAATAAAGAAACGGGAAATGTATTCTATAACATCACCTAAAACAACAAGTTATTTGAAAATCCCCCCCCCCCCCAAAGAAAAAGAAAAGAAAGTTAAATGTTCTGCGATTTTAACATTGTTTACTTGCTAAACATGCTCCCTACAAATCCTTAATACTTTCAATGACATATTCAGAAATTTGCTGAATCAGATGCAATTTACTTTACTACACATCTAATTTACTTTAATCCAAATGCCGTCGATTTCGAAATGTGAAAAAAAAATGAATTTGCAATTTCAATGCATGTATATAAAATTGATAGAAAATGTTTATCATATATAGTTCTCTTTAAGGTGATAAAATTCACAGACTTAATCACAGTATTTCCATCATATATTGATATATCCAAACAAATTCATTTAAGTAAATGACATGTTTAGATCAGATGCTCTATATTTTCTATACACAAACAACAAATTTGTATACAATTTTATCTTTTTTATAGTAAAATTGTAAACTGCCAAAAAAGTTTCATTTTGGATGATTTGTACTGCGAGTCAATATTAATGAGACGGATTGATTATAAAAAAAAGATATGCAAGCTGCTTTAGAAAAGCGTTGGTCTAGTATGGGGGCTATATACTTATTTTTTGTTTTGGTTTATTTTATATCGAAAATTAACATTTCGTATATCACGAGTGCATAACATGTACAATTGAATGGATATGCAAACATATATTACATTTAATATATGTTCATGGAAGAAAATGAACTGTAAACTTTTTAACTATCTCGATTTTTACGTGATTATTACTCGTGTTATCAATTAATGCATATTTATGTGAAAATTCAATTTTCAATACTGAACTAGGACATTAAATATCTTGAGGAACAGATTGCTACATGTACAATGGTATTTATTGGAGAATTTGCACTTTTTAATGTACTTTAAGATTTGTTTTTACGCCGAATATTTTTTTTTAAGGTAGCTATTGTCCTCTTTTTGACACGGGAATAGGAAGAGTCATAGAAGATTTTAGCAGTTCATGCCCGGAATGTCCTTTTAAGTATCAGTCGACTGACTCAATAAAATGTATAACCTATTTGATGCTTTAAAGGGGCATGATCACGATTGCTACAGAATTGCATTTTTCCAATTTAAATGTTCACAATGCTTAAGTAAGGTATTTCCAATGGTCAGCCTACATTCTAAAGTCAGATTTCAAAATATGCGCAAGACACAGAACCTTCAAGGTATGCTCTGTTACATTGTATGCAAACAAGGCTAGTGCACTGTTTTTGTTTACATATTGGTTGCTTGATAGACAATATTATTAAAAACAAAATAAGAAGTCACAACAATTCACATAAAGGAACATGAAAAAAATCTACAAAAAAAGTTTTTGCCAGTATATACATCCTACATGTATCTTAACAAAATAATGGAATGCGCTTTGTTTACAAAGCAAAGAAATGTGAACTATTTATCACATTAGAATTTGAAAAGTAAAATTTGAAAAAAAAAATCTTGACCACGCACCTTTAAAGTAATACATTGTATGATGTACTTTTCTAATTAGACAGACAATTGAACAATTCGAATATTCTATTATTTTTAAATTTTAGATTCGTCATGTAGGAGAACAGAAAAAATACAAACTTCTAGTCCAAAAAGCAACAATGCTGCATATACTGAATTGAACATCATTGGTAGAGAAAAATACAATGGTACAGGTTGCAACAGTACACCTGAAGGTTGTACTGAACAGAAATCAGGCATTGTGATTGTAATGAAAAACGATTCAAGGTATGTTTTCTTCGAAATAACTTTCGCGTTGTTAAATAAATCAGATAAGTCTATTTAAAAGTAACATGAAAATCTAAATAATTATTTTTTAACTAACGACCTTCAATTTCAAACTTTAAACTCTTGTTTCTGTATTGAAGAAGAAAATTTTATCATTTATTATACTGCTATGTTAATGATTATTAGATCAGTTATATTTTTTCTCGTTTCGTTTGCGTTTTGCACATGCATACAGCCTTTTAAGAAATGTCAAGATTCGATTTGCTTCAATTTGACATATATTATAACACTGACATTCAAAAGTAAGTAAAACAGTAACTCGCTTCTTAACATTCATTAAGAAATTATTTTTTTTTAAATTTACCCTTTCATATATTTTATTTTAAATAAACATATTTTGTGCCAGAGTTTCTCTTTACATTTCTATTTCTAACAGCGGAGAGGAAGGACACCCATTTCATGTGATAAATATTGCGTTAATTGCGTCGATTCTTACATGTATCAGCGGCCTTGCCATATGTTCCTGTGTCTTGTATCGAAAACGTAAGCAAATGTTATCTAACGATATTTTAAGTACATGTAAAACACACATGTACTTGTGCACAAGTAGCTTCGATTTTCAAAATTTACTTGAAAAATCATGCACCCGATAACAAAGTTGTAAATACCATGATGCAGTTAATACAGATTACCAATTGCATACATTTAAAAAAATAAATAAAACTTTTAATGACTTAACACGTATGGCTTGTTAAAAACGTAAAGTATGCATTAACATTTTCCCGTTCAGCTCATCTAAATTAAAGGTTCAAGTACAATTTCAAACAAAGTTGTAACATTTCAATTTTAATTTTAGGGAAAATAAATTTGATCTGCACAAATAAGCATAAATTCACTCCTTGTTATCGCACCTAAATTAACAGGTTTAAGTCAGGTTTTCTAATCACCTGTTGTCCGTCGTCCATCCTCTGTCTATATATCCATCTGTTTGTCCGTCTGTCTGTAAAATTTTCATATTTTTGACTTCTTCTCTAAAACCACTTAGCCAAATTTAACCAAACGTAGTATAAAGAATTGTTACGGGAAGGGGTTTTTATACTGTTAAAATAATGGGGAACACTTTTTAAGAGGAAGATAGCTGCAACACAGTAAACAATCGCGTTTGTGTCTTACTAAATCTTCGTCTAAAGAACCACTGCACCAGAAACGCCATTATTTACACTCACACTTGTAGGTAGTGAAAATTTTAAGGTGTTAAAATCGTGACCACGGACTAATACTCGGGAACCTACGCGGGTTCAAAGTTTAACATATAGATATATAGGGAATGAGTTTAAATTTTTTCTTCTTTTTAAGAACTAGATCACTACAATTTTTGAGAAAAGTATGCAAGCATTTTAATACAGTGTAGATTCTTAATTTTTAAAACCGTGACCCCTGGATAAAAACTGGTGCCCAAGGAGTGGTTCAACATTTAACTTAAAAATGTATAGGGAAATGTTTAAAAATCTTCTTTTCAAGAACTACAATTCTACAGTTTGTGATATTACTATATAAGCAAGCATTCTAAGACAACTTTAATTCTAAATAGTTAAAACTTAACCTCCGGACTAATACTGGGGCACCAAGAGGGGGTTTAAATTTCAATATAGAAAATAAAAAGGGAAAATGTTTAAACGTCTTCTTTTCAAGAACTAGATTGCTACAATGTGAGATTGGTATGCTAGCAGCATAAGAGTGTAGATTTCTACATTGTTCAAATAGTACCCAAAGGGAAATACCAGGGCCCGAAAAGGATTTAAAAGTATAACATAGAAACAGGGACTTTTTAAAAAAATCTCCTGTTAAGGTATCTCACTCGTCACGTTTTTAATTCATTGGCACATGATCATTATGTTTAAAATAAATAGGATTTTATTTACTTATTCATCACAGAAAGATTGATAATTCATAATTTCACAGCATTCATAGAGAAAACTCATTTGAATTCAAAAAACAAACAAGTTTTTGGGGGAAATATATTTTCGTGCGGAAGGTTTTTTAGACGAAAATGATAAAAACAAGCAATTTTATGAATTTTCAATATACTTCTTTTTATTTTACTTTATTCATTACACACAATTTTAACATTTGATAGGTTTGTTACTTATTCTATAGATTTTGTGTGACATTTACAAAATTAAATCTTGAGAGTGTGATAGAGACTTTTAGCATAAAATCATGCAAATATTTAGAAAAAGTCTGAATTTTTTTAAGCCAAATTTTGCAAGAATTTTCCCTTTAAAGCCCTCTATCTAAAATTTGACATCACTGACCCTCATATTTTATTATGTCAAAATAATACTGGATACATATCTAAACAAACTGGATTAATATTATACAATTCTTGATATTCAAATAGTTTTTATTTCAAATCGAATTATAAATTTTAAAGAAATTGTATATTCTAAGTGCAAAAAGGTCACGAAAAAATTTATGCAGCTTCATACAAATTTTATTCGTAATCTCTCTATTCAGTCTAATCAATGTGCATAAATGAAAACAATATTTGATGAAACAATTCTGCTTAGTTAAAAATACTTTCAAGAAATGCTAATCAAGCTGAAATGGCATTTTAGGTGCAAAAAGGTCAAATTAAATGGGCCATAACTCAGAGGGATGAAAACTGACCCCCATTTTTCTTAGTATTTTTTAAGTATGTTTTGTCTACAGATTTCAATGATATACTTCTCAAGAAATTCTTGATACAACAACATTGAGGAGTGGGATACCTTAAAGAACTAAAATGCTACACGTACATGTACAATTTATGAGATTACTACGAAAGCTTACTCAAATTGTTTAGATTCTCCATTATCAAAACCGTGACCCCTGGAATTATACTGGGGCCAAAGGAGGGATTTAAAGTTCAACACAAATATATTTTAGAACTTTTTTTTTTAAATCGATTTCTCAATAACTACAATTCTATAATGTATGAAATTACTATGCAAGCATTCTAAGATAGTTGAAATTCTAAATTATTTAAATTGTGACCCCCGGACCAATCATGGGGCACAAATAGAGATTCAATTTCAACAAAGAAACATATAGGAAAAGAAAAGTCTTGTAAAACCGTGTTTTAAAGAGCTTAAATACTACAATTTGTGAGGTTACTGTGCAAGCGTCCTCAAATAGGCTAAATTCTAAATTGTTAAAACCATGACCCTAAGCAAATATAGTGTCCCTGGAGGGGCTGAAAGACTAAAACTCAAATATATAGGGAGGTTTTTAAAAAATCTACCTAAAAATGCTACAATTTGTGAGATTAATAGTGTAGATTTCAAATTGTTAAAACTGTGACCCCCAAACTAGTACTTGGTTTCTAAGATGGGTTTAAAGTTCAACATGGAAGTATATAGGAAAATGTTAAAAAATCTTCTCAATAACTATAATACTAATTTAGTTATTTTACTGTGAAAGCATCCTTATATCTTCAAATACTTATACTAAGGTTACAGTGACCTTCTTTCACTTATATTTATTTTCATAGTGCATTTAACAATTTTGTTATCTTTAATACGTTGAGGTCTAGGATAAAAAGATTAGTCAGTTGATGCATCATAGGTCATAGGATATAATGTCGAAAAAGTAGGCTTCTTTTTTATGTATTATTTAAAGGGTCATGTTTTTATGTTGAACTACTCTTGGGGCCCCGTAATTGGCTTGGGGCGGTTTTATTAACTGAGAATCTACACCATCTTAGGATGCTTGCAATTAATATCACAAATTGTAGCATTGGAAAGATTAAACACGGGAAGAAATGACCAAAATCGGAAACATCCCCCTTAAATGTATTGTTCCAAAATCAAAATATATTATGACAGTTTTACAATATTTTTTAAAGAATTTCATATTTAAACATTGTGAAATAGAATTATACAACGAACTGTTGTTCAGGTGAGCGATGCAGCCTATTCTTTAAACAGTGTATCTTAAAAATATGCTATTATTCTTTATTAGAAATTGAGTTTTTCATGAATTGCACTTTTCACTCGTGAAATGTCATTATGACCTAAAGGGGGGGGGGGGGGGGGGTTATGTTATCATAACCATATTAACATCATTCTGTTTTTGAGGAAATGTTTGATTTGATATTAAATCATCAAAATGTATTTCACAAAATATTACAGGTAGAAAAGATTTCTGTACACGAATGAAGAAACAGAAAGTGAAGGAAAAAGAAGAAATGGGTATAATAATCCGACTGATAATCTTTTGCAGTTATTATTCATCAATTAATGTTCTTCACCCTATTCTTATATCTTTTTTTCAGGTTACAATTTACCCACAAATGAAAAAAATATCAATGACCCAATACAACCTTTGATATGCATTGAAAAATCAAAGTTTGCTAATGCTGGATAACGTTGATGAAAAAAAAAACCCGAACAACAACCTCCAATGTAACGTCATACACCTAAGCTCTCAGACTGATTCCTGACAATACAACAAAATAAGAAGAAGAAATGATTTTCATTAAAGTTTATGCTAAAGAAGATATATTTTTTCTGTTAATTGATTCATCACTCATCTCTGGCGTAAACTGGAACCAAAGAACTATCTGGATGCGTTACTGTTTAGTGCGCCGGCGACCTTATTTTGCTGTATTTATCATTTTCGAGGAAAATGGTGTACACTTTTGGAAAAAATGACTTGTCTCAATGTTTAGAATGACATTTAATTGAAGGTTTTGAATTGGAACTGGATTATATTTCACACATAAATGTATACATATGCATAGCGCATATAACACAGAAGAACAACTCAGTATTCTTAATCTAACGTAGTATAAGATCCTGAATGACTCATTAGAAAATGTTTACACCACAATTAAAGGGCAGTTAATATTTGTTCTTACTATCAACGTTCGATATTTTTTTAATATTTGGGACAATGGCTTTTAAAAAATATTGTCATTTATGTCTTTTTTAAATTTACAGTTTAAAGCAATTGGCATATGGGAAGGAGTGTTTCAGCTTTTAAATGCTTACATATTTAAAAAAAAAATATTGAAATTATTAGCTTTTTCTAAGTAAGCTCTGATGTACACTGTACTGGTTTTCTTTCTCTACTAGCTGTCATTTTTTTAAAGAAGCGTTTTGTATTTTTGTTTTTTGTTTTGTTTTTTGTTGTTTTTTTGTTTTGTTTTTTTTTTTGTTTTTTTTTTTGTTTTTTTTTTTTTTTTTTTTTGCAGTTTTGTTGTTGTGTTTTTACATTTAATTTATAAATGGATTTTAACAAAATGTTTTAAGCTTTTAAAAATATTTATTGTTTTTTTCACTCAACGATTAACTAGACCGTTTTTTTATTATTATTTTTATTGTTGTCATGTTAAGCAATGTGCTAGTAATCATATTCATATTAAAATCCAAGACCGTGTGTAACATTCTACATTGGAATAGAAGATAATTTCAATCATTGGGTGAAATCCATATTGAAGTGCTAAGAAGGTCTTCCGCTGGATTTCTTTTTTCTTGATTTTCTTTTTATTTTACATGGAATTAATGAAATGTGGTTAATAAGCGCTTTTTTATACAGTTTTGATTATGTGTGTTTACATTTAATTTATAAATGGATTTTAACAAAATGTTTTAAGCTTTCAAAAATATTTATTGTTTGTTTTACTCAACGATAAACTAGACCGTTTTTTTTATTATTATTTATATTGTTGTCATGTAAAGCAATATGCTAGTAATCATAATCATATTAAAATCCAAGACCGTGTGTAACATTCTACATAGGAATAGAAGATAATTTCAATCGTTGGGTGAAATCCATATTGAAGTGCTAAGAAGGTCTTCTGCTGGATTTCTTTTTTCTTGATTTCCTTTTTATTTTACATGGAATTAATAAAATGTGGTTAATAACGAACAGTGTTCAAAAAATCAAAAGTCCAAAGGAAAAATACAAAACAGAAGCAGAGCAAACACGGACCTCTAAAAAATTAGAAGTAGGATCAGGTGCCATAGAGGAGTAAGCATCATCTGCTGACCGGTCACACCCGCCGTGTGCTCTTTGCTGTAATCGGGAAAACTCCTTAACAATTCGGTGATTAATAATGGCTTATCAATAGGTATGAAAAACGTCAGTCAGCATTCGACCTAGCGTAAGATTGTATTTGCTGACAAGGTCGTTGAATCGACCATATAATTTACGAAATGATGACTTCAATCGAGACTGTTGATAATCTTGTTTTATCAACTTGTTTGTCAGTAGCTTGCCTCGTTTTTTTAGCTCACCTGAGCTGAAAGCTCAAGTGAGCTTTTCTGATCACATTTTGTCTGTCGTCTGTCTGTCTTAAACTTTTCAGATTTTCAACATCTTCTCAAGAACCACTAAGCCAATTTTAACCAAACTTGGCACAAAGAATCATAAGGCAAAGGGGACTCAAAGTTGTGAAATTTAAGGACCACGCCCTTTTACAAGTGAGATAATTAGAAATTATTGAAAATTTTCGTGAAATTTTCAAAAATCTTCTTCTCAGAAACCAATCAGCCAGGAAAGCTGAAACTTTTATGGAAACACCCTCAGGTAGTGTAGATTCAAATTGTGAAAATCATGACCCCCGGGGATAGGGTAGGGCCACAATGAGGGGTCGAATTTCTACATAGGAATATATAGAGTCAACATCTTCTCAAGAACCACTAAGCCAATTTTAACTAAACTTGGCACAGAGCATCAATAGGCAAAGGGGACTCAATGTTGTGAAATTTAAGGACCACGCCCTTTTACAAGTGAGATAATTAGAAATTATTGAAAATTTTCGTGAAATTTTCAAAAATCTTCTTCTCAGAAACCAATCAGTCAGGAAAGCTGAAACTTATGTGGAAGCATCCTCAGGTAGTGTAGATTCGGAGTTGTGAAAATCATGACCCCCGGGGTAAGGGTGGGGCCACAATGGGGG
>WFKH01011925.1:29978850-30006726 GCA_016163765.1 Magallana hongkongensis | reverse complement strand
ATATATCGTTCTAACTCAACGTCAGACTAGGCCGCGCCCTGTATAGGTAATGCATATATAATGATAACTCCAATGTGAGAATGTATATTACTCTGATTTTTTTATGCATGTATATACATTATTATAGTCTATATTAAAAACTTATAACATTTTCCTAAAAATGGCGTCGTTTTTTAAAATGAAATTATATGTGTCTACGAACTTTTTGGACAGCCTTCCTATATTTATATTTTTTTTTTCTTGTTTTCCTGTTTTTGCATTACAGGGAATAAAAGATCGTATATTACTTATAAACAAAAATATTTTGTCAAGTTTCTAAATCTCTTTCTAAAACTTCTAAATCAATAAACAAAATTAATTTGATTTACCTTATTTGTACTGGATTCCAAAGCTTCACAAAAGTCCTTACAAACAGAGATATATAGCAGGTTTCAGTAAATGTTCTACCAAACCTCTCTCTTTACTCCTTACTAAAATTCTTACAGTAGTGAAGGAGAAACTTTAAGAGTACTGTACAACAATATACTCCAGAAGCGATGTGAGTCAGATGTGGATACCAACATTATTAGAAACTTTGAGGTCACAAAATCTTACCAAAATCAATAACATCAAAACGTACGATTTTTCAACGCTTTAAACAACCATTCCCCACGACAAATTAAAATCTATGCTTTTTGATATCATCGACAGTTGTTTCTTCAATAAAAATGGAACTCGTAAAAATGCTTACCATGTCATTGGAAATCTAAAAAAAAAATTTGTTAAAAACCATTCTGATTGCACACATAAATACTCTGAAGTTTACATTAAAAAGATGCTTGAGTTTCTGATAGACAACATCTATGTAGTTTTTGGAGATCAAGTCTTCCAACAATATGTTGGAATTCCCATGGGTACCAATTGTGCCCCATTTATAGTAGACCTGTTTTTGTATTCTTATGAAGCAGAATTTATTCAAAAACTTGTACGTGAAAAACATATATCACTCGCGGTGGACTTCAACTCAACATTCAGGTATATCGATGACGTATTATAAATCAACAATTGTTATTTCCATACTTACGTAGACTCGATATATCCCAGTGAACTTGAAATAAAAGATACCACAGAGTTTGCGTAAACTGTTTCATATTTGGATATTTTACTGGAAAAGGACATTGATGGTAACCTAGCAACAAAACTTTATGATAAACGTGATGCCTTCAATTTTTCTATAGTCAACTTTCCTTACTTATGTAGCAATATACCTTCATCACCTGCATAAGGTGTTTTTGTCTTTCAGTTAATTTGATACGTAAGGGAAGTTGACAACAGAAAAATTGAAGTCATTGCGTTTATCATAAAGTTCTGTTGGTAGGTTACCATCAATGTCCATTTCCAGTAAAATATCCAAATATGAAACAAATGACACAGACTCTGTGGTATCTTTTATTTCAAGATCATTGGGATATATCAAGTCGACGTAAGTATGGAAGCAACAATTGTTAATTGATAATACGTCGTCGATATACCTGATTGTTGAGTTGAAGGCCACTGCGAGCGATTTTTTTTCACGTTCAAGTTTTGAATAAATTCTGCTTCATATGAATACAAAAATAGGTCTGCTAGCGGGACACATTGGTACCCATGGGAATTCGAACAGATTCTTGGATGACCAGATTTCCAAAAACTACATAAATGTTGTCCATCAATATGAATATGTATGAATAATCTATACTACTATATTAAAATAATAGACTCGAATTTTTGGCCTTTAATACTGATAAATCGGAAGAGTACTGTCTTTTGTTTTATATATTTTAAACAACATTGGTACTTGAATATTGCCAAATTGTTTTTATTTTTTCTCAATTAAGATTCGCTTATTAATAATCAACGAAAATTCATCAAAAAATTCCGGAAATCATTTGGATTTTTTGGATTTTACAATTTTGCGCGTGCGCATTACATTCACGCTAAATTACGCTGGTGTTCAAATCAGAGAAGACCAAAAAAAAAAAAAACTACTAAGTTGATATATATTTGATATTTTATAATTTCTCTCATCAGAAATCATAAATATATATGAACATAATATATAGCAAATTTTCAATGAAAATTTACACGTATTTGGTATATCGTTTCTGAGTTTATCCATGCAAATGTGATATTGTGGAAACATAAACTAAAGACAAAGAAATATTCGATTCCATGCAAAAAATTCACATTATATTTCTTACGAGAGTGTAGATAGAATGCACTATCGTTAAAATGATAAATGTCCTACGGACCTGGTTTAACGATAGAATGCGTGCCGTGTATTGTCTCTGTAGCAAAGAAAATGCGGGAGATAACTCTGACTCAGTGCATTTATTATGAAAAATCCCGAGAGTTCCGAATGTCAACATGGTGTGTAAATTTGAAGCGAGTACAAAACGTTGGTGAAAATGTGATGAATTCTTCCATTATATGGATTAAATTTTTAGATAAAAGGTCTTTACGTTATGTAATGTTATGATTAATTTGACTGTTTTTTTCAATGCAACTTCATTGATTTTCTCCAAAATCGTTTCGGAGCGATTCTGCAATTTTCTGCTGCATTACGGGTATATGGGAGGCATTCTAACTGTGGTGACAGTTAGATTATTCGAACTTAGGAGAGTGTAGTGAAATTAATAGCATAATTGTAGGCTTATAGCTTTGTTATGTAAATACATGTTATGACGTCTGACTCTGGTCTGTCAACAATACGGTGAACACCCCCTGAGTTACCTGGGGTCCAGGCATAACCTGTAGAACTCTTTAGTGTGCAGTGTTTAGAGCTTCCTTAATGTAAGCTCCGGCGTGATTCGAACTCATGATTTGAATTATAGCTAATTATAATTGGTCAAACCCATTCTTCGCTACGCCGTTACGCAGCAATTTTTCAAATAAAAAAAACCCAAACAAAACAAAAATACCAGAATTATATTCACATTCATTGTTTATTTCAAAAGTACCTTACAATATGAATGTGTCGATGTTTCTATTTCGTAAATGTCCGATATGCAATGTCAACCCGTGCACGCAAGGGTCAAAGTCTAGTTATGTATTATGTATAATATGTTTAAAATTAGAATGCCTGTTGAAAGATCAGGGTTCCCTAAAATTTTGTACCTTTAAGAATAAATGATTTAAGGTCATTATTGTATACTATATTTACGTCACCAGTAATGACATGTCTAGCAGGACTACAGTTGAAGGGTGAAGAAGAACAAGAACATACCTTTCAGATGCTCGATGTCGAGGCATTCTAGAGGTTTTTTGTAATTAAAAAGTTTGGAAACAATGGTCCATAAATAATTGTAAGAAATACAAGAAGTCGACTTCAACTTAAAATATGGTGGAATACAAGACTGGACCTTTTTGTGAAGGATATTGCTAATATTTAAAGCGTCAATGCCTTTGATGGCATATAGAAGTTTAAAGAAGAAACGTGGTTGTTGAGCAGTTTCTTCTTTGCATTGCGGTTTAAAAAGCCTATGGTTAGCAATATCTATAACCACCGAATCGATTCTGTAAAGATAAACACATTGAAAAGTGGTGTTTTAAACTGTCATTTCCGATGAGATATGAACGAAACTCAAACTACCTACACATCTACAAAGTGTTTTTCCGTTTTTGTCGAAGGAAGTTTATCCAGAATACTTTAAGTTTGTCTAAAAACGGGAAATAAAATTTTCCTGACCTTTCCTTGAAAATGATACAAAATGAACATAGGTATCGGGATTACTAGTACTTTTTATAGGATTTTAAATGGAATGTCAAGATAACGTTTTATATATATTCATAAAGTAGAGAGAAAACAGATATCATACTTTAAAATTATTAATGTCTTTATAATGAATCTGGCACCAAAAGGACACCCTGAACTCATTTACTAGATCTTGAAAGGAGTAAACATTGTACAGAAATTTAGGTAAGTTATTACCGAAAGCTAAGATGCATGTAACTGCACAAAACGCTAAGCTTTCCTTAAAAATTATCTAATGCTAGAGTTGCAATTACAATGTCGCTCGTGGTTAATAGCGTATTTATTTTTTATATAAGGAAGAAATACCTCCCCCACCCTCCTGTAGTATTATGATTTACCTCCATAAACTCAATTAAGTGAGCTAATTATTAGAATAAACTCTTCGACTGGTAAGACGCATATATATATATAATCATGTAGAATTACACTAAAACAATATTTTAATATGTTTGGCAACAAAATAATCTAGATATACTATATTAGTTGATTTAGAAATTATTATATCAAGCCTCATGAAAGCGATTGAATAACCCTAATTAAGCAGTGAGTGTCGGAGATTGGCGTTGGATGCGACATTTGATAAAGTGAATAAAGAATGAATGAATTATATCCAAATCGCAGTTTATATGAAATTTGCCGTTAATTGGTGATGCAGCTACCGCATACGGTGAATGAACACCCAAACAGGTAGTAATGTCACTCATTACGCAAATTTTTTTTTTAATTCTGCTACTTTATGTAATCATTTATTCCAAGAATAGTAAAACGCTTAATGTGAAACCTGGATTGTGGCTTAAGACTGGTTGCACTTGCATTTACAAAATGGTGATATGAAATTGGACCAAGTAGCTTTAAAGGAACATAGTTACAATTTTGTTCAAAACGTATTTTTACGGTTTTAATCCTTACGATGCTTCAAAAAGGCATTTATAATAGTCAGCCAGAGTTTGAATGTCAGTTGTCTAGTTTTAAGTGATATCCAGAGCTCATAATTTTGATTATGTAAAAAACTTTGTGTTTACATTTTTAATCTTAAAAGAAAACTCCAGGCTTAGACCTAAAATGAATGTTACAAACGCTAGAAATTACTATTTATTTAATAACAAAACGAATAGCAGAATGAGATAAAAACAAATTAAAATAAGAATGTTTACCGGTATAATTTACCAATATAAACAAAACATGGCACGAGCCTTGTTTACATAACAACGAATTGTGTGCTTTGTATCCTTAACTCTACGCCTGACACTTAAATTGTTGCTGATCATTAAAAATTATTACTCAAGCATTGTAAACAAAGAAAATAGAAAAAGATCACCAAAATCGTGATCATGCCCCGTTAAATGCATGTCTCTTATTGCTTACTCATTATTGAATTTTATTTTTAATAATATTACTCAATAGGTATCTTACTGACTGACTGCGGAAATACAGATGACTATGAGAGTGGTCAACCGATAAATTTCTATTGTCAGTCAGTAACAAACCTTATATGTGTTTTGTTCTCTCGAGGACTATCAAATGAGACTTGTATATTTACGAGAAACGATGATCTTCAAATATCCATGTAAAAAAAAGTGGCATTATATTCCCTCCAAGTCTTCTCTCTTTTACTCCACAGATGTTTGGGCAAATTAAATCTAGACGCTGCCATTTTATTCTGCTCAAGACACAACAATGTGACGCCAATTCAAAGGGCAACTATTCTATATTTTATAAGTTATATCAAAAGAAAATTTAAAAAAACAATTTATTTTTTAGTGTGCTAGAAAAATTTTAATAATAGAACATGTCTATACAAGTCCTAGGCCGTCTTGTCATAAACCTCAGACTATATTTTATGACAAAAAGGCTTGGTCGTACGTAAAATTATTTTAATATCGAAATATTGATTAATCTTGCGCTAAAATATTCATTTGCTACATGCAAATTTACAAATTGGACGGTCCCATACCACAGTTCATTATGTTAAGTCCTCTTCAGCCACTGCTCAAAAAGTCCTACATGTATCTCCATATTTGTCCAATGTAATAATGTGGATAATTTCCTCTTTAAGTTATCTCATTCAAAAAAGGTTGAGGGGAACTCCTTCATAATTCAATTTGGTACATGTATTTTAAAGAAACAATTATAGGTTATATTATATATATATATATATATATATATATATATATATATATATATATATGCCAAAAAATAGTATACTATTTATAATATTTCTCCATGAAAGGATTGAAATTAGCTAATCTAAAGAGTTATGCGTTAGTAAGATTATTTGAGAAATTATGACGAGGATGTCTTTTTTCAAGGTGATTGGTGCTTTAAATACTTAGAACAGCGATAGAGAAAATTGTGCAGTACATAGGAAAATCAAGCTCTGGAATGTTAGTTATCAGTTATAATAGCTAGATCGTCCTTCAAGGCAATTTAGACCACATTTCTCTATGATTACATATAATTTCAGACAATAAGTTTTTCTGTCACTTATGTGATATATATTTCATTACAGAAAGAACAAATTTGAAGAACAAATATTTTATCCCTCCGAATGTCATTTAAGGAGAAATGTCATATACACGCAGATCACCCTCTATATACCTTTTGAATATCAATAGCAGAGAACAAATAAAGTAATTAGGCGATAAAAAAAAAACCCCAAAAAACTCAGTAGTACTTTATTTGTATAACGCCGCCCGAACTAATTGTTTATACATTTATGAAGAATACGTTTTCTTTTTCCTGGTATCTGACTGTTTTGAAAAATCTATAAGGCCTTGTAATTAACATGCTATTTTCAGCAAGCACATCAACGTTGTGTACTTTTCATTAACAATCAATGCATACAAATAGACTTTCGGTTTCATCTCTACGTAAAATTAAATGTATATGCACTGGTTGTAATTTCAAATTTATAAATGAAATTACTTTCAGAAAACGTAAAGAGATAAAGTACACAAATACATATTCCCTATCATAGGTTATTTAAGTATTTAACATATCAATCAAGTTCGCGATAATATAAAACATATATCTATTTGAAATAAAAAAAAAAAACCCCATTAACATAAACAGTTCACTCACATGCACATGAACAAACTAAAGTAGCTGTTGTTTACATCAGCACCATGCATATCTCATTATACATAATTAATCATGCGACTAAATTTTTGAGATAAAGATTACTTCTAGTTTAAAAAATATTGAAAAGTTTAATAAAGCAAATATTAAAACATAAGAAATATAACTCTTTTGTTAATAATGTGTAATTAAAACTGTGTTTATAGTTGTATGATTCCAAATACAAACTTTATTACATACTCAATACGTAGGGCAAAAGAAAAAGCATATCCAGTTAACCCTTTTTTGTTAAATTGATTATAATGCTAAGAAACACAATGCCATTAATTTACTAACATATTTACTTTTAAATATGTTTTAAATGATTTGTCTTATTTAAGGAGGCATGTGGTTATGACGACTAGATGGAAGAAAAGCTCAGATCAGAGAAAAAGAAGATAAAATAAAGCTAAAGTGTATAGAATGTTTCTTTAATAAACAACAGAATAAAGTTTTACAAATCATAATTGAGAAGTTAAGGTAAATTTGATGGATAATTTGTTGATCACCAAATCTCCTTAAATAAGACCAATCATTTTAAACAGAATCAAAAGTAAATATGTAAGTGAAATAAATTAACTCTCTCTCTCTCTCTCTCTCTCTCTCTCTCTCTCTCTCTCAGAACAAAGCTACGTTGCAAAAACAAAGCGTCTGGTTGAACTAGACGTTCATAATAGTTCCGAAAAAACCCACAGCTACTTTTTATCTTCATATCAATTTCAAATTCCTTTAAGTGGAGTTTAAAATAAAATTGTCATTTTTTGAAAAAAAAAAACCTTGCCAAAAAGTTATGTATTTAGATATCACAAATGGTTTTGAATGTTATTTATAAACTTACGGTGACTGATTTGTCGCTGAAAAACATGACATCATTTTTAATTTGTACTTTATTTGACACTTCAAATATCATAATCTTAAAATAGTGCTTGTGAATTTGTCTGTATGACTAAAAAGCAACACTTAAAATTCTCACAAAATAATGTGTATAATTTTGATATAGATAAATCTTTACAACATGATTGTCATGGCTCTTTTATTAAGATGTTTCATAATGAAAAACCCACAGGCATGGTTATGAATCTTTCTTAGGACTAAGAAACACATTAAGAAAGAATAAGGACACTTCTTAAGTCTAAGTGTTATTCTCGAAAGTATCCCAACCTACTAATGGCTCAATCTTGGGACAACTTCTGACATATCTTACATGTAAGTATGATTTTGGTAAGCGTCACCCCTTTATCTCTTCTCTGACGCCCAGATACAATAGTGCCGCTTGGACATAGAGATCACCAAATTATTTCTCTATTCATCCTATTTTAATTTTGTTTTGTTCAAATCAACGAATAATAAATACATATTAAGTATAATAATGATAGAATACAAAATTAAATTACTACAAATTAATACTTTTTGCATCAAGTAAAACATTATATTTCAATTCGTTTTTTTTTAATCTTTATTATGATTTAAACATGTATTATCGTTTTCCACTTATACATGTAGCACTTACTTGAATCCTCTTAGATGCTTTTAAGCGGAAGAATCTCTATGATATGATGATTTAAGACAGTTAGTTTAAGATATTCCTAAGATCGCTCTGGTTTTCACCTCGAAGGTACGACTGGAATGCCATTTAATTCACAAACAAATTTACTTTTGATTATGTTTTTAATTAATCTTATTTAAGGAGGCATGTGGTTATGACAACTGGATGGAAGAAAAGTTTAGTTCACAGAAAAAGAAGCTAAAATAAAGAAAAAGTGTGTGGAATTTTTCTTTAATAAACAACAGTTTATATCTTTACAAATCATAATTTAAGGTAAATTTGATGGATAAGTTGTTGACCATCAAGTCTCCTTAAATAAGACCAACCATTTAAAGCATAATCAAGAGTAAATATGTAAGTGAAATAAATAAACTCTCTCTCTCTCTCTCTCTCTCTCTCTCTCTCTCTCTCTCTCTCTCTCTCTGAACAAAGCTACGTTGCATAAACAAAGCGTCTGGTTGAACTAGACGTTCATGATAGTTCCGAAAAAACCCACAACTACATTTTATCTTCATATCAATTTCAAATACCTTTCAGTGGATTTTAAAATAAAATTGTCATTTTTTGAAAAAAAAAAAAACCTTGCCAAAAAGTGATGTAGTTAAATATTACGAATGGTTTTGAATGTTATTTATAAACTTAGGGTGACTGATTTGTCGCTGAAAAACATGACATCATTTTTAATTTGTACTTTATTTGACACTTCAAATAACATAATCATAAAATAGTGCTTGTGAATATGTCTGTATGACTAAAAAGCAACACTTTAAAATCTCACAAAATAATGTATATAATTTTGATATAGATAAATCTTTACAACATGATTGTCATGACTCTTTTATTAAGATGTTTCATTATGAAAAACCCACAGGCATGGTTATGAATCTATCTTACGACTAAGAAACACATTAAGAAAGTATAAGGACACTTCTTAAGTCTTAGTGTTATTCTCGAAAGTATCCCAACCTACTATTGGCTTAATCTTGGGACAACTTCTGACATATCTTACATGTAAGTCAGTTTTTTTGGTAAGCATTACCCCTTATCTCTTCTCTGACGCCCAGATACAATAGTAATGACGAATCACACTGCGACTCAACACTGTTACTGCCGCTTGGACATAGATATCACCAAATTATTTCTCTATTTATCCTATTTTAATTTTGTTTTGTTCAAATCAACGAATAATAAATACAAAAAAGTATAATAATGATAGAATACAAAATTAAATTACTACAAATTAATACTTATTGCATCAAGTAAAACATTATATTTCAATTCGTTTTTTTTAATCTTCATTATAATTTAAACATGTATTATCGTTTTCCACTTATACATGTAGCACTTACTTGAATCCTCTTAGATGCTTTTAAGCGGAAAAATCTCTATGATATAATGATTTAAGACAGTTAGTTTAAGATATTCCTAAGATCGCTCTGGTTTTCACCTAGAAGGTAGGCTTGGAATGCCATTTAATTCACAGACATATTTACTTTTGATTATGTTTTAAATGATTAGTCTTATTTAAGGAGGCATGTGGTTATGACAACTGGATGGAAGAAAAGTTCAGTTCAGAGAAAAAGAAGCTAAAATAAAGAAAAATGTATGGAATTTTTCTTTAATAAACAACAGTTTATAGCTTTACAAATCATAATTTAAGGTAAATTTGATGGATAAGTTGTTGACCATCAAGTCTCCTTAAATAAGACCAACCATTTAAAGCATAATCAAAAGTAAATATGTAAGTGAAATAAATAAAAACTCTCTCTCTCTCTCTCTCTCTCTCTCTCTCTCTCTCTCTCTCTCTCTTAGAACAAATCTACATTGCATAAACAAAGCGTCTGGTTGAACCAGACGTTTATAATAGCTCCGAAAAAAGGCACAGCTACTTTTTACCTTCATATCATATAACCGACCACCTTCTGGCGACCGCTTATCAGATATGACACACACTAGAAGCTATTTTATAATGATTTTTAGATTAACAAAAACCCTTTGAATTGAAAAAGGTTTTTTCGTCATATTTTATCCTTTGTAAACAAACTTTTTTGTTCATAAAAGAAAACTGTGGCAGCTGTTTGTCGACTATAGACGGCATTCAAATATGTGGTTATCCGGTAGATAAACATGGACAAAGTAAAATTTGTGTTGATTTATCTTCATTTGTGAAAGAAAATCTTCTAAGACAAAATGTTGACTAGGAAAAATAATTGTAAGTAGCTAAAGCTGAGGTGGTGGTAGATATTTTAAAAACTTCTTTGTCTCCATTTTGTTTCCTCTTATTGAGTATAATCTTCTCAAAAATTAAGGATATCTTTCAACCAATCAGCTTCCAGTCATTGCCCAGCGGAACCAATCATGGAGTTTCTCTAAAAGGTTCACAAACCATTTTACGAACAATCTACAATCATTAATCAAATATATGTCACCCCAAAACAATGTTACATAAAATCGGTTGTCCGCATAAAATCATTTATTACCATAAACACATGTAGTATTTAGTATTTATAAAAGCAGGGGGCATTATCTTAAAAGCAGGCGCAATAGATTGCATGCTATTTGTATGGGACCAGCTGTAATGCTATCAATCTATTTTTTCCGGAAAAGCTACATTTGTACAGTATTGCATTTCAACTTTCAACCTCACATTTCAAGCCATAAATTAGTGTCTTATAAGATCATCTAGTCTTGCTATGCCGCATGATACAATAAGTAAATACATTTTACGAACATAGCTTAACTGTAAAGTATGTTTCGTTGAATTGTATCAGCAGTTTAGTCGTCCGAATTTCTTCGTCTTCATTTATATTAAAATTAAATTCTAAATTATGTCTGCTTATTTTTGATTAATGAAGTGGTTACATGTACTGTCCTAGAAACTGTTTTCATTTTTTAAGACAGTCATGCATCGGATATATCTCAAATTCAACTAGAGGTTTTCGTGTCGACTAAGGGTTGGTTAATGTGATTAATGAAACAAAACTAAAGAAAATATTTGTCAATGACCCTGACCAACAGTCCTTATAGACTATAATTTACTCATTATTTCAAGTAACACATTAAACAAGTCATCACTATTAGTTTAAAATAAAATCATTCTAAAACTCAAACTTTTTTTTATAAATTCAGGGCATTTTCTCTAGATATGTCCACAGTATGTGAATGAAATTTAAAAAAACCATGGTGGTAAGTGATGGTTTTTTTTTTAAATAAGGCAAAGGAAAACTGCAAAAATTTAAAAAAATCGGACTTTTTTATTATTTTCGTGGATTTGAGCTAAAAGTCAAATAAATTCTTTAATATTGATTTCTAGATGTACATGTAAAAAGTTGAAAGTTTGCATTCTAAAAATTTGTAGGAAATGTTTTGAGTTAATGAGTTTTCAAAGGATGCATGATTTCATTCATTTTTCTTTAAAAAAAACCTTCCATACAAAAAATATAGTTCAATGAAAAACTTTCCGGTTTATTTTTTTTTTTTAACTTAAATTGCTTTATAAATGTTTAATAATAATAAAAAAATATTTCCGTGCTAAATGAATAAATACATGTAACTAAAGGAGGTTTTATGGCACAATTGCACAAGGCTATCACTAGAATATAGTTTAATACAATATGAAAGTAACCAAATAGTGCTACTGGTTGTTTTATAATCTCTAGGAATAACTTATCAATCAAGAATATTACATTTGTCATGTTGTACAAATTCAAAATTAATAAGCTTTTTATTATACAAGTTTTACATATCTAGTCATGTGCATTTTAACTTTATATTTATATTAAATGCATATTATTATCGTTTTCTAGCTACTAGTATACCTTTTTAGGTCTTGAACTGGGTATAAAATGATGTTAATATTTTTTTTGTTTAGTACGTTCTTACATGTAGGAAATTTATTGTTTAAATAATAAAATAAATTAACTGAGTGATCTAAAAGAAAAACAACTTGTTTGGCATGTCTCTTTTTCGGCACTGTGTAAATTTAGGGTTTTTTATTTATCGAAATGAAATTTCTCTCTTGCCCAGTTAACAAAAAAGACACTAATTGAGTAATCCCATATGTTCATTTCATAACACTGATCTCAAAAATGCGTTTCGTATCTGATTATTTAAGGGATTATCAAGGTGATAGCTTGATAGACTTTTTAGCCAAAAGTAGTTTAGTATTCCTTCTTTGAGACCCATATTATGTGATTTTTACTTACTCTTTCGGACAATTGCATCGAATAAGCTAAGGCCCCATGTTAATAGTACTTTAATTTCATTGGTCCTTAAAGCAAGCAGTCAAAATTAGAGTTATCGCTTGTGACTGCATCTTTCATTCCATTGCGGGTTTTTCAAATACAAGTTTCGACAGATGCTACCTCCGACTTGTGTTCTTTAATATTCAGGTATCTTTAGGTTTTAGTTAATGAGGTTTTTAAAGTTGTAGATTAGTTTAAGTTTTGTGTGCCCTTTCTTTAATATTTAATTGATCCGTGATGTAATTCCAATTTTGACATTTGAAATTGGCGCGTATTCTAAGTTTCGTGTAACTCTTCAGATCCAGAAGTTAATAAAGTTAATTTGTTTACGTTCACATTTGGTGAGTTTAGTGGTAAAGTGTTATTAAAAATTGGATATTAATTTAACTTCACAATGGATACAGATCAGTTAGGAATCTTTTTTTTTCAATACAGACTGGGTCATGATATTTGCGATTAGGTCCGGAAACGGGTAACGGGTAGTTTTAGATTTTGTTTGTTTTTCTTTATCCTTATACGTTTATATATTTCTTTTTACTCTATTGATCACTCGATGAAATGATATTTCATTTATAACGATCTTAATTGAAAACAAAAACGATTTTGATTGTCGTTTTTTTTTTTCATGTTTTTTTAGGCACAAAAACAATTATTATTCATTCATATGATGTGTCTCATGTTTAAGTTTGTTAAACTGTTACGTAATTTATCATAAGATTTGTAATTCATTCCATTGCGGGTTTTCCATATACAAGTATTGACAACTGCTAAATCTGACATGTGTTCTTTTATATTAATTGCACCAAGACATCCTGTCTTCACACCATTCGCTATTTTTTCCTCTTAGGGAAGTTAAGCTACAGCAATAGTATTCCTCAACTTAAAGTTACTGGTGGAGAAACCTAAAAGATCCCTTACCTCATATGAGGCCAGGAAATTCAACCAACGCTCAACCAACTTTTGTCATGTTGTAAATTTTCTATTTACACCCACTCAGTGATTTCAAAATTTACAACATGACACATGTATGAAACTCATGTGTATTAATACGCTTTAGTCATTTCAGACAAAGAATATAACGTTGTATAAAGGCTACATACATTTGCCTACACGTAGGCGTAGATTGTATTACACGGTATAGTTGAGAGCTATTTAAGTGTTAAAAATAAAAATAGATCTGATGAGTGTCTCGTGACCGACGACCTGCATCACTCCTACTTTGTGACCGTGTGAATTTAAAGAGTTCTTCATCATTGTCCGTACTACATTAGGAAGAAATCGCAGAAAACAACGTTAATATGTGTTTGTAGTGCATATTTCTTTTCATTTAAAAGCAACAACAAACTGACGGAGATGAAATTAACTGTATTAATAACCAGGATATGTTAGTAAAAGGTTTGTACTTTCTGTTAAACGCTTTACAGTAAAACATATTTATAAGTTTATATAGAAAGTCTTGTACAATTTGTTATTTGATTTTGTTACAAGAAACCATGCATAATTGTCTACCATCTGAACTTGGGTTTTTTACCTGTAAAAAAATAGCATTCTTTAAATTATTAAACATAAATTTTACAATTAAAACGTTTTTAAATTTTTGTTTGCAAATTTTACAAATGCACGGGCAACGTAAGGAACGTGATATTGGGTATGTGATTTCAATTCTACTATGCAGGTTTGAGGGCTTTTTTAAAAAACGAAACACCCCAATTTTCTCTCTATAAACACTGTACCAGTCTCAACTTTATTTTTGTTCTTAAGGACAGCGGACCCAATTCATTTCTACAATAGATTTTTTATTCGAATTTTTATATAATGTTAATCAGTTAATGGTGAGTGAAAATCAATAAAAAAATTACATGATCATCGACTTCCTTTTTTTAATAGGGGCGTTACAAAATTTGGGTACAAAAATCGGCAGATATAATAGAAAGTAATGGGAATTTTCTGGGGCGTGGTATAAAAACTGATATTTTAAAAATTCTGCAATAGATTTCTTACTCTAATTAAATTGTAATATTAAGAAGTCAATTAGCTTACCGATGAACAGAAAAAAAATGTAGGTCATCGACCTAAATTTTTTGAGGGGTTGTGTCAAAGTTCACGGCATGGTTCATTTTTCTTCAGAAATATCATTGAAAAAAGGACATAATTTTTTATTGCCTGACGTTACATTAACTGCTGTATATATAAATATTGTTCAGTTAATGTATAAATTCAATATCTACCAGAATATAAGACTATAAACTGCCTTTCGGCGTTGTATGATTTATACACTGTGGAAATATAACGGACATGTCGCAAACAGAGGAAATTCGGACTAATTTTTTTTTTCTTAATTTTTCTCCACTTAAAATATTTTGGCATCACAAATTATGTTTAGTATAATGAAAATTTTATTATTTTCTCTTATTCTGATGTACGTTATTACGACAGTCATATTTATAGCATATGCGCGGTTTCTGCGCATAGGTGCGAAATCTTGAATTGGGTCCGTCGTCCTTAAGTAAGAACAGATTTTTTGTGACGAATACATTTGATTTAAACCATACAAATCATCAGTTGTGTATTTGTGAAAAATACGGTGGTTTCCCTTCTTATTTTGATCTGGAAATTTGAAAATCATTCATGGGTCTTGATAATAATCCAATTTCAGAAAATAAATAAGGAAGACAGCAACATGCTACAAGAACAGGGTATCCTTTCATTTGACGAAAACTGAATTATAACAACCAACTTGTTTTCGGAAGATATATTTTACACGTTATGAATTCATCCTGTCAAATGCCCATTTATGGACAGCCTGGTAGTAAATACAAACTTTACAACCGAGCACAGGTGCTTGAGGACAGGACCGACTCCCCTTCCACCCCCCACCCCCAAGTATATAGACTTCCGGGACTTTACTCATCTTCTCTTTAAATTATCCTTTTATGACATATTTATAATCTAATGTACAAAATCGTTTCACAAAATTACTTAAAGCTGCTTGGTCCGATTTTTTGGTTTTTACAGTATCAAATAATTTTCCATACAAACCAATTATCTTAGAAAGTTATGGACTTTCTCCTATTTACACCAGCAGAATCGGTTTCCTTTCAAAGTTAGAAATATTTCAAGTAAATAAAATAATTTCTGTTTGGGCAAACGAAAAAACAAACCAAAATGCATCACGGGAATGTTTAGAAAAGGGAACCGTTTGGTTTCGTCCCCCTGATGATTGGGTTTATTCAACCCGCATGTTATGCATCGATTGTAAACAAAGCAAACTTCAGAAATATTAGCGAACAAAATATACACATGTTTTTTTTAATTTACCTGAACATTATGACCTTTTTTATAGCGATGTCGAGGTCGTATCACAACCATACCGGTCTCTACGTCAGGGGCGAAATTTAACGTGAAGCGAAATAACGAGATTCCCTTTTTTGTCGCTTGTTTTGTTAACAAATTTTGTACATAATTTTTTTCATTGAAATTTGGCTTAATTGACCGGGAAAATTACTGCAATGTCTATTATTATACACATACTTAGCATAACCATCGTTTAAAAGCGTACCCAAATTTGATATAAAATCGGACCAAGCAGCTTTAAGGTTCCTCTACACACCAAAATTTTATTTGATGGATCGATAAAGAATCTTTTTTGAAATATGATTTCACAAAACAGAGACCAATATCGGCTTTCAATTATTTTATGTGAATTTTTTTTGTATTTTTTCAATGAAATTGAAAAAATTGTCTTTACGGCAAACAGAGTATTTTAGAGTTTAAAACTTGGTGTCAATTAATGTGTAATATAATTATGTATAAATACATGCCAAAGATTTTCTAATGAAATCTTTAATTTTTTAATTAAAAAAATATTTCTAAAAATCAAAATTGTTATTCTTTTATATCTTTTTAATCTATGGATAAAATGTTTAGAATAACAAATAGTCATATAAAGTACTTATCAAACAATGATATTTTACAAAGAAATTGAAACGAAAATGTGAAATTTTAGAAAAATTGCAATTTATCAAATATGAACCGATCCCGATTGGAAAAAAACTGATCCCGATCAGAATTATTTTAATATTGAAATTTTACAATAATGCTGCAGATTATTCTCAGGAATTGATATGCGTAATAAAGTCAGTAGATGACCAACCATTTTATAGCTGAACAACCTGGAATTTTTGGCAAAATTGTGATACATTCCAACTTTATATGATTTTGTTCGGGATCAGTTTAATTACAATCGGGATCGGTTCGAATTTAAGATTTTCCAATTTTTCTTTATTTTCACTATTTCGTTTCAATTTCTTGTTAAAATATATTTGTATAGCAATTGTTTAACGCGAGTGTCAGTTTAATTGTAGTTTTTATCCATAGGTTTAAAAAATATCTATAATTCTTGACTTTCATTTTCATAAATATTTTTTTTTCAAAAATATTATAAAGTTTGATTGGCCGTTTTTTACATGTATTTATAGATAATTGTATATGCATTAATTGATAACATATTTTTAGCTCTAAAATATCCTGTTCGCAGCTAAAACGATATTTCCGGTTTCTATTAAAAAATACAAAAAAATTCATATAAAATAATTGGAAGCCGATATCAGTGTCATTTTTGTATAATCATTTTTCAAAAATGATTCTTTATCGATCCATCAAATAATGCAGCGATGTGTCGAGCCACCTTTTAAAACAAACATTTTGAAAAAAAACCCCTATATCCCTTCTACATGTATATATATACAACAAGGTTGCTAGCTTTATCTGGCAGCCGAGGGGTACTGCCGATGAATATTTAATGTGCTATCAAGCTACATCTACCGGTAAAAACGGTGACCTCATATCGTGGCACGATAATTCCCATCACTGAATATATATGCATGTCATCCCATGTTAATACATTTATTGTGTAAATTGGGCCAATTTACAGGTAGATGTAGTTTGATAGCACTTTTCAACAAAATATTCATCGGCAGTACCTCTCGTTAGGCAGACGAAGCTAGCAACCGTGTTGTATTATATATAGAGGGGATATAATTTTTTTTTCAAAATGTTTGTTTCAAGTAATTTTGTGCAGTGATTGTATACATTAAATTATAAATATGTCATACAAAGATAATTTAAAGAAAAAAATGAGTAAAGTCCCAGGGTCTAGATACTTGGGGTGGGGGGGGGGGGGGTAGGTCGGTCCTGTCCTGTCCTGTCCTCAAGCACCTGTGCAATCGAAAATAGGAAACTAGCATACATTCGAGAGCCCAGAAGTCTCATTCGAGATTCAAAATACAAGATTCGAAATACGAGATTCAAGATAAGACATTCGAGATTAAATATCTAAATTAACCAATCAAATCAAGCATCACAAAACTTGTGTCCTAGCGACATCAAAATGTTCAAATAAAGAACACCCGTACATACTCTTATATACAAATAAATGCTATGTTCTCGCTAACTAAATAATTATTTGTTTTTACACATTATATAAAAATCGACCAGTAATAATGCGGTTTGTTTCGCGGATCTAAGTGATTTGTTTGCCCTGTGTGCATTCCGATCTGATGCGTTTAAACCATGGGAAAATTAACCATCATTAGTTTAATCCCGGGGTTTATTCACCCCTGTTGTGTAAAAATGCGGTTATGGTAGAAAGCTTTATAAGCGGATCCTAATTTGTTTCGGTGAAGGGTAAGGGGGCGGGGTTGGGAGGGGGTGGGGGGGGGGGGGTTCTAGGCCTATTTTTAATGATTTTACTATGTAAATTTAATTAGCTTTAGTTTTCCTGAGGAGGAGGGGGAAGGGGGTTCAGACCCTCAGACCCCCTATCTCTAGATCCGCGCATGAAGATAAGTATCTAAAATCTGTTTTAATCTAAATATGAATTATCAGGCCGGTTTCACCGATAAATATAAGCATTTCTTATCGTTTTTTATGCCATTGAGATATCATCACTTCATACGTAACTATTAATTAATACAATTCTTTAAAAAATGTTGGGATCCTTTTCTTAAGTAAACAGCTTATTATGAGTCAACGTTTTGTCATTGTTTTCAATATAAAATATACATATTCTATATAATCAAGGGTAGGGAAAATAAGGGTGCCGATTTGTTTACATTACCGATTTCATGTGTAGAGGCCAGTTAAACTTTAAACACTTGATTGCATGAATTCATTGATTGATGATTGCATTGACTTCAAGGACAACAGATAACAAAAATATAACAATCTTCACCTCTTGGTCAAACTAAAATGATACCAAGTTTCTCTGTTTCCATGAAGATGTACTGTATACACACAATTACTATATGTGTCTAACTGAGGTTTGAAGTTGGACTTGCTTTGCAAAACTTTATTAATTCATTCAACTTAATTCAACTTTTATTAATGTTCTCGATTTTATGGAAAGTACATGGGTGCAATTGATAAAATGCAATGCAAATTTTATGTTGGTGGATTTTTTAACCTTGTAGTTCATGCCACAAACAAATTATTAATTATGTTTACATGTAACCATGGTGTGCTGCCATTGGTAAACCATCGGATACACGACGCAAGTACATGTTTATGGATAATGATTATGAGAGTTCTTGTAGATTTTTTTGAGTGAAGGATTTAATGTATAAATTTGTGTTACAAGAAGAATCTACAAACTAAGTTTTAAATGTTTGGAAAGACATAATCGACATACTTTCTGGACAAAATGTGCTAAATTTATTTCCCGCTATTTTTTTTTTTACATTGTGAAACGAAGTATTAGGCGTATGGTAAGTCTTCACATTTAGTGTGTATATATATATATATATATATATATATATATATATATATATATATATATATATATATATATGACTCAGCGGGAATGAGACATTTGTTTTCCACATATATGTAACATTCAAGCGTTGGCACATGAGTTTAATCTCCACGCTATAGAAAATATAACAATTACAAAAATGCGTAAAACGACTCAAACGACACTGAACCTTTGTCTGTTGGCTGTCGTTGACAAGGCTATTTACCGAGCCTGATCTTATACGACAAATGAATGCTATTGTGTGTTTTTCATTGTATTATTTCATGAGATAATTTAACAATATGCAACAAAAATTGCTGTGTGTGCAATCTTTTATAACAAAAGACTCAAACTAGCTGTCCAACTTACAGGCAATACAATTAATTTGCAAAACAAAGATCTGCACGCAACATTTAATATTTATTGCGCAGATCGACCCTCATATCTGTGTGACCGGATTTTACTGAATCATTCGAAACCGAAACTTTAATAAACATGATATTTATTTGAAGGTCGTTGATTCAACCTACTTTTTGTAAATAGTTAAAAATGAGTTTGCACCAGCATCTCAATGTCAATCTGAAAAGGTCATTTTTAAATGTGCTGTCTCTCTGTTTAATGATTTTAGCGCTATTTTTATACCTTAACTTGAACAAATCAAGTATTTATTCTATACCTCCAGTAGCTATAGACAGTGAAGCATAAATATTTAGGTCATCGGTTTTTCGGGTACCGGGAAGAATTGAGCATTTCTTAAAAAATGTAAACATTGTAAATGCTTAAGGGAGACGACTTGAGTTTCTTTTCTTAATTTTTTTAACCATGTGTAATATATAAAATAATTTGTTTTTTTTAACTTTTAGTGACACTCAAAATACAGCTACATTTAATATAAAAATATCGGAAACATCAATGTAGAAGCAGACAAAAGGCATTTTTCTCTAAATTCTAAATTGAGTTTAGTTTTATAAATGGTATCGAAACAATTTTTAGCTCACCTGAGCTGAAAGCTCAAGTGAGCTATTCTGATCACATTTTGTCCGTCGTTCGTCTGTCCGTCCGTCCGTCTGTATGTCTGTCTGTCCGTCTGTAAACTTTTTACATTTTTTTATGTTTTTTATTCTCTAAAACCGCTCGGCCAATTTCAACCAAATTTAACACAAAGCATTCTTATGGCAAGGTTAATATGAAAGACCGATCTTTATTCAAAGCGGAGAAAACCTCGAATTGTAGAAAAAGGGGGTGCATTTTTAAAAATCTTCTCAAGAACTACTGAGTCAAATTCAATGTAATTTAGCATAAATAATCCTTATGGAAAGGAAAATATAAATTGCAAAAAGTATGGGGTAATTCTGTTTCAAACCTGAGTTATTACGAAAATAATAATAAAGGAAAGGCGTGTTTCAATCAGTTTATAGCTTCGGGTTCGGTATTCCATGAGTCTTGGTAAAATGGGTAGGCAAACCCGGACCTGGGCAAAACAAAAGGGCAAAACAAAAGATTGGCAGTTATTAATCTGCCAATCTCATTAAAATTTTCAGGATATATTACGGACCAGTATATTTGTATTCGCTGTAAATATTGCTGCAAAACAATGCGTATTTTGGAATTGACGATTGCCGATCTGCCCCGGCTTTTATTTTGCCCCGGCCCGGGTTTGCCTACCCATTTTACAAAGACTCGTATTCCATACTTCTAAAACGAGGTACTTTGTTTAAAGCAGCCATGGCATATGATAAACGGATCGATCTGACAATTATAAATTTGTTTGTTGTGCAACAGTTCGCGTACGAAGGGGATCTTTGAAACATGCAAAATACATTGGTGCCGATTTTGTGAAGTAAATTGAGGTTAAATATTTCAATGCGTTGACAGTTTTCACATATGACGGTAGTGTTAGCTTGTTTTGATTTTCGTTTCGTTTTCATTATTTATGCTTTGTAACCTGGGAACTATCGCCTGTATTTTGTAATTTTTACGTATCAAATCAAACAGAGACTTTGGTAAATCAGACAGTTAACTGTTCACCTGCGCAAATTAAGCAAAATCTGATGTATTAAAAAAGTACTAAAATAATATTCATTCTATCGGTAATTCGGTATGATCTTTTGCGTAATATTAGATTAATGCAATATGTTTTGTTGAGGTGCTCAGGATTTTCTCGAGTTTATTCAGTTTAAATAGAGTTTAATATCGCTGACGGAAATATGTAGGTATATACATGTATATGATTCATTTTGAAAAATAAATTGTGCACTTTATTTGTTATAGTGCATGTTTCTTATGTTTAATTGTTTACAAGTTCTATTTACTAACCATATTTGAGTGTTAAGCTTCGAATTATAAGCAAGATACAGAGATTTGCTCACAATTCTATGTACACAGATCTGAGGCCATTCTTTTTTTTCCACTTTAAATGCTGAATAGGAAATACCAAGTTAAAAATCTTAAGCTGAATGTAATAAACTCATGTGAACAAAATATGACTCAAACCTAGCAGAATTGTGAGTTCTGTATCTTGCTTATAATTCTAATTGAAATTGAAATTTTGGTTGATCATTAAAAATGTCTCGCTAAATGTTAAATACTTGTACAAAAAAATTAAAGGATGATATGCTGTATATAACTACTCTCTGGGGCCCCCTCTTTATACAATGAATAATGTGAAATCTTCATCGATTTTGATAGTTTTTCAGACACGAGTAAATAAAAACGACACCGTTAAAACAGTTTCCATAGTTCTGACACATTTCTGTTGCGGGGATAAAGGAATTATCGCTATTCCTAAGAAAATATTACAGCGGAAAATTATCCTGGTCTGTAGCCATTTGTTATTTTTTAATAAAGATGAAAATAATGGGTGGGCATTTGTAAAATAGAGTGATGTGCCTGTC
This sequence comes from Magallana hongkongensis, assembly GCA_016163765.1. Lineage (NCBI taxonomy): Eukaryota > Metazoa > Mollusca > Bivalvia > Ostreida > Ostreidae > Magallana > Magallana hongkongensis. The sequence goes on along the minus strand of WFKH01011925.1, from coordinate 29,984,363 downwards.
AATACTGTAACATTGATTTTTATAGCTCTTAAACATGTCACGTGACAACATTTTTCATTCCAGTGTATTCATCAATCAAATGTGAGTAAAGTTATAAAAGTCACACAAGTTTACGCCAGGTAAGCAACAGTCATTTAATTATAAAGGACTTAAATTTTTGAATGTTTTTAATTTGAGGAATTGAGCGCATTGAGGTACAATTTTCTTCTTCACATCTATAGGATTTTTTTAATAAAATACAATAACTATTATATTATATTTAAAAAAAATACAATAACAAGTAAGTAGTTGAGGAAGAAAATGTACCTTTATGCTCTCATATATTTTGATCGCTTTATAAAGTAGGGGGGGGGGAACGAAAATATAGGGAATTGGAAGTTAACAGTGTACTCCTACAAAATGTTTAGTTTTATATCTTGCGTAAGATTTTCTTATTCTGGGTAAAAATAGTATTCCATAAAGGTACAATGTCAAAGATTACGTGTATGCAAAAATAAGTGTAAAATTCGAATACTTTACAATATTTATTTTTTGTTATTCTACTGAGGGGCCATATGGCACAATATCTTTTGAACGCCCATTGTTGCTCAGGTGAGCGATGTAGCCCCATGGGCCTCTTGTCTAAAATGTATTGATTAACGATATCTTACAAGAATGGGCAACAACATTTGCAATGAAAACTAAAGTCGGTCCCTTTAAAGCTGACATGTATTTGTGACCGCGTAGATTTGTACGGTGCTAGGTAATTCTTCTGGAATTGCATCCCACGTGTGCAGTACGAACGGGGTGAGAGACTGTTGGCGTAGAGGGAACAAGGTATGAGGTTGAGGCGCGCTGTGGGCCGTAAGGTAAAAACGAAGGGTAGGTGTGCCGTATTCCCGAAGGTCCACCAATATGCAATTCCAGAGAAATATATGGCAATTGATGCAGGATTCTGAATTTAGTTGAGGAGACTCAACGATGGCAACAGTTTCATGAAATAACAATTAAACAGGCATGTTTCTAACGAGACGGATATGGCCGGTGTTGGCCTCCGAACTCAGACTCTTGGTTAGTCGGACAACTGGCCAAGGCTGGCCGCTGTATTCCAGATTGCCCATTGACAATTGTACATAACTATATATAGGAATCTGAATAATGAGTAAGAATTAGGGCTGGGGCGATACTGTACTTAGCCGATTCGGTACATATCACGATGCATGAGATGCGATACGATACATATCACGAGACATTGCAACTAAATGAAAACATGTATAAGGGTTTAAAATTTATTCAATCTGTCGATGTATTACCGCATGTCCAAAGTGATTTCATTAACTTTAAAATGAGCGTTGCATGATTTACAAATTGCTTTAGTCTTGTATACACTTTTCTTTCATAAACAAGTAATCCGAAAGTTTTCCACATTCCAGATTTAGCTTAGTAACAGTTTTGATAACTTTACGAGGTTTTCCGCCATCTTTTTACTTTCATATTAGGCGCGCGGTCTAAAAATAGCCGATATATGAAGCTCGGATATTTTTGGAAAATAAAAAAAAGTTCGCTTAGGTATCGTTGTATTAATGGTAAATGTATCGATCCAAATATCGTCAAAATAACTACAGTGATGCACCGGTGCATCGGTGGATCGTCCCATCCCTAGTGCTCTGGTGGATTTTAGATAAGGGATGCTGAGCGATAAGCCTAAAATTAGAAATCGAAGACTACTATGCCGATATTCGGATAGGAAAGGGAAAAAGGCGTATTAATGAATTCATGTCAGCTTTAATTAACGTTCTTAAACTTGATATCGTAACATTTGTAAAAATGAAGAAACAAATGGTGTATATATATATATATATATATATATATATATATATATATATATATATATATATATATTACTGCATTACTGCGCCGCCAGTTAGTGATATCATTATCTACAAAGCATGATGCTGTAGTGTACATGTCACATGTATTTTGTGACGATATGACCCTTTGGACATTAGGGGGCCATATGCTAAGGTGTACAATCCGTGAATAGCTTTACAAGAGAAAGACTAGAAAGTTAAACAATATATTGATACATATACATTTCTCTAGTGACATTTGAATTTGAACATTCAAACACAAGAGTATCTTCTGAATTGACTCAGGATAAATTTGTTAAATCGATATTTTAAAGAGGCAGGACTTGTCAACATTTTGACGTTCATAGATTTATGAAAGAAAATTAAGTAATTCGCCACACGACTCAAAACTTCCTTAGGGAAGCTTTCGGTTACATTCGGACAATGTAGCCTGTGAAGTATTTTAGTGCAATTTCTGAAATTGTAAATATATTTTAGACTTGTTTTGCATTTGTAATTATATGATGATTTCTCATAGATGTTACAGTACAGTAATATATTGAACTCAGTTTACAACAAGTATTCCATTTAAAGGAATGACTGACATGAAATATATCATAGGCCAGCTCTCTTAATGTAATGCGACAGCATTACGGTACATGCAATAAACATGGAAAATAGGATATATCCCACCGTTTCGTCGGTTTCAAAAACAGCAAGGTATAAATAAACTTTACTTCTAGTAAGCGAATTCTACTTCCGGTTAATATTCTTACGCATGAAAAGAGCATGATTGTGTGTAGATATTTTACCATCAAGGCAACCACATTAAAATATTGTTTTAGTAATTTACTTGTAATTAAAGATTTACATGAAGCTGTTGTTACATAGTGAATTAAGTTGAGCAAGGCGCAATGCGTGCGCAAGTAGTTAATTTAGCTGTTTTAATATTTCAGATTTTGCTAACAATATACATTTATGACTTTAATTCATTACTATATAAAGCATACATTTGAATAAACGTTACAGTAACATAAATTTTGAAATCTTAAATATATTCCAGGTTTTTTTTATCTATTAAAAATTCATTACTTTTTGGCTTTCTATATATTTTTAAAACAATATGTTTTTTATAAATACAGAACAAGTAACCTGGAACGCCTCTGATGACGGCGCACCCAGAATAATTCAGGATGACGCTAGAAACATCCAATCGGATGTCAGGTGCTAGGTGTTTACTTGTCCTCTACTTTTTAATGCTGATTCTAAATTTACAAGATGTGAGGACAATGAATGTGCATCAATTGAAAATACTAACTGAGGTAATATGTTATTCTTTGTCTAAAACTGGTATTATACTTCGCACACTTAGTACCAATTTCCGATCTAAGGAGTGTTGAACATTTTTGTAGCTTTCACATATTTCGGGATTTAAAAAGAGAAATTAAATGATTCAATGGGTTTACTGCAGATTAATTACGGCATAATAGTAGGGGAAAGTATGAGTTTGAGAGACCCTTCATAGTTATGCTCCAGTTAAAAATTTCCCCAAAGTCTCTATTTTTAAATATATATATTTTACACATCAGCTAATAAGCTATGTACATTTTACAAATTTTACAAATAATTGGCTCAAAATATTTTACATCAGTTTTATAAAATCCATGAATCTTAAAAATGATTTTAATAATTTAACGCTAATGATCAAAGGACCTTTAAGTTCAGTGTGTTAATTTTATTAAGGATAACTATGTTCGTTTTTTCTATGCAAAATAACAACAAACACTAGCTATTTTTTGTAGTAGATAATCGTTAACAATACAAACTTTATAATTTACATGTAGTTACTTGTTGTAAATAGTGAAGTGTATAGTTTATTGGCGTTTCATGAAAAAACCTAAATAGATCAGGCGTTATGTATTTAGAAGTTACGTGAAATTCGAAGATACGAAGTTACGTGATATTTGTAGTAGACATTTATGAGATATATTTTATTTATGACAAAACATTTTTTTTGATTTTTTTCTTTTTCTTTTTTATTTTACCATTGTAATCATAAAAATAATCAAAAATTAATCATGATTTCTGGCCTTTTTTAGAGTAATTGATTAAATTACGATTATTTGAAATCAAAAATGGATGAATACTAATTACTCATGATTACTCAGCAACCTGTAATCGATTACAGCTGATTACGATTACCAATTATGATTACCCCATCCCTGGTTCAGTTTAAGCATATCTTTTTCAACATACACCATACCATATCAAAGCATTTAAATCTCATTGCATAACATTGGACTCTTATACCATTGCATTGGAATCTCATACCATAGCATACAATCTCATTGATTCTCATTCGTCATATCATACAAAAGCATACCACAGCAAAGCATACAACATGATTTTAACTTGGTTTTAAACGCTTTTATTTAAAAGAAAAAAATGTTCACATTGCAGATTAGTGGTAAAATTGGGCTTCTTATCATTTAATCTTGAAATGTTTGGCACTCTATTGTAAACGGAGGCGTTTTTGTTCAAATCTCATAGTATAGCATATCATTAAGTCTTCATTTCAATTTCTCATAGTATAGCACAGAAATCTGACAGCATATCATTAACATCGCATTCCGAAGCATAGCATAAAATTGTAAAAGATATGCATGAAATGACTGTAAATGTTAACATTTGATGACTATTTTTTTTCTCTCATTCTTAAAACAGTTGTGTTTCTACTTTATTTGTTTGTTTTAATTTCATTAGGAAGATGTATGCAAGGAAACAAACAAAACTATTAAAAAACTTAAAAGTCTTCCAGAGAATTATACAATTTCCCAAGAGCAAATGCAGAAAAATATATGCGATAATTTACCAAAATGCAATGGAGAACAATTGATTTATCACTGTGTTAGATATAAAGATGACCTTGTGGAAGTGTGTGCTCCAAGACGACTTATTACAGGTATGTACGTAATAGTTATGAAGACGAGTTAACACATCTTTAATATGTAATGTAGAAAAAGAATTAACATGTAAATTGTTCTTATTTGGGGGGGGGGGGAGGGGGTTGCTGAAGTCAAAACCGATAAACAATGAAAAAAAAATACAATAAAAAGGCAACAATCAATTAAAAAATTCATAAAGGCATATGAACTGCAATTTGTATTTAATTCATACAAAAGTATAAAACTATACACGGAATGAAAGGTTTATTATACCCGCACTTTCTAAAGAAAGTTCGGGTATATTGTTGTTGTCCTGTTCCGTCCGTCCGTCCGTCCGTCCGTCCGTCTGTCCGTCCGTCTGTCACGTTTTACTTTCTCAAACTGCTCTTACATCGTATAAACTAGCAATCTGAACTCTTGGAGTTTGATTGGAGGTGTCATGTTGTTTTGTAAAATGGTTTCAAAAATTCTCTGGTAGTCCTGGGGGTCAAATAATTGGTAAAAAATGACGTTTTTTCACAAAAAACCTTCTTCCTCGAACTCCTCCTACATTTTCAACAATAGACAAATCATCTTTTGGAATATGTTTTGGGGTATCCTATAGATGCGCAATAAGGTTTCGGAAATTTCAATTTTGCCCTGGGGGTCATTTGGTGGCTGAAAAATGACGTGTTTTTTTTTTACAAAAAATCTGGTTTAAAAAACGTCATTTTTTTTTTTGCAGTAGCCAAATGATCTT
>WFKH01011925.1:29945808-29957036 GCA_016163765.1 Magallana hongkongensis | reverse complement strand
TCAGAAATTGTTATTCATTTTTGAGATACAAATGATTGAATATTTTAAGGGGCCAGCCCTCTAGATCCTTAATGGGGAAAGACATTGGTGTTTTGATTGGTGAAATCGATTAGAATTATTAATACAAACATTTTCTCTTCTACAATGCTTAACAAAATATGTCTACTTTTCTAGATATATTGCATCAAAGTTAAAGTACTTTGGCCCCTAAAAATCCCCAGTTACATAATAAATGGGCGTGGCAGATTTTCTCTGATAGATATTGTTACTATGAACATCTTTGCTTCTATAATGTTTTACAAAATCTTGATCGTTTTTAAGTTATTTGTAATAGAGTTTACGAGTGTCTTGGCCCCTAATTTAAGGGGCCAGCCCCTTTTTCTTGATTTTGTTGGAAAGAACTTTTGATTCTCTACCACTTTTGTTATATTTATCTTAACAAAATATCAATTGATAAAAAGATACAGATCAAAACGTATGAAAATTTTGAATGAAAATTCGTTCCCAATTTTCGTGCCAAGGCGAGCTCCAAGAAATGGCGCCACTGGCGTAAATCAAATACATTGTGCACAACTTCAAACTATAGACTACCTATCCTGAAAATTTCATAGTCATATCTCTAATAGTCTCTGAGTTTATGTCTGCACAAAATTGGTCGTAAAAACTTACAAAATCGGCCGTAAATCAGAACCGGAAGTGACGATTTCAAAATTTCAAAAAACTTCTAGAATTATGACCACTGGCAATCATCTGTGAAAAAATGGTCGAAATCGGCCGAATAGTTTTTGAGAAATCGCGTGCACAAAATTTGGGGAAAAAAATAATAATAATAAGAAGAAACAGTACGAAAACAATAAGGTCTTCCGCTGGAAACGGAAGACCTTAATAAGAAACAGTACGAAAACTATAAGGTCTTCCGTTGGAAACGGAAGACCTTAATAAGAAACAGTACGAAAACAATAAGGTCTTCCGTTGGAAACGGAAGACCTTAATAATAGGGAAAAAGAAACCGAAGAATAATAGAAGGGTCTTCCGCTGAAGACGGAAGACCCTAATAATAGGGAAAAAGAAACCGAAGAATAACAATAAGGTCTTCCGTTGGAAACGGAAGGCCTTAATAATAATAAGAAGAAAATTGAAAAAGAAACAATAGAATAATAGAAGGGTCTTCCGCTGAAGACGGAAGACCCTAATAAATATATGTTGTTTTTTTTAATGGGTGTAATTATCTACATGTAAGTTACAAGGGTCATTTAGGCGCCCTATTGCTATATGTTGTTGTTTTTTTTTTTGCCATTGTCGTTCGTAGCTGATGAACACTTTACTTTTTCCGCTACCTACTAAAACAAATAGGGTTATCTTGACCAAATTTGGGATGTACGAGGGTTGTCCCAAAATAGCGTAGACAGAACCCATAACAAAAAATCTGTTCACTGCAATTTCATTAGACTTCTATGTTTTGTTTAATGACCCTTTGGCAAACAATACTGAAAAATTCAAATCTCTACTTTATTTACTTACTGAGAAAATGATTAATTAGTAACAACAAATATTGCCAGGCGGCGCAATGTGCGACGTCGAAAATGTTCAGTCTTTACGTTGTTGTTAAACACTCCACATCGTTTACGATAGCATTTATGTTTTATTTCCAAAAATGTCTTGGAAAACAATTCTTTGAACATGTACTCTGAGTGCTCATTCAATATACATTTTTAGCTTTGTTTCTTAAATATTTTCTAAGTACAAACGATCTGTCGACTCCAAACTTGCCATGTATTACTTGTTGTCAAACGTCCGTCTTACCAAAATGTGTCGTTCAGCATTTTGACGTCCATTTCTATCGCTCGGGGTTTCCTTTTTCACTTATTGTCATCATACTCGTCCGAATATTTTTAATGTTGTTAGACTATTAATACACAAAATGCATTTGTAAGCGAGATTTTTTTCCTTCAAAAACCCTCTAGGATTGTTTCAAGGTCTTTACGAAATTTCATCAGTTATCGCTGCGCCGCCTTAAACGCTGACGTCGTCATTTTATTACGATTTAACACTTAAACTTGTCACAATACGCGCTGTAAAATCTTTAAAAGTTGTGTTATAGCCAAAATATTTTCTTGGAAAATAAAAGAATTAAACTCAAACTCAAAGTACTTCTCGCAATTTTCATATTATTGTGTTGATTTTAATTTTCGTTTCTTGACATTGCGCCGCATGTCGAATTAATGCTAGCATGCTTTCATTCCACTAATTAATTGCCAAACAATACTTAATTTGAAAACATAATTTGAATGTAAATTACTTGAACCCTTCGGCACAAGTTTTATCTATCTGTGTCTTCGATTAACTGAACAACGCCTCTTGTCTACGCTATTTTGAAACAGCCCTCGTACATGGATAAATCATACATCTATCAAAAACATCATCTTACATGTAATACATTAAACAGCAAATGTATATCACAATGAACTTGTTATAAGTTATCATTGTCCAGTAAATGTTAGTTATATAAAAAGACATTAAAGTAAGCAATGTTGTGCAGTTTTGCAAACTAAGACCCTCTCCCTTCATATATGGCCCATATCACCATGCTTTTACCTAGACCATTTGTTTAAATCGTAAAGGATGGGGCGGGGGGGGGGGCTATATTATACCAAGACAAGTAGTCTTGTTATTAGAATTCAAGTAAGTTCGAGTTGGTTTATGTAATATATTAGAACGGACAAAATACGACTAAATTCTTGTGAATTTATACCATTGCTCTTTTTTATTTGACTGGATAAATTTGCGATTGTCATGTTATGTCAGATGATCATTATTCTCAGGTGAGCGTTTTTGTATACTCTTTGGTGTTTAAAGGATTTACACATTGTACATGTATCTGCCTATATATGTTATAAAGCTTCATTTGAAATTGAATTTCTTATGCACACCATCTTGATGGTCCTTCATGGGTAAGGGGAAACCTATTATTAAAAAAGTCATTTTTATAGATCCAGACAATTTCAGTGTCGCATACAATATTTATGTAATTTGCAATTTATTTTGAAGAAAAATTTGATGTTATCAAATGATAATAATTTATGGCATTTACTATTACAGGAAAAAGACGAACGAAAAGAGGGATAGAGAAAGATAAAAGTCAAATAGGTAAAAAAATCCGGCTAATATTGGTTTGCAGTCATACTGTTTTTAATCAAATCAGATTCTTCATTTTTTCCATTCTTTTAGATTGCACTTCATCTGCAGACAAAATGATAAGGAACGACACAATGAAACCTTTGATACGCATTGCTTAACCAGACCTTTTTAAACTGATAAACGTAGATTTAGTCTTCAGTTTCCAAGCGATGATAAAACAGGTCGGGGAAACTATTTTCTGTGATGTCGGAATAAATTTACATACTAAATGAGGCACCGATGTAATCGACAAACTGACCAATCAGTTGAATTACATTCCCGAGGTGAAATGCATCATGGGTTAATACAAAAGATACTAAGTTTAGAAAATGCTAATTTTTCCTAATTGTTTTTTGAAAGGCATAATTAATTTTTAAAGCATTGCACACTTAATTTAATTAATATTTGCATCATCATCTACTAATTTCATGCTTACATTTACAAACATTCTTGTGTACATTCCGTACACAAGAAAACTGCAGTAATTTTAATCTAACGTTGTATAAGGTCAAGATGTAAACATAAATAATGATTTACTGGCAACGTTTAAACAATCAACATATGCTGCAGATATATATCTTATATTTTTCGTTGTATCAATTTTCGAAATTTTTAACATTTGAAAAATATGAGATTCAAAAACCAGTGCATATATTTCAAACAACTACTGGTTAAGCACTTTCTCTTTCTTCCAGTTCGTTGATTTCTATAAATATAATAGTCATGTCAAGCAAACGAAACACAAAAAATATATATCATTATCAACCCCGAGGAAAGAATATCCGACCAGGAGATGATATGAAGAAAATCCAGCAAAAAATCCTTTAGTGAGAAACGTTTGTTTCGGAAATATTTAAAGGTACCTAGACACTCTTTGAGATCAATATTTTATTTTTGATTTCTATAAAAAGGTTTACTTGTGCACAGCATAATGTCTAGATCGCTCTTTTCAACTAGGTCGTTTTGTGAATAGTTACTGCAATTACCCTATGTAATATATATTTATTTTTAAAAATGAAGCATGTTTATAAAATTAATGTACAATTTACACTTTATCATTATGTTATTACATGTAATGAATTGTAACAGTTGTTTGAAAGTTTTTAATTTTTTGTTTGTTTTAATATTTATTATTGTAATCCTTTTTAATGAAATTATGTATTCGATTTGATATGGTCGGCTTTTTTTGTATAAAGTATTTTATTCCATGAATGTATAACTTTTTGAAAATATTATCGTTTACCACATGACTATAGAGAAAAACTCAAGTTAAACAAGGAAATAATAATATTGTAATATTGTGGATTTAAATAACAATGTTGAAAAGTCAACAAATTCAATTCATATCTACTTTGTTCATTGTGGGGCTTTACGACCCAGTTATGTATTTGTGGTAAATGACATGCAGTTTATCAATTAAATAAAAGGAGATTAATTTACTATTTATCTCCAAAAATACTTAATACTTTTATCGACCAAAAAATAAAAGTAGTATTGAAAGCATCGGATTACAACCAATTCAATCTTCATAAAGTTTGTTTTAATCTTGCTTAAAATCGAATTTTATCCCAACGCCTTATCTCATTAACTGTTTTAGTTCTTTCAGTTAATACACAGGTGACGGAATGGCTGTTTTATCCCGTGCTTCTACCAACACAATTAGAAACACCGGTGTTGTAGAGCAGTTTTTTCCCATAGAAGCTTTTTACCCCGGAAAACCTGCTATATACATGTAGTAGCATTTCACCTCTGGGGAAAAGGCTTCTTTATAGTAGTTTTTCCCCTATAGTAGGGTTTCTCCCTCACGTTTTTTTTTTTTTTTACACCCCCAGGATTCATGTATTCATATGTACAGATTGATTTTCGTTTTGCCGATTTATCATTTTCATAGACAATGCTGAAAATTGAAAATACCTATCATGGAATACATAGAACTTAATTTAGGTAATTATTCAACAAATTACCTGGTTTGACAAGATATACACTCATATACATAGCCATGTGTTCTAAATTTTTAAATGAAAAATGTTTTGCGATTTTTTAAAATAAATATTTTAGTCCGTCTGTCTGTTTGTGCAATTTTGTCCAGGGTAAACCGCTGTTTTAGAGAATCTTTGGAAGAACTGAAGGATCGCTCATGATGTAAAAGTGTGTTAAGACTTTAACCAAATTTCATCAAGGCAGGATAATTGATATCATTAGAAAGTATATATCACCTCCAAGTAGATAAAAAAAAAATGACGTTTATGAAATGGTTTAATTAGAGTGGGCAAGAAATATTCTTTGTTTATATCTAAGATTTGAAAATAATTATTCATTTAATATTTTGGACTTTCAAAGTAATTATGCGCATATGTGCGAAATCCGAAATTAAATAATTCGTAATTTTTGTTAATTCTTGACATGTCTTTATGAATAAATATGAATTTACATTGAATTAAAGTCGTAAATAGTCGAGAACTATAATCAAAATATCTTCAATTTATCTTCAATGCTTCAGGTTTTTTTCCCCAGAGTTATATAATGTTACATTTATCTTTACAGACGGATATAATACCCCAAAACGTTCGTTGTTGCATCTTGTCGTCACTGGAAGCGATTATTATTATTATTATTATTATTTTTAATCTTTAAATATTTGTAAGGTTTATTTAGGTTTGATATTTAATGCAGTATATGTATTTTGTATAATTAAAATTGATTTTTAAGTATGCTAGATTTTTTATCATAAAATTTCCCAGCGACCGTCCCAGTGACTTGATAAATGGTTTCTCATTAAGCGACCCGCGTTCAATTTTCATAATAACTAAAGAATTTTTCTCTTTGAATTTAAAATCGATGAATTGCAATTTTTTTTGGTTACGTTTCGATACGGTTCAATATATTAAAAAAAAAATCTTTTAAACTTTATCTCAAAGAAAAGAAGTGATTTAAACCACTATTTATTTATTATTTCTTATATATATTATATTTCGGAGATATCCGAGGGTTCGAGATATCGAAGTTGATGAAAGTTGGTCTATAATATGTTTCTAGACATGCGTATGCATATTATGTTTCTATGCATGCGTATACACACATGCATATAGTCATTCTGTTATCGTAATGCATGGTGTATAATAAAACACTTAATTAAAAATTTTAGTTTTTTTTATTTTATATCTAAGATAAATATATTAAACATCAATGTTTTTATATTATCTTGTAAAGCAATACTTTTGAATCGAAGACTTGCGATCGTTTTTGTTTGTCAGCAATTCTGTTAACCGGATACACAATACACTATGTAAATTGACAAACCGATTACGGTAAACAGAACAGAGACAGAAAAACGAAACTCAGCATTTCAATTTCAAATTATTTATACCTTTCTCGACTTCTGATACAGCCTGGAATTTTGTTCTAATGGTCCGAACTGAGCTTTCGAGTTAAGCACCATTGCAAGATAATCTAACTATCCCCCCGGCTTGAGACCGGGTCCTTCAATAGATTGTTCATCAGATATGATCTGTACTGAAGATTTACTCTCTATTACAGATTAATTTATATACCTCAAAAAGTATTTAATTAATTAATTGCTTGATTTCTTTTTCACTTTGATGTGTTTACGAAATAATCATCACAAGCTATGTTTAATTATCGTGTCATCCGATGTCACTATGTAAGCATATGCATCGTCGATAACTGGCTTGCATAATTATAAAGAAAGGGTTTCAACGGCTTGGGGCTATTAAGGCGTGAAAATCACAGGTGATTTCAGTAATAGCACATACTATACTAACGGGTCTGTTCAATAGACCGGAAGATCGGCATAACAGAGCGACAGTGCACTGAAGGTGTGAACTTATTGAGGCGGTTAATTGACGACTTCGAGATAACGCATGTCTTTAAGTGAGTGGGGCCGTAAATATACTTCGAGATAAGCGGGGTATTCGAGATTATCGTACAGAAAATAGTTATATTGCCCTCCCAAAACTGTTATATCACCCTCGCGTGCAATTATTCTGCATATTAATTACGTCGGGTTCGAAATTTGGCTAAGCAAACGTAAACAGTTTCTCGAAAATAAAAATGACACAACAGCGTCTGCTATCGATCTAGAAGAACTTACTTTAATTGTTTGATTTAAAAAAATAAACAACATTAAAACCACCGATCTAAATTTTACAAAACATTGATTTTAAGATATAAAGATGCATTGAAATTTATTTCAAAGTAGACAACTCCTAACATTTTTACTGAGAAAGGTATTTTGTTCTTCATTTTTTTTAACAAATAGAATTCTCAGATATATACCGTCACTTGAAGCTATATGTGCATGTAGTACAATATAATTTAAAGACAAGAAAGTTCACACAAGATAAAAAAAATACGTGGAAAAAATATTTGAGGTATCCAATTGAAACAACAATTAATGATATAATTTAAATTGAGTGGCCTTTCTTATATTGTAAACAAGTTTTTATCATTTAAAATTAAAGTGTAAAAAGTAAAATTTTGTCTTTCGTCGGAAGTGACGCAGAACAATCTTGATACCCTACTAAATATTTAGAAAAAAAGGTCATTTCATTTTTTTAAAACCGTAGGAAATAGGAAACACAAAAGGTATGAGGCAGGGAAAGAAAAACTACCGTTAGAAAAAAAAGGTTAGTGATTTAAATCACTTCTTTTCTTTGGAGATATACATGTAGTTCAAATAATGTTTTAAAGAAAGTTTGAATTCCATTCGAACCATCTCAGAGAAACATGTGGACGTACGCACTATATTTGTTACTTATTTCTAATTACACAATTACAACGTAAAAAAATTGCAATTCGTCAATTTTAAGATAAATAAAAAGAGAAAAGACTTAAGTTATTACGAGGATTGAACGCGGGTCACTAAATAAAAAAACATTAATCAAGTCACAAGGACTGCTGGGAAATTCTAAGGACAAACATTTATCATATGCATTTATCAATTTAAATACAAAATACATTTTCTGCATTCAATATCAAACCTATATAAACCCTACAAATAATAATGATTAAAAGAAGAGGATACAATTTCTTTCAATATATGTCCTAAAATTTGAAAGTTGTTTAAATCTCTTGAAAATACACATATACCATCAAGTCTTGCACTTTTATTCTGTTTTCAAAAGAGAATAAAGACTGCAACATTCCAAATTGCAGTCAAAAATGATGAAAAATGGCACATTTTCTCATTGTTTTTTTTTATGAGGAAAATGTGTCCGCAGCCGTCGCACACAACGAAATTATTATATTTCATGTGATATCACACGGTCAAGTTATGATGTGAATTTCGTTGTGGGCGACGGCTGTGGACATATTCTTCTTTTCAAAAAACTGCTGAAGAATTGGTGTCTTCTGCTTATGTTTTTATGAAATATACGGGAAAATGCACTTTTTTATATCATCACAATTACTCTAATCAGATAACTAAATGAATTCATAGATTTTTAATTTTAAGGTTTTCTTGTTTAATAAATTTACGTTTCAGTTTTTTGTGATATTTTGAAAAGACAATTTAAAACAGGGCAAAATATGATTGAAACTGTAATTGTCAAGTGCAATCCGAGTCGCTTCGTAAAAGCAAAGTCCAATAACTCTAATTTTGTTTTGTTTTTCAGTATAATAAAATACCCATTTACTGACTATTTTGACAATAGCATGTTAATTGTCCCCCTCGACAGCATCTCGTATTTCCCACAGATTCGCATCGTACATGTAAAATAGTAGCTGTCTCGAAGAACAATAAACTTGATATCGTCCTTATAACCAGTAAATAGGCACATTATATCCTCTATCCGAAGATGGTTAGCCTATAGGTTATAAGGAGAAATTTGGGGGCAGGTAAATCACAGTTCAAGGTTGCTATCCTACGTCATCACTGGGATGACGAAAACATACACAGTCGGCCATTTTCTCTGGGTTCGAGGAAGAGGTAAGGTTGTTTTGTACCCAAAGACTGAATACTTATTAATACATCTGTACATCACACTTACAGAATTGCATTAGACCAACTGAATTGTGCTACAGCTGTATAACTTTCAAAACTGCAGTCATTTCTGAAAACACCTTGCATTTATCAAATTTTAGCCAAGGTAGTTAACCCACTAGCAGTATCCGACAAACATTGCACACATTTAATGCACATTTTAAAAATTACGATTTTTTTTTTACAAAGCTTATTATTATCGGCCTTCTGTCAAAAATTGAACCCATTTAGTCAATTTCGTTCGATAATTTGCTATTGTTGACATTATTTTATGCTATTTCTAATACACATCTTCCTCGAACCGAGAGAAAATGATAGACTGTTTATTTACGTCATCCCGGTAATGACGTAGATTAGCACACTTGCAGTTGTAATCTACAGGAATATTTCTATATGGATTATTTGCATATAATGTGGTAGGAAATAATGCTAATCTGTTAAATATGTTGAAAACTGCATGTAGTGTTTTTAGTGGGGTGGGGGGGGGGGGGGTTGGCCATAAAATGCAAGTTCTTTGTAAGTACACGCATCTTATGCACTGTAGTTTAATTGTCCCGCAGAGCCATGTTTATTTTGTCACAAGTATACATTTTGCGTTAACTGTCCCAATTCCGACTGTCATGCGTAACCCAGTGATTTATTTTTTTCTCTGCACCTTTGAATTTGGAGCGTGCAATATATTCCTACAGTTTTTTTGTGCAATGAATCATTAGTTCATTTTTTCATATAAATGTAGATAATATTTCTCAACAGCCTACTTTTGTAATGGTGATTGTAAACATGCATCATCCGGCAAATTTGCATGCATCCAACACGGTTGAATTAATTCGGGACATTCAAATCCGAGTATATTATAGCGAGCTCTAAGAACCAGTGTGTGCGGGAAAAAGAACGACCTAAACTTGCAGATTCATCAAACAAAATTTTTTGTCTACGTCCCATAATGCTCTCTAATGTTTTCCCCCGTGGTGCTATGCCACAAATGGCCAACATTTAACTCGTAATTTACGGTGTCTTGAGGTTTGAAGACACGTTTTGAGTACCGCACAAGCTTCGGCGAGACCCAAGAGATTTTTTACATGCTTCCATTTTATCGTATTGAGTTGAGATACGTAAACAAATGATTATGAAATTTAAAGTATGACGTCACAGTGATCTCGCGCTATATTTCCCGCGATAAATTTAGAGGTGGATCAAACATCTGTAATGCGTGTACTAGCTATGTCAGTATATAGACTGCGATACCTGCCTCATTGACATATGATTTGTTTTTATACCCGCACTTTCTAAAGAAAGTTCGGGTATATTGTTGTTGTCCTGTTCCGTCCGTCCGTCTGTCACGTTTTACTTTCTCAAACTGCTCTTACATCGTATAAACTAGCAATCTGAACTCTTGGAGTTTGATTGGGGGTGTCATGTTGTTTTGTAAAATGGTTTCAAAAATTCTCTGGTAGTCCTGGGGGTCAGAAAATTGGTAAAAAATGACGTTTTTTCACAAAAAACCTTCTTCCTCGAACTCCTCCTACATTTTCAACAATAGACAAATCATCTTTTGGAATATGTTTTGGGGTATCCTATAGATGCGCAATAAGGTTTCGGAAATTTCAATTTTGCCCTGGGGGTCATTTGGTGGCTGAAAAATGACGTGTTTTTTTTTTTTTTTTACAAAAAATCTGGTTTAAAAAACGTCTTTTTTTTTGCAGTAGCCAAATGATCTTCTAGAATATGATTGGGGGTGTCATTTTGAAGTGTGATCAGGTTTCAGAATTTTTTTTTTCATCACAGGGATCAGTGGGCAGCAAAAAATGACGTTTTTTTGCAAAAAAAGTATGGTTCCCGTAATTCCTCTTACAACTTTTGGAGTAGCTCTGTCATCTCTTGGGATATGATTGGGGCTGTCCTTTAGATGTGCAATAAGTTTTTAGAAATTTTAATTTCATCCAGAAAGTCAAATAGTAGCAGAAAATTGACGTTTATCACTCCTTAACAAAACCTACATCCCAGAACTCCTCTTATGATTTAATGAATAGACACATCATATCTTGGGATA
>WFKH01011925.1:29914138-29940808 GCA_016163765.1 Magallana hongkongensis | reverse complement strand
ATTATATAGACCATACTTTCTATGAAATGAAATGAAAAGATTATTGATTAACTGAAAATTCACATGCAAACAGTTCAACCACAAATTGTACATAAAGGGCCGCTCATGTGTATTATCATCGTCGGAACCCACAGGTTTTCTATCCGTTACACTGCAGTGTAACGGATAGAAAACCCGTGGGTTCCGTTGATGTGTATTATGTGCATGTGGCCTTCGTTTTTACTAAAACTGGTACAAAACAGTGTTATTTAGGGGCAAACACTTGGTGCGGGTATTACTGTCTAATGACAGCATCTAGTTATTTATTTTTTTTTTATAGAAAGATTATATGTATACTAGCAAGAGCCATGCTTTACTGTCATATCGATCTAATTTTAAGCCAATTTTACATGCATGTACAGTAAGTATGAGTAGAGAGGAAAAAAAGAGGACATTTTGAACTAAATAAAAAAGAATAAAGAGAAAAAAAACCCAGTTAAAACATTATGCAGATATTGCAATGCATATATAGTCAAATCATTAAATTTGAAAATGGGAAATTACACACCTACAAACAGGGACCGGGGGGACGGATAACGTATGTAATTAGAATGCAAAAATAAACGAATTTAAATTTTAAAAAATTATGAACCAGGAAAAAAAAAAGGTACAAAAAAAAAAATAAATACTGTATTCATCGTTAACGCTTTTGACCAAATTAAACAAAAATTATATTTTACAGACTGATCAATTCTCTCCAAAAGTAAAGAACGGTTTTAGGGAAGCAAGTCTATGTATTTTGTAATATTTTTTTTAAACTTAGAAATATTATATAATAATCTCTCTCTCTCTCTCTCTCTCTCTCTCTCTCTCTCTCAAAATTATTTGATGTTAGTTGATAACTAAATAATACTAAGTTGTCAATGATGCGAGGTATGTGTAATTCTTGCTGCGCTCGCCACAACGGTTGCACCGTAAAACATATTATTTGCTTTAGAATTTCGTCATTTTGAAGTTAAATCTATTTTGTGACATATGTAAGGAAACGCAACAATCGTTCATAAATGATTTTCCATAATGTTAGAGAAAAGGATGGGAACAAGTTTTAAATCACACTTATCAATGAAGGTGTATTTCTATTGAAATAAAGTCCTAAAAATGTCCATTAATCAAAATGTACTGAAATCAAAAGATAAGTTAAGAATGTTGGATCTTACAGTTTTTTTTATAAAGTATTTTTTAAAAATCGACACAAACATGATTTAATCAAAATTCAAAACATAATCTGGGGGTCTTTATGCGTTTTTCGTATAACCTAATTAATATGTTGACCTTTTAGCACCAATAAAACGCTGTTTCCAGTTATGCAATGAATCATTTAAACTTAATCAGACTTTTACTCAAATTACAACAGACTCATAAATTCAGGAAAAAAAACCCAAACGAGATTATACTAATACTACAGAAACAATTTGGCGATTTATTGTACAATCTATCAATAATTAATGCAGTTTTCTTCTTTAAAACCTTCCGACACAGCATATCGTCCCTTATAAAAATATGTATTTTCCCCTTTACTATTTTATTCAAAATAGTTTGATTGGCTTTAAAATACGAATTAAATGATTAGAGTTAAATTTATATCTTATGCAGAATTTTCAGACTAGAGGTCATAATGGCTGTCCAAAAACAAAGAAACCAATCTCTTTAATCAGGGACTATATGTTTGGCGTAGCACTGGTATGAAACATATTACACTTTTTTGTTAATCAAATATCACAGCCGCATTACGGTGTTAACTATTGTTGAATCAATGAACAACCCAGCTGTTGAGTTCTTAAATATATATTTTAATGTATACCGAATTTGGTGATCTGTAACAATGATTATTACAGAGAAAATTATAATAAAATACACACTCATAAGGTTTAGATTCACACCTAAAGTATTTTAAGATGTATGAATATGATTAATTTTAAAGTTTGAACAGATAAGTATTTCACTTGATTACTTTTAGCAACTGTGGTACATTAACCTACCGAAAGGACAGTGATTTATATATCTATTATAAAATAAGATATATACATGCAGAGAAGGACATACTGTCGTCCTTTCTCTCGGCTGTTTGGGAGTGATTTGCATGTACTTACAAAAGAACAATTGTTCATACAGCTCTCAAATGAACCAAACACCTTTGACCTTTTACAGTTCAACCAACGAATACAAAAAACCATAAATATGAATGAAATATTAAATAGTGGAAAACTTCAACGATTTGTAATTCAATAAGTAATATAGATGATGATGAAAATGGTGATTGATTAATGAATCAGTACATTAAATTTTAATATATTATTAAAAATTTTCTATGAATTATTCACCCTGTGTCAAGATAATTGAAAATCAGGGAGAAAATCCATTTTTTTTTTTTACTTTTCTATCCTTCTTTTCATTAAACGCTATGCTCATACATATAAGTATATTTCATATATAACCGTCAATTTTCCAGCAGCAACTTGTTATAAAACTGAAAGTAATATCGAGTGCACACAAACAGGTATTTTTACGTGTCTATTTTGATAATGGCCTTAAAAAACTAAAATGATTAAATGGTCGTTATTTTTACGTTCTGTCCTTTATCCAAAAATTATAAATTAGTTTTTGAAGAACACACGTCTGTGTATGTAAGGATTAACTTCTTGACAAATGTGCATTATACAGTGTTTGTATTTAGTTAGCATGAACATACATGTAAACATCATTGTATCTTTAGCGTTTTCATCAAAATTTGAAGTAAATTTCAAATATTTGATGGCAGGAAACGTATTTCTTTTATTTTTTCTAAAGGTCTCGTCTTTCTTATTACTGTGCTCGGTTCCATTGTCTATCTATAAAATGAGCTGCTGTATACGCTATACAAATCATTCCTAGAATGGTTGTACCAATCACAAGTGAAATGAACAATGGTGATAATGTGTTTTTGTTCACGAAAAGTGAGATTTCTGATGCATTGTGTGTTGCACTGGAAACAACATGTGTTACATCAACACGTGGTACATAGGATATGCTTTGGCTGGTGCTACCTAAAAATTGATATCATTGATTAAAAAATAGCATATATTTACTAAATCAAATAAAAAAGATAAAACATTATAATTTGATAAAAGCAATAGCATTTACACTGTAAAACAAATTGAATTTGTTGATAAATACAACAAAATAGAATTGAGTTAATAAACTTAACTCATCCTGTGTTGAACCTTTACCCTTAATATAAATAATAAAATATAAAAATGCGTGCCTTTTTCGCATCCATTCCTAAAGTCACAAGTTGTGTTGTCGCACGAACACATTTCACTGCACTTGTCTCCATAATAAGGATACAGACACTGCCTACTGCAATTTTCAGCAAAGAAGCCAGGTAGACACTCTTTAGGAGATAGAAATTACACGGATGAAGTAAAGATTATCATGTTTTTTAATATAGTTATGTATATATATGTACCTATTTGGGAAAGTGTGCTGATAAAAACTACTACTCTTAATAAGAATTTAGCGTTTTAATATTTATATCTGCGAGGCTTGCTGAACAATTATAACCATTTTACCGAGTCGGATAAAGCAAATATAAAATTACACAACTATATATGTTCTATTGATCTCTTACGATTTGATTTATACTATAAAGCTTTTTAGACAGCCCCTTAATTGGCACAAATTATTTTTTTTTATCGATGATGCAACGTTGTGTTACGCGATTACTGTGGAATCATTAAAATTCGTGGTTGCTCAATTTTCGTGGTATTCGTGGATAGCCCTCCCTCACGAATTTACATCCTGGACAGTGAAATATTGTTTTGTTTTTTTTTTTTTTTATCTCAAAATGATATTTTTTTTAGAGTTTAAAGGCCGAGGGTTTAAAGCAGTTGGTTACATTAGGTAAATCTATGTTGGGATAGAGCCTAATTGATAAAAGTGTGAAGCCCAGAGGAAAACATGTTTGCTTGTGTATACATGAAGTGCTAAGATGATCTCATTCCAGTTTTTTGGATGATCTAGGCAGTTATCGTGTTTATATTGTACAAGAAATATAAATTGTCGATCGTTAAAATGAATTTAAGCATAAATAAGGGTTGTCGTTTGTCCAAACAAGTTTCCGCTGGGAAATATACAGGAGGAGTAAACGAATGTCAATCATTTTCTCACATCTTACATGGGCCTTCATTTAGTTGATTGAGAGAGATTCATGTATCAGGTTAATTTGAAGGCGGTGCTATTTTCGGTCCTTATTTACTTGAAAGGAAATACTGAAGACATGAAAAGTCAAGATTGTTGATATGGTCAAAGTTGCGAATGTTTGTTATTGTTAATTGACTCGAACGGGGGACAGTGCAGTTGTTAATGTTTTATAACAAATACTAGTAATTCGAAGTTAAAACTATTGATTGAAGATTCTTAATGGTAGTAAAATAAAGGTATTGGGACGCATCATTTTGGTAAGTTCTAATGGACAGAAATACAGCTAAAGCGTTTTCTTTTCATTTTGGTAAGTTCTAGTGGACAGAAATACAGCTAAGGCGTTTTCTTTTCATCGTGTCGTCAGGATTACTCTAACTCCTTAATAGCTAATTTGACTTGCAGTTTTATAAACTAAACATCTAAGTATGTGTCTATCTTCAATTTTGTAATTTTAATCTTCGACAATATATATTTTAAATCAGTATTTGGTAGTAAAATACTGATGTGAAATATACAGAAACATCTTCAAAATCTAGGTCACCGAAGCGTTAAAAGGAGGGCCTTTTTCAAAAATAGTTTTGACCAGAAGTATTTAATGAAAAATTACCCATTTATAAAGCAAAAGTGTAACACATAGGTTTATGTAGTATACAAAACACGCATGAGATAACGTTACATATACACGTCGGGGAAAGTGTGCTAAAAAAATATACATCCACTCGATACAAGTTTGGTGTTTCTAACTTATCTTCTAATTTACATATCAAATAATGATACATATTATACTAAGTACGAGGGTTGTTCGGAAATTTTTTGAGACACTCTATTTATATTTTATTCTATTTGACGTCTTTTGATGAAAATTGGCATAAACATAGCACAGGCACTAACAATTAATAGCAGCAAAACATTTTTCAGATAAATTATATATTATTCTATTCAAAACGGTATAAAAATTAATTGGTAGTAGTCATGAAATCAGTGAGTAATAAAATACGACTATCACGTCATTTTGTGCAAGTTTGGTATTTTTTTTTTATTTCAAATACTTGGAACCGAACACGGTTTTTATCAAGGTTTATTTATCTAACACTGACGGCGTAATGAATTTTGACGTTAAGGCGGAGCAGCGGTCTTACATCAAATTTTGTGTTGAGCTGGGAAAAACTCCTGTCCAGACAAAGAACCTGCTTAAACAGACACAGTACGGGAAAAACGTATCCAAGGCTTTGGATTATCGATGGCATTAACGGTTTTCTGATAAACTATTCAATGGAAGTGAAAGCAAAGGTGCTTGGCGACCCTCGGTTATTACGTAGGAAAGTCAGCGGTTCAGGAAGGAATTGAGAATGACGCACGTTTGGCGGGAAGGTCAAATTCCTCGCAATTTGACATAGGATTACCAACAACACAAAACTTATTAACAGAAAATTTAGAAATGGAAAGATCCTGTGCCCACTGGGTGCCAAAACTGCTTTCATGCGATTTCAGAAAAAAAAAATCAATGCCTCTCGGTCTTTTCTGTAGCCGTTCATTGATGAAGAGGAGGTTTTTTTTTTTTTGTTTTTTTTTAATCATCACCACGGATGAGACGTGATCCGGAGACTAAATAACAATCTTCGATGTGGACATTAAAAGGAAATCCACATTCAAAGAAATTCAAAGTTTGTAGATCATCCGGTAAAAAACATGTGTTTCATGCGCATAGAACGAAAAGGCATTCTTCTGTCAAATTTGTTCCCAAAAAACAAACGGTAAATTCAACATATTACTCAAAGGTAAATGTTTGAACGGAAATTTGGTTGGGCTGAAATAATGATGAAAACAAAAAAATAGCTAGATAATAATTTCATAATCCATAACAACTTGCTCGTTAAAAAATGCAAGTGACTGTTTAATCGATGCCAAGAAATATTTTTATTTTGAAAAGTACTCAGGCGCGATCTATCTCACAAATGTCATTAGAAAGAAGCGACAGGAACTTTACCGACGGCTTGATAGTATCATTTTCATCAAGATAATGCGCCAGCACATACAGTAGTACAGACGCAGATGGAAATTGGGATTTAAACGACTTCAGCACCCACCTTACAGTCCAAATTTAGCTACATGTACAATGGACTCGAGCAGACGTCTTTTTTTCAGACAAAGTATAAATCGGATTTAATCGACTTGTTTTGTCGTAAGTTTTCAAACTTTTTCGGTTCAATACATTGAACAGACAATAAAGGCACGTTGTGCATATTCTTGACACGTTGTATGTGTGTTTAAGGCACGTTGTGCATAATTGCAATTTAAATCGCAATATGAATGACTCGGAGAGTGACCCGCACGAATCGGGACAAGGCTCTGAGAGATCTGATCTCTCTGATGATAATGAGAATTCTACTCATCAGGAAACACATTTGCATGACAACTGTGATATATTTCTATCAACATCTGACAGAAGACAGCATCAAACGTAACATTTTAGATGCTGCCCCTGTGCCTGCGAATGCTTTCTGTATGCCTCCCAAATTTGATGATTTTGTAGAGGATTTAATAGATTTTAATGCTATGAAATTTTTAAAAATGCAGGATAAAAGCCTGACATTTATTCAAAAGAAAATCGCTCAGATTATGGGGCCGTTTGCAAAAATCTGGCAGGCTGTAGATGGGGCACGGAAGGGTCAGGAAGAGAATTCTGAGTTCACAGTTCTTTACATGCTGAAACTGGTAGAACAAACAGTTGTTTTAGTTGGTGAAGCTAATGCCACTTGTTTGTATGAGTGGCGTGTTAATTTCCTGGCAAAGATAATGAAAGGTGTTAAGAAAGCGAAAGAACGACTTAAGACTAAGTCGCATGATTCGAGTTATAGAATGAGGTGCTCTTTGGTGAAACAGTATTAAATGCTCTTGACAGAAAGAGCAAAAGTAGAAAAAGAGCCAGAGAGTTCTCCAAAGAAATACAATCGAAAGAGAGGCGCGTAGACTAGACGTCATAGCCGCTCTTTCGTGCAGGGCTCTCACGTGGGTATGGAAATCGTGGGGACAGACAGTCTACATGGATGTCGAAACAAGGTAGTTAGAGTAACAGAAAACCTGTGCAGTCAAACTACATGGTTACAAAGAAACCAAGATCAGGAGAAAACAGGTATGAAAATTACCAATGGTATACCTTTTGTTATGGAACAAATAACAAAAATATTAAGTCTGAACAACCTACATGCCTCAGTGACACATCTCATGTTCAAAGAAATTTGTCAAGACAAAATACCCCTAAGGGGAAGATCAGAAGCATTTCGAAAAAACTGGGAAATGATAGCAAATAATCAAAACTTATTGGAGAGCATGTCAGGTTACAAAATAGAATTCAGATCAGAACCAATTTGGAGATTTCAACCAAAACGAATAAAATTATCAGAACAAGAAATGCAAATTCCAAATTCAGAAATAGAGGAGATGTTGGTCAAACAGGCAGTGGAGATTGTTCAGACAAAAACAAACTGTTAGTTTGATAGTCATTTGTTTGTACGCCACAAAAAAAGATGGGGGAATGATACCAATATTCAATCTGAAAGCTCTAAACCAATTTGTAGTATACACTCACTTCGAAAAGGAGGGGTTTCAGGTAGTAAAAAAAATTATACAGAGAAGGGATTGGTTATGCAAAATAGATCTGAAGGATGCATAGAACCATTTTAACAAGAGCTTGGACTTTGGGTAGTTGTGCTAAACAGCAATGTGACATAGGCCTGTCTATTGCATTGCTGGCCACTCAGTCATGGCTCTTTGACATCAACAAGATTTGTCTGGCTTTTTAGCTAAAACTACGCAATCTGTGTATATTTCACTTAAAACAAGCGTCATTTTTAACTTGTTTTGATGCAAGAAATAGAGATAAATAAATAAAATAAATAAATCCTACCGAAAGTCCAAGGTCTTGTTAAAATAATTCTACTTTTCCATACCAATATGCAAAGATCACAGAAAGTATCTAAGGTTTCAGTACAAAGGACAGATGCTCCAGTACAAAAGACTGCCATTTGGGCTGGCATCAGGTCCGAGACTTTTCACAAAAATAATGAAACCAATTATTGCGCTATTAAGATGCTTAGGAGTCCTTCTTGTGATTTACTTAGACGACATATTGGTGTTAAATAAATCACAAGAAGGGCTCTCAAGAGACAGAGACACACTCTTATGGTTGCTCCAAAATCTAAGCTGGTTAAAAGCAGTTCTAACCCCATGGCAGCAACTATAATTTCTGGGTCTAACAATAAATTCAGCGAAAACGGAGATAACTCTGTCAGCAACCAAAGTAGAGAGTATCAAAAGAAAATGTACATACATGATAAGCAAAACAGAATTGTCAATAGAAGAGCTATCAAGTTTAATAGGAACACTGAATGCTACAGTAGAAGCTGTCATCCCAGCCTCGCGGTATGTGAGGGAGCTTCAAATGTTTTAAACAAAATGCCTGCTAAAATCACAAAGAAATTATCAACAAATGAAAATACTGATAATACTGCCCCAAACTTCCAGAAGGGAGATAAACTGGTGGCTACAGCAGCTGAAACATTGGAATGGAAAACAATTCGAATTTTTTCAAACCCGGACTTGGTAATAGAAACGGATGCGTCAAAAAAGGGGGGGGGGGGGGGCAGTATGTCTCACTCAGAACTTAAGGAAGGGGGGACCTAAGAATCACTCAGAGAAAAAAACTGCATATCAATGTACTGGAACTGAAAGCGGTACAGTTTGCAATTCAATCACTGACCAAACACTAACAGAACATTCATGTTCACATCAAATCAGACAACACAACAGTTGTTGCATATCTAATCAAAATGGAGGGGGGGGGGGGGGCACAGATCAGAACTGACATTACAAACAACAAAGCAGATTTGGACTCACTGTCTATCCAAAAAGATCATGATTACTGCAGAACATTTGCCCGGAATGTGCAAACAGACTTAGAGAGTTGTCAGATGAGGGATACCAGCAACTGGATGCTGAACAAAGGAATATTCAAACAAATAAATCAGATGTGGGGGCCATCAAAAATAGATTTATTTGCAGTCAGGTTAAACACACAACTGGAAAATTACATGAGTTGGCGTTCAGACCAAAATGCGGTGGGAATGGATGCATTCCAGATACCCTGGAACAACAAGAGGGTATGCTTTCCCTCTATTTTGCTTAATAACAAGGTGTTTGGCCAAAGTTCTGAAAGAAAAGTCAAAAATTGTCATGATAACTCCTGCATGGCAGATCAACCATACTATCCACTACATCTGACCTTGTCAATAGACAACCCAATTCTTTAACCTCCCATGAAAAACCTGCTACTGTCGCCAGAGGGAGTAGTGCACCCACTTGTCAGCAGTCAAACCTTAAAGATAGTGGCTTGGAAGGTTTCAGGAGACAAAAAACAAGCAGCAGGAGTTTCGAAACAAACTTCCGAGCTCTTGGCTGCAGGTTGGAGACAAAGAACTCAGACAGCTTACAACAGCTGCTGGAGACAGTGGGATAGCTGGTGTGAATCAAAACAAATAAATCCATTTCAAACATCTGTGGAATATGTAGCTGATTTTTTTGGCTGAATTATATGCAAAAGGCTATGAGTAAAGGACAATTAATAGCTACAGGTCTGCAATATCTGCATTTCATGCGAGAAATTGAAGGAAACAAAATTGGTAAACATGGCCTCATTTGTCAACTTATGACAGGAATGTTCAACAAAAACCCACCAAGGCCAAGATACATGCAAATGTGGGATGTAAATAAAGTACTCTCATATATCATAGGCATGGAAAATAACAAAGATTTGTCACTGAAACAAATTTCAATGAAGCTGTGTATGTTAATGGCTCTTGCCTCAGCAAGCAGGTCATCTGAAATTTACAAATTTGATATTGAAAACATGAACATCACTGAGGATGAAATTATATTTACTTTGAAAGATTTAACAAAGTCAAGTAGAGTGGGACAAAGCCCAATTTCTGTCAAGTTCACAAAATATGAAGATCACCCAAAATCAGATATCATTTATTGTACAATGGAATATTTGGAGAAAACCAAAATCATTAGGGCAAATGAAGAGGGATAAAAACAGCTGGCAGGTCTGGAAATGCCCAGGACAGGGAAATACTAGGACACAACTTATCAGTTGATATTATTTTTTTTCAAAGTTTCGTTTATAACTTCAACCAGATAGTGACATTCCACAAAAATATTTCCTTGCACCTTATATTTTTTAAAGATGGAATAAAGTTGTTTTTATTTTGATAACAAATTGTGCATTTATTTATCTGCTTGCAGAAGTCAGTCTTTGATCGCTCGCCATCGTCAAAACGAAGTTTTAATAATATTTGGATCTCGATCCCGATCACTTTAAAGGGCTTGCAAACCGAGGAAACGCGGAAGTATACATCATTATACCTTATTATACCTTACTTAAGTTTACTCATAAAACTATAATTTCATTGCGTGCGCTAAAGCGCACTTCTAAAATTTTCAATTAAATTCCAGGACTTTGGAGAATTCAAAAGAGCAACCTTAAATGCAGCCAGATCATTAGATACTGATTGGAGCCAATCTGTTTATGACAAGTGGGTAGCTCGCCAAAAGAAGTGCGTCCACTTGGATGGTGTTTACTTTGAAATAAAATAGTTCTGAGTTAAATAAAACTTGCGCCGTCAAAGATACGTCAAATGACGTCGTCGTAACCGCTGGACGCTGCGTCGGGTTGTGTAACATGTTTTTGATTAAATTTG
Source organism: Magallana hongkongensis (assembly GCA_016163765.1). NCBI lineage: Eukaryota > Metazoa > Mollusca > Bivalvia > Ostreida > Ostreidae > Magallana > Magallana hongkongensis. The sequence continues at coordinate 29,929,832 of WFKH01011925.1, read as the reverse complement.
TGTGAAATTTCAATAATCTGTCGTTCGTTTTAAAGCAGTAAACGCTAATATCTGAATAATTTCCGAACAACCCTCGTATATCTCATTGATGGAGAGGTTTGGATGGTCGTGGCCAATTTTATATTTTCTAAACCTCCTTTTAACGAACAGCGTTGTCTAAATTGTAGTTTTAGAGTGTGTTTCTCTCTAACCAAAGCACTTTAAAATCAGAAAGTTCATGCAATTCTGAGAGAAACTTCTTAAATTTGACCTGATTTCATTGAAAAACAAAAAAGGCATGGCTGTTTAAGGATTACCCCCTTTCCCGGCTGAATCACCTTAACCTGTTTCTGTAAGATTTTCAAGATATATCATTACTTTTTTTTCAATCCAAGGAACATTTTTTTCTTTCAAAATCAGTTATAACAAGAAACCTTTTCCCCTATCAGATGTAAAAACATTGAAAATAATATTCTCATTTAGTACCAACTCATAGGATGACTCAACTCATATGACTCACCTATCCCCCTGCAAATGGGAATAAGAAAAACACACTATTACTCCCTGCAATCAACTTTTTTTGTTTCTAAATGGTACTAAGAGGTTTAAAAACTCTATTGGAACATAAAAGCAACTTATTTGGAACACAAAACCTTCACTTTGATACAGGTACCTAGAAAATGGCAATCAGGCATCTTTCCCGGGAAGTAATTTCCCAAAATGCTGAACGGACGATGATGAAACCTGATTTCTTTGTTTCTTCATTAACCAATACCAAAAGATCTAGATTTATTTGTTATAAGTTGAAATACATGTTTTACATACAAAGAAATACCAAATTTGAACATCATGACCACGCCCCCATCATGAGGTGGGAATACATGCAAATGACAAACGGTTAAAAAATGCACTCAAATTCAATTTTTCTTTATATATTTTCAATAAAGAAGAAACCAAACATATGTGTTTTGTTATAAATGTGACCAAATTAATGTATCTATAAAATTTTATCAAAAGAAATGTGAAATAAAGGCTATTATTTGGTTTTCGGTGAAGAAAATTGAAGGGTGGGGTGCTTTTTTGATACTCAGATATTTTAAAATTGTTTATAATGACTTAAAATGCTGATATTAACTATTTGGAATTACAAGTAATTACATGTACTTTACATCTAGTAGATGTAAAATATATATATAGCCATTAAATCTACATTTTGTCTGTTTTAGCTTGGAAAAAACAATATTTTAACAATTTCTTATCAAAATTAAGAGTTTAAAACTTCATTAAACTGCATGGCTATCAAATAACTTTAAGAAAATTTAACGAAAATGGTGCAGTATTATCCAATTAATCAAAATCCAACCCTGCACCTTTTTTGATAGGAATGATATGCCTATAAAGGGTTTTAAAATAAGGACAAACCCAAAATACTAGAAAATTGCAGTTTTTCTAAGGACCACCCCGTTACATTTTGGCCCCTAAATCTCATCACAGGGTTGAACAATCATAAAAATTCAGATAGTTTCACATTTTACACACATTAAACATCTTTTCTGTTCCCATATTGTTCAACTTAAAGGGGATAGTTTTTTTTGTCGAGGAAATGTTAAGCAGATAGAACTCATATATGTGATCCAATTTTTCAGTGGATTTTAAAATTTGCTAAAATCTGTTTGCATGCAGGGACACGTGGTCCAGACTCTTGAGAATTTTTAAACATTTCTGAATAAAACAAGTACAACTACATATAGCAACTATATAGAATAGTCAGGGACGGTCTCAAAATTTTCTGAAAAATTGCCCTTTTTTCACATTTTCACGGGTCCAGCACCACGCTCCAGTCCCGTGCAACTCCCATAAACTGCCATAAACTACCATAGGATTTGTAGCTTAAGGTATTCAATGTATAAAGACCACATTTTGTACCTAATTAAGGAGTGGTCCGATGTTATCAAATATATATATTATACCAAAGGAATTTTCAAAATTTTGATTATGTTTCAATTAATTGCATGTTGAATTTTACATTGCAGTCTATGGGCAGCGCATGTTTTATTAGGGTATTGTAAAAAAGTAACTTAAAATTCACACAAATCTCTTGATGAATATATGCATAAACTTCATCTTAATTGAAATATGAAATAAAATGAATCATTTACTGCAGATATTTTGAAAAAAATAAAATTTTCTTCTTTTCATCAAGGGAAGATAACTCATTTAAAAAGTTTAGGGTGCAAAATGGCTGACTTCTTATATGTTGTCAGTCATGTGAATTTGGTTTATATTAGTTTAGTTGTTATCTAACAAATCTTATTTAACTATTTTAAAATGATTCAATATTCTTCAATATCCCTTCATTGTACATTGAATACCTGCAAATAATCACCAATTAATAGGGGGGGGGGGGGTTCAATCTCCTTCTTTTCGAGTGACGCTTCGCTTTCTGAACCCACCCTACTTTTCAAGCACAAAACCGAAATTGAAAATGTTGGCCACAGTGTCGCTTTTTCATTCGATATCTAATGAAAAGTGCTACCAGTATTAAAGTGTCATATATCAATGAAATGGACATGAGCTCCTCTATCCACAAAATAAATGCAATAAACATTCTAGCAATTTATACCCCTCAAATAACCAGCCAAAACATCAGGTTCTCCCTTTATTTCAAAATTTTGACCCGGTCTTTCGTTCAAAACTATCCCCTGCCACCAAAGTTTAAACCTGAAATGGTTATCTTTTCTTTCCGTAATAATAGTTTATGGTCATAATATAAATTTCAAAGTTTAAGGCAGATCTGGAGGTTAATGTCTTGACCACCCACTCTCATTTATCATATTTGATATAACTTGCTGGTTTATAAAAAAAACAAAGAATTGGGCCGGAATTCCTCATCAAGTGGTTGCGAATTTCACAATTTATGTATGAGTCATTCTCAAAAAAGGTGGTATTGGGTTGTTACAGGGCACTAGAAAGTATAATCCTTGATTTTTGCCAAGTTTCACTTTTGTGATACCTTTGGATATATATTAGCATACATATTAGTACATATGCAGTTAATTTTAACAAAACATTAAATATTTAGAAAGTTTATAAGTTAATTTTTATACATTATTTGACTGTTACCACTCAGAGTTTGCGATTTTAAATAGATTTGTAAAGGTAGTAAGACCCTTTCTTGTTAAAATAATGGGGTCAAGGGATGAAAGGTATGTAAAATACCTCTCTCAAACAAAAAGACGAAGAAAATATATGAACAATATTTTTCAGTGAGATCAAGTATGTCTGTTACCTGTTTTTATGTCCTTGGTGTAACGAAACAAAAAATTGGTGTGTAAGAGTTGTCATTCTTAGTAATTTGAATGATAAATGATGCCTCCCTATTCCCATCATAAAGCTATAAACAATGATAGAAGACAAAATAACTGAAGATGAAATTTACTTTATTTTTTTTTCTGCTAAGTAAGTAGAAGTAAACGTGTAACTTTTGATATTGTCTTTGGGCTAACAGGAAATACTAGGAAAACGAAATATTTAGACACTCTGAAAAACAAACAAACTATTGCTATGTGTTGCTGTAACAGATAGCATGCTCTTTAACTCTGAGGGAGCAGTAATTATTTAGTAGGGACAAGTTAATTCATAAATATATCCTTGGTGTAACAGTCCTTGGTGTAACACGAAATCAAAGTTACACCATAGACCATCTTTGTTATCCCAGGGACAAAAATTTACATAATTTATTTTGGGGAAAAGATATGATGAAATTATCAAATAAAATATATCACAATGTAACACATTTGTTAGTTTATGCTGTTATATAAAGTCAATGCATCTGTTTGCTGTAGAACTAGATTATTTCTCAATCATGCAATATTTTGTTACTCCAAAGACACAAAAATTAAACACCAAGGACATATGACCTTAAATATCAATTTAAAAAAATTCAGTATTGTCAAATCAAATCGAATTTATCAATACAAGTATAATTAATATTAAATTTGATATCGGACTGGTAGCTGAAGCAAACTTTTCCCTAAAAAATCTAATCTGACTTTAAAAAAAAATGTGCTACCAAGGACTTTTGATGTTACACAAAAGAGTATTTTATTTCCTATGCATGTACTTCTGAGAGAAAAATTAATAAAACCAGTATTGTATTTATACATTTTATGACAGATTATGCAATGTTTTCAAACAGAAGTATAATGAAATACTAAAAGTATTCATCATCTAGATCGAATGTTGTCCATGGTGTAACGCGTTGTGTCTTTTGTATAACAAACTTTTAAAATTTTAACCCTGAACTTGTAGAGAATAACAGTTACTTGTATAATTATCTGCTGAAATGTGCATTTGGTCATTTTGAATGCATTTTAAATACATTCAATCTGTCAAAACAAATTAAAATATTAAAACTTTAATAACATTTGGACTAACATAATTGTCCCTGGAGTAACATCCCTTTTTTGTTTTTATTTTCAAAGATTTTGAAGAAATATTGATTTTTTTTTACTTAAGGTTATTTTTCATGTCACTTACAAGTGTCTACCAAAAATAAATCAGCCAGTAAATGGACAAGAAGTTTTCAGTGTGCAATACAATGTCATAAGATAGATGCATATTTCTCATTCACACACTAAATATGAAAATTTAAGGAAAACGCACTATTGAATTCTTGTTTTATGCTTAAATTCAAGAAAAAACTTTAGAAAATTTAACTTTAAAAACAAACCAAATGCATGAACAATTAAATTTAATGAAATTTATGAATATTTCTTATGCGTTACACCAAAGACTGTTTTCTTTTTACGTGGTTGTAAATATCATATTTTTATAGATTTTTAAGTGGTGTACTGTTGGCATATTTTGGCAAACAAACAACATGATATGCCCAATACAAAATATAATAAATTCAAGCTGGTTGTAAGTACTTTGTTTTTAAACAAGTGGTTCTTGAGAAAATCCACCTTTTTTGAGAATGACCCGTATAGAACTTCATTGGCATCATACATGTGTAAACATATCCTCTTCCATGAAATGAAGATAAGACGTTTTTCTAAAATCAAATACATTTTCTTTATATGGCCATAAGTGCCTCGCACAGGAACCCGAATTCCCGACTCAGGGCTATGAATGTAATTATTTAGGAAGATATTTCATATAGACATTATAATTATACATTTAGTTAGTTTTTCTCAAATACATAGGATAGTAAAGTAAAGCTTCTATTAAGATAAGATACAGTTTTAATGATGCCTTCACTGATATCAAAATCATGTATTTATTTGGGCTTTTTTCCACATGTGTTGGAGTAAGGAAGAATATTTTTGAAAATCTGTCCTTTTCTAGCAAAGGACTTTATGCGATATTATGCATTTATTGTCCCGAAAATAAAAGTTTTAAGATAATTAAAATAATATTGAAAGTAAGTGTGTAAAAGGTTATCACCACAGTGACGTCAAAAAGTATAAATGACGTCAGGAAAATTGTTTAATTTAAAAAAAAAGTTTCCTTTTAAGATAGAAATCGTTATCGCTACTCCTATGGATGTTTTCCGATGGTTTTTTAATGGCAATCATCGAGCGCATGCTTGCTCAAGTACCATTTTTAAGTATGATGTGTATGATTATATGAATAAAAACAAATGTATCGAACTATGCTACATGTATATACTTCAAAAGAAGAAATGTGAAGGAGAAATGAAAATATTTTCGTCAGTTTGCAAAATTTGGGGAATTAGATCATTTACGTGACGTCAAAGATAAATAGCTAAGGGACAATGGTGACTAATATCAAGAAAAAAGTGATAGACATCCTCTGCATAATGTTTTTGAAGGTTTGATTTTTATTCAATGCTAATTAAAAATTGGTTTAAATTTGGGACATATTTGACCATATCAAATATAGTCCTGCCCGCCGATAAGGCCCAGGCAATGGTGATGTCATCAATTTCAAAATATAGATTTCTCTTATCCCATGAATGTTTCACCAATGAGATTTGAGGGTATAGTTGTTTTTTTGTGTAGTTTAACGTTAAATTGTGGTTAGCCCGGTAGGATGCCACTTTCTACTAAAATACTTTATAACATTCATGAACGTATCTTGTATTTGATTTGTATTGTAAACTGTAAATTGTAATATAAAATTTCTTAAAATCCATATGTTGAATTCAGGATAAAGCTCAATTCGTTACACTTGCTTAAGCTTACGCTGAATAATAACTTCAAAACGGAACAAAACGTTCAACAAGTTGTATTTAAGTTAGTGAAATAAACGGTGCATGGTATTCCAATGAAAATTTCGAGAGAATAACTTAATAACGTGCGGAGATTCCAGCACGGACGGTCCGATATAATTATGTACACAAAATCGACGCTAACGTGCGGAAATCCAGCACAGTTAGTCCGATATCACACACACCCCACTAACGTGCGGGGTTACAGCACAGTTAGCCCAACATTACACACTCATTGCCAACGTGCGGGGTTCCAGCACAGCCAGCCCAACTGTTCTCTTCGAGGTCTTCAACTCTTCTCTCCTATTTAATTTTTGGAAGGCATTTATCTTTTTTCGATAACAAAAAGTTGTTAGATGTAATGACATGCTAGAAAAATAAACATTCACACATATAGCTGTTAAGATAATTTCACACTTCTATTGTCCAACAATTATTTAATTTGCCTGGAGATGAAGTTAAGAAGATATCAGAGACTAGTGTCAAGAGGATTAACATTTTTTTCACATGAAATCATCTCCGTTTGTTTGTTTGGTTATTTTTTTTTGTTACAAACTATATTGCGTAATTAACCGGAGAAAAAAAATTAAAATTAAGTTATCATAGCAGCTTGTAAATTTTAAATCAATAACCAGATTGTTATAGATAAGTTTAGAAATCTTTGATTTTAAGCTTTTAAATGTTTGGAACTAAAAAATGGAATCATATGACCAAGTAGTTTTCAATTGAGTTAAAACGAAAAATTGTTCAAGGACGACGCACTTCGCACGACGGATTTGCATAACAATTGAACAAGACCAATTGATTGAATCAGGTGACGTAAAACATATTTTTAAAGTACTGCCATTTGCATGTGCGACAATGACAATGTGACGTTACGATAGCTACACAAAAGCAAATACATATTCTTCGTTTCATTCAGGCATTTATAATAGTCAATTAACAGTAGTCGAGTTATATAATAATAATAATAATAACTAGACACGATCTCGTTGCGAGCAACGAGTGGGTCTTCCGTCCGATTTTTGAGAAGAGGAGTTAAAACACTTCATTTTTAAGACAAAATTGTTAATCTACGCAAAAAAAAAAGAAAAAAAAGTCGGTACCCGGGGCTTGAACCCGGGTCGCCTGGGCACATGTCCACGACTCTATCGACTGAGCTACTCGGACTCTCGCTTCAGGACTTTGACGCTTTATATCTCGGACTGCCTTGATCGATTTTAAAAAAAATTACATATTCTGAATCAGTAAGAGGGTCACTATAAAGTGTAACAATTTCAAAGTAAAAAAAATAAAAAAAAAAATAAAAAAAATAAAAATTCAATTTTTCAAATTTTCTTCCGGTGACGACCGGAAGTGACGGTGGACATTCTCTTGACCAAGGTGCACCACAAAAACGGTAGATCTATCATCTCTGAAAATTTCAGTCGTGTATCTTTACTCGTTTTTGAGAAACCTGACAGACAAAATTTACTTTTTAAAATCGTAAAAGGACAATAACTTCCGACCGGAAGTGAATTTTCAAAAAGTGATTTAAATGCATAAAAAACAAATAAAAATGCGTTTATCTCCAAAATTTGAACGAAATCGATCCAGCCATCTCCGAGAAATCGTCTGCACAACATCGGTAAAAAAAAGAATAATAATAATAACTAAACACGATCTCGTTGCGAGCAACGAGGAGGTCTTCCGTCCAATTTTTAGACGGTGAAATGACCTTGCTTTTGATCTTCGTTAACCAAACATATCTGGAAACTGAGGTGGGATCTAAAAGAGCTATGGATAAATGACAATAGACCCTCTTGAACCTAAATTTGAAGAGTCACGCAACGTATCACAAAATATTTTACAGTTAGAATTTATTACTTAAATACTTTAGAGCCCTCTCGGCCCGTAATTTGAAGGGCCAGTTCCTTTTTCTTGATGTTAATTGAAAGCTCTTGTTATTTCAAAACCATTTAGTTCAATAAGTGTTTACAGATTATGTACCGTTCTCGAGATATCTCAAAAAGATCGCTTTAGGGGCCAAACTCATAACTCCTTTTAAGGACCGAATAACAATCAAATTATAGTTGCATATCATTAAGCACATTATTTTGAGCATCTTTTGTTCAACATTGCTTTTCAAAATTTTTCTCCAATTTCGGATATTGATGATCAAAATTTTGGACTTCTGACCCCTTAAAATATTCCTTATTACGCAACAAAGGAGCAAACACTTATGGATAGATAAACATTGTTATTATGAACATAATTGCTTTTATAACGTATCACAAAATATTTCACAGTTAAAAGGTATTAATAAAATACTTTAGAGCCCTCTCGGCCCCTAATTTAAAGGGCCAGCCCCTTTTTCTTGATGTCAAATAAAAGCTCTTGTCATTTTAAACACATTTGGTTCAATAAGTCTTTATAAATTATGTACCGTTCTCGAGATATCTCGTAAAGATCAATTAAGGGGCCAACCCTCTAACTCCTTTAAGGGGCAGGATAACAAATAAATTTTGGTTGCATATCGTTAAACACATTATTTTGAGCATCTTTTGTGCGTTATTGCTTTTCAAAATGTTTCTCCATTTTGAGATATTGATGATCAAAATTATGGACTCTGGCCCCTAAAAATCCCTTATCACGTAACTGAAGGGCAAACACATATCATGTATAGATAAACAAGGTTACGATGAACATAATTGCTTCTATAACATCACAAAATATTTCACAATTTTAAGTTATTGCTTAAAGACTTTAGAGCCCTCTCGGCCCCTAATTTGAGGGGCCAGCCCCTTTTTCTTGATGTCAAATAAAAGCTCTTGATTTATTTAAATATTTTTGTTCTATATGTTTTAACAAAATGCTTTCGAGAAAAGATTCAAAGAAAACCAAGGAAAATCATAACGCCTTTTTAATCTTAATTTTCGAGCTCGGGCGAGCTCCGGCGTTTAAGAGATCAATACGATTAAAGACCATTAGACACTATTTCAGTCTTTCGTCTATCAGCCCTGAAAAGTTCAACATCATATCTTAAATAGTAAAAGAGGAGTTCTTGTGACAAAATACCCCTATAAAAAACGATAAATCCACAATATCTCAAGACAGGAAGTGATGCCATCAACAACAAAAATTTCCAACAAGGTGCAGATCAATACCTATCAGATCTGAAATTTTGACGTAAATCGGTCGAGCCGTTTCTGAGAAATTGCGTGCACAAAATCGGTAAGAAAAAAAAGTAATGATAGGGAAAAAGAAACCTAAGAAAAACAATAAGGTCTTCCGTTGGAAACGGAAGACCTTAACTAGAGCAGAGCTCGTTGCAGAGCAACGAGTGGGTCCTCCGTTAATGTCGAGAGTAAAGCTATATGTTCCTGTAAGACACAGAGTTCTTAAACCAATAACAAGTGTACCTTAAAGAAAAATATTTAAAAAAATCGAATAATTCTTGGTACGATTTAACAAAATCCGAATGATTTTGAGTACGAATAAACAAAAACATTCACGATTACAAGAACGACTTAACCAAAAAAATCCGAACATGTCAAAGTAAGACTTTAAAAAAATCGAATTATTTTTGGTACGAGTTAATTTCACTTTGAACTTTACGCTATTTTTTAAAACCAACAACACGGAATCAAAATTTCCGAAAAAATCGATTTTTAACCCCCAATATCTCTGCAATGCATCGTCCGATTTTAAAACAGATTTCAGATTTGAATTCACCATTGCAAGTTCTATATGACTGTAATATTGTCTTTTTTTGTTCAAAAAAATGAAAATTTACGAAAATTGGAACCACTTCCGGTTTTGGGCAAAATCGATGAATAAAATTTTAAACCCCCAGTACACCATAGAACTGATACATTTATCATCAGTAAAAATTTCAACCCGATATCTTAAAAGTTTATGGAGAAATCCTCCGGACAAAATCACTTATTTCAAAAATTAAAAATGGCCGTAAAATTTGAACGGAAGTGACGTAAATGCTGAAATTTTAACATCGTTGAGGCATGATAATTTTACAAAAGTTCTGAAAATTTCATGAAAATTAGATGAAAACTTTTTGAGATACAAAGCCAAGAAGGAGTCAGAAAAAAAATTAAAAATAAATTAATAACTAGAGCAAAGCTCGTTGCAAAGCAACGAATGGGTCTTCCGTTAATGTCGAAAGTAGAGCTTTAAGTTCCTGTAAGAAGCAGAGTTCTTAAACCAATAACATAATTAACTTAAACAAAAGGTAAAAAAAAATCGAATAATTCTTGGTACGACTTAACAAAATCCGAATAATTTTAAGTGAATTACCAAAAACCTTTGCGATTTCAAGAACGACTTAACAAAAAAATCCGAATGTGTTCAAGTACGACTTAACAATTTTTCGAATTATTTGAGGTACGAGTTAATTTAACTTTAAACAAAAGACTATTTTCTTTACCAAGAACGCGGAATCAAAATTTCCGGAAAAATTAATTTTTAAACGCGAATATCTCAGCGATGCATCGTCCGATTTTAAAACGGATTTTAGTGTTAGATTCAGCTAAATAAGTTCTACAAAACACGTTTACGTTTTTGAATTCATCAACAAATTTATTTTTTCGAAAAAATTGATTCACTTCCGGTTTCGACCGGAAGTGACGGATTCTGACTTTTTGTCAAAATGCCATAAGTAAATTGAGAAATAGACAATAACTAAAAATTTCAAATCTCTATATATAACCGTTTAAAAGAAAATGACTGGACAAAATCGCTTTTTGAAAAATTTGAAATTGACGTAATAAGAAAACGGAAGTGGCGCCATTGTCAGCTTTTGATAGCTTTGAGGGACATAATTTTTTCATTATCACTGAAAATTTCATGAAAATCGGTTGAATAGTTTTTGAGATATAAAGCCAAAAAGAAGTCAGAAGGAAAAAGAAAAAGAATGACGTAACGTAAAAACGAAAGTGACGTTTTCATGGAAACTTTAAAAACTTTGAGGTATATTAGTTGCACATAATCTCTTAAAGTTTCATCAAAATCGAAGGAAAACTTTTTGAGTTATGAAGCCGAAAATGAGTCAGAAAAAGAGGCATAATAATAATAAAAAGAAACCGAAGAATAACAAGAGGGTCTTCCGTTGGAAACAGAAGACCCTAATAAAAAGAAACCGAAGAATAACAAGAGGGTCTTCCGTTGGAAACAGTAGAATAACAGAAGGGTTTTCCGTTGAAAACGGAAAACCCTAATAATAATAATAATAATAATAATAATAATAATAATAAAAAGAAACTAGAGCCTAGCTCGTTGCAAAGCAACGAATAGGTCTTCCGTCGCATCTGCTTGTCGGAAAAGGATTGCAATCAGTCTGATTAAAAGCACCCTTCTCCTTACAGGGTCTGACAGGTATTAATAGGGGGTCATCTTCACACGACCTAAACTTCTGACCAATCAGGGCTTTAGAAAATTTATTGGAACTTTTTAAATGAAGACAACAAATTAATTAATTCCTGCTTTCTATGTAACCCCCAGACTGAGTATTGAAGAGTTGCACCTCTCATTAACAGATAAAGGCACGTATTTGGTAACTGAGAGTATATTTAGGTTGTATGCAAATATGGAGGTCATGTGAAGATGATCTGTTGTCGATACCTATCAGACCCTAATGAGTGTATGCACCATGCAGAAGGGTGGTGATTTTAATCAGACTGGATTGTCAATATGATAAAAGTAAGTTCAGAAAATCAAAAATAAACGATGACGCCTTCTCCAACCTGAGGGTGCGCTGTACGAGAGGTGCTCAGCGGGAGGGACAACTCTCTGTATAACGTTTGGTCATGCAAGCACTCAGCATCGTTTTTGCTTCGGGGAACAAATTTATCCGAAATGTATTAGCAAGCAAATAAAAGAAAATTACTGAAATCTTCAAAATCTAATCCGTGGTAGTGGTAGGGGAGGGGGAAGTTGTGAGGCAGCTATAACTTATTTTGTTTAATATAATTTGTTTTCAATTTGCCATAAAAATTGATATATCTTTCTACTTAAATGTGTGTTGGGGAAGGGGGGAAACAATGCCCAAAAATTTAATTTCCTTTGTTATTTTAAGGGAAATTTTGGTTGTGAGAAAGGGGGAGAGTGCTCTCTGTGGACCAACTGGCGGTTCTATGAGCAACCTCAGAAATAATTCCTCCCCTCCCCACTAAGAAAAAAAATCATAACTAAAGTATTTCTCTATTAGAAGCTAATGGATGCTTCTTTTTCTTATAGTGACACTGAACTTGCTCAAATGATCAAAGTTCAAGTCAGGACATATTTAAGTACATGTCACAAGCAATCTTTGTGTCAAATTTTAGCTTCTAATTATTTCCATGTTATATGACAGACAGGAAAGAAGCATTTTTGTCAAATGACCTTGAACTTGCACAACTGACCCTGGGTCAAGTTCATGACACATCCTCAGGTCATCGGCAATCTTTAAATGAAAAAGCAACTCCCAATGTTTCTCCTTAAAAACAGTATAAAGCAGACACAAATTATGAACTTCCCAAAATAACCTTAGAACAAAATCATTACACACACTGAGGTCACAAGCAATCTTTGTGTGAGAAAGAATTTTCAATCTTTTTTTCATAGAAATGATATGGAACGGACACGATTTGTGCACTTTTTTCTGCAAGTGACCTTGATCTTGCCCAAATATTTTTTTGTCAAGGTCATGACACACCCTCAGGTCCAAAGCAATTTTTGTTTTAGTTAATAGTTTGTACTTTTTAATATGCCTGTATTGACCAATGTTTTGTATGCACATTTGCACTCTCCTCTCATCGTCGGAACCCACGTGTTTTCTATCCATTACACTGCATTGAAAGCAATGAACCCGTGGGTTCCGACGATGTCTCATCAATGACATGTGTCAATTTGAATCTAAATGATTTCTAATTGGTATGGTTTTCAAAGCTTTTGAAAAGTTTTGAAACTGAATTCCTACAGTTCTAAATTTGAGGTTAAAAATACAAATAAATAGGAAGATGAAGCGAAAGCCATAAAGGCATTATTGCTTCTGTTTTATACTATTTTAGAGATAACAAGATATCTGTGAGCCAATGCTCACTAGTGATACCCCCGCTCTGATGTGAATATGCAAAATAAACAAAGTCGTCATTTAACAGGAAGTTGATGCTCACTTGGTACAAAAAATATATCCCACGATATGGCATGCCTTAACAAATACTGTGTAAACATTTAAAGCATCTGCGATAAAAAGGAGCTGAGGAATCTTTGACGAAAATTTGTTTCAAAATTTTGGCTTAAAAATAAACAAAGTCGTCATTTAACAGGAAGTTGACGTCCGATTGGTACAAAAATATATAACATTTTTGAATAAGTTTACTCGTTATATCACAAATGAGATAATTTTATTCCTTTGCCCTGAAAATTGCTGAATCACACCGGAAATAGTTATATTGCCCTCCCGGGGACAGTAATATTTCACAGGAAATAGTTATATTGCCCTCCCGAAATTGTTATATCACCCTCGCGTGCGATAATTCTGCATATTAATTACGTCGGGTTCGAAATTTAGCCAAGCAAACGTAAAAAATTCCTCGAAAATCAAATTGTCAAGACAGCGTCTGCTATTCAGAGGAACTTACTTTAATAGTTTAATTTGAAAAAAACTATCATTTTTATTTAAAGCACCGATCGACATTTTACAAAACTTCTTATTACATTTATTTGATTTGTAAGATATGAAGATGAGTTTATAAAATACACTTGTTAATAAGGTAAACATGTTCTTAAACTGATTTTGATTTTTAAAAAATGTTATATAACATATATAACATGTCTTCTCGGGTGACAATACCAGAATATTTGTCCTTCGGTGACCTCTGTCACCTCGGGCAAATATTCTGGTATGTCGCCCTCGAAGCCATGTAATATATGTATAATATCCCACGATATGGCATGCCTAAACAAATAGTATGTTAAAATTTCAAGCATCTGCAATAAATAGTTGCTGAGATAAATTTGACATGAATTTTTGTTACGGACGGACAGACAGAAGGACAGAAGGACAGACGGACACACAAGGGTAAAACAGTATACCCCCTCTTCCTTCGGAGCGGGGGTATAAAAAATAAAATATTCTGCTGAGTTTTTAAAACTCGATTAAATTTCAATTGCGCTTTCGTAAATTGAAATTCTGAGGATAAAATTAGAAAGTCCGTGTTAGAGAAGTTCGAAGAAGTTATAAAACTGCGCATAGATGTATTGAAAGACATTCAATGGGTATCGTCTGTAGCCACGGTCTGGAATCCGTATATGCAGACATACATTGTATGTAGTACATCGCTACACGTTTACCTCCTCACCTACAGCCATACAAATGAGGGTGCAACCTTCATGTACACATGCATATTATTATAGTTCTGGAAACTATTTATCTTGTATTTTAATAGATTGGGTATACATATATTGTTGACATACAATTAGTATTCCACTGGCTGTAGCTAATCTTGTAAGCATATTAAGTTGCATTACAACCTCATGCTACACAGCTTCAATAAAAAGTTGTTTTTTTTTTTTATCAATTTTCATATAATTAGCAATAAATAATTAAAAATTTCCAAGAACACATATCTATCTCACTTAAGTGTAACTTTGAGAAGCGCATATATTTTTGGGAGGCATATCTGTCGCTATATTATAGTCTGTAAGTTAAGTGAACTATCATGGTATTCCAAAGAAAGAAGAAATCTGTCGACACTTGCAGTACTTTGATGATTTCTATGGCGACCGACTGCATTGCATAATGTAGTCGTATTTCATAACTTCTAAATCCCAGAAACAAGTTTCCTTTGACTTAAAACTTTTAATTATAATATATATTACTCTTCTCAGAACTATAGAAGTTAAGCGTGTTCAACAGGTTAATTTATTAACCACATTTTCAGATTACGATCTCTCACATCTACTGTGAAGATGATTGACTTCGAATAAAAGCCTTATTGTTTTAATTGACCACTGTAGTGAAAGCACCCTTCGATACCCATTAACCTTCGATAACCTTCGATATATTGTTACTCAATTACATAACAATTGATGATCTGCAGCCATAAATAACTTGGGGCTATATATTCTCAGCTGTGTGCGCTGAAGCTACACAAGATTTTCGGCCGCCCGTGGCGATTGAATTAACACAGACTGGCCGATTTCTGACCGACTGTTCGTTTTAACAGTTTTACAATGAAACGAACGACCATGTAGAAACACTACAGAAGTGATAAATATGTGACCGATAGAACCTTGAACAGTGGGACGGACAACTCCGGAATGGACATTTTTCCGGCTTTGCGCACCCCTTTCCGCTTAAGCTATCTTAGTGATATTTTTGTAAAAAAGTGGGGTTTTTTCTTCTAAAAACATTTATGAAATAAAAAAAGGAACATTTTTAGATAGTTTTTTTTTTTATTCAGCTTTAAAATTTCCTCCCCCATGGGAAAAAATGTGATAAAA
>WFKH01011925.1:29886815-29897505 GCA_016163765.1 Magallana hongkongensis | reverse complement strand
GTTGTAGATTTTTTAAGCAGAATACAAACCTAAAATCCATTTTAAAATCAGAAGATGCATTGCAGAGATATTGGGGTTAAAAAATTGATTTTTTCGGGAATTTTTATTTCGCGTTCTTGGTTAAAAAAAATAGTTTAAAGTTTAAAGTTAAATTAAATCGACCCATAAATAATTCGATAATTGTTTAGTCATTCTTGAACATGTTTAGCTTTTTTTTGGTTAATTTGTTCTTTGAATTGTTAAGGTTTTTGTTAATTCGTACTTAGAGTCATTCGGGTTTTGTTAAGTCGTACCAAGAATTATTCGATTTTTTAAATCTTTTATTTTTAATTACTCTTGTTATTGGTTTGAGAACTATTCTTTCTTACAAAAACTTCTAGCTTTACTTTCGACATTAACAGAAGACCCACTCGTTGCTTTGCAACGAGCTTTGCTCTAGTTTTTTAAAAACTTTTCTGCACTGGGTATCCTGACCACCGACCTGTTTGTTTGCTGTATTTAAAGAAAATAAACATTTATTTAATATTACTTTGCTTAATTATTTGTTCTGATTTCATCAACGTTTATGATAATTTTTTAACGGATTTCTTTACAAAAATAGGAAAATATTTATTTTGTCTAAAAAATTTCTGAACAACCCTCGTACATCGCTAACCTATTGTTCTTACTGTTGATATCTTTAAGTGAAATATCGGCGCAATGATTAATGCCATTAAATCAAAAAAATGTTTTTGCAGTTCTTGCTGGGGTTTTACATAAATATCCCGGTTATATACAATTATAGCATTTTGATAAGGTTACTACATAGTTTTTTGTTGAGTACACTCAACAAAACTTCTAAGTGTTCACCCTAATAAATATAATAAATTTAAAATTTTGAAATAAAATTATGTGAAATTTTTAATATTTTGTAACTGATATGTCTTCTCATCAATAGCACAGATAAAACAAAACAACACCGATTGAAATCATTTACCCGTGACGAAACGTCAAAACATAATATTGGTATTTTTCTGCGCATGCTTAATATGATTGTCATTATTTTGTGACTGATTTTAGTCTTTGGTAAGTTTAAATAGAAAACCAAATAACATGGCCAAAATGATCACTGCAAACAAAACCAGAGCCGTTGGAATATCGGGGTTTGCATTGTTTTCACAACAGATCGCATTCACTTTAAATTGCTGTTTGTTTTGACCTCGACATTGTTTTAAATTATAAGCAATCCGAAGGAACGTTATTTTGTTATAATTTTTCTATTTCGTAAGCGTAATATCATTTTCATCGGCAAATTAAAACAATCCAAAAGCTCTGAGCAAAATTCAACCAAACCGGAAGTGTACGTGATATGTAGCAAAGTTCAACTTCTCGGGTCGCAACCTGAGGTCAAGGTCAATGCATCGTTCTTCACAATTCAAAAGTTAAGTGCAAATCAGTCACCCTGACGGCAAGACAAATAAATGTGATTATTTCATATATGAAATACATTATACTGGGTGAACACTTAGAAGTTTTGTTGAGTGTATATTGACCGAGGAGGAAGTTCGAGGTTGATATACTCTCAAATGGTCTCTAAAATCATGTATTTACCGATATCAAAAGGCTATAATTGTTTTATTATAATAAATCAAATATTGATACTCTTCAATAGCATAATAGTAAAATATTTGGTTCAAAATGTATACTGTGGTTTCATCAATATTCGTTGAATGCGAATTTTCGTGGATTTTATTGTTAAGTTGATCCACGAAATTAAATATTCATTGAAACGCAATTTTTACTTACATTTTGTATTGAGAGAATCATTGGCCGCGAATTTACGTATCCTTGAAACTGGGATTTTCATTGAATCCATGAAAATTGATACCCACGAATATTTACGAAACAACAGTATGCGTCGATTTCGCTATTGTGACGTTATAATGGTGCACATGCCAATAACTGTTTTTAGTCATTAAAATCTATTTTTAGTAAAGTGAGGTCAATAAATTTTCTATTTTAAGTATATCAAGGTCAATAACATAATTTATAGCACGATCACGTGACAGCAATCGACCAATCATATGCTTTGGAAAAATACGATAATATGATTATTCTAATTATTATTATTTCCCATAATCATTGAAATTAGGAATATTTTTACTTTGTAAGTGCGATTTATGTCATATCGTATAAAATATTGTCAAATAAGTCTCTTCTACATGGCTGTGAAACTATTCAGTTATTCTTAACATGCCCGCCTTATGAAGCGTCTCTTTTGATCTGATGATCTGCGCCTGGCAACTCGACGTGGTCCGACACTTTGATGAAGTTACTGTTAAAATGATAATTTTATATCATATCCTTGACAATTTAAAAGTTTTGGTTAAAGAACTTTTAAAAAACAATTAAATGACGTTTACTTATATTACAAAGCTATTTTTAAACAAACTCTTTTTAAACGCGCTTAAAATACAGACGTTTTTTAATATGTCGTACGTCATTAGTTTCGGAGAGTGGTGATCAGATACGGAATCGGTAACTCACACTGTGGAATCCGGAAAATCGAATCACACACTGTAAAATTTACTTTATTGAAAAAGAAAAATTGATAGGTATATAATGAAAATGTATAACAATGTATAAACTAACTCTCTCTCTCTCTCTCTCTCTCTCTCTCTCTCTCTCTCTCTCTCTGTATATAATCATTTATATCAGCGTTTTCAAATCAGGGGAAATTGTGTCTGCTTATCAATTGCATGTATTTAAAGAAAACATACTTACCTACACACTTGTTCATTTCTGTGTCCCACTGTGTGCCTGGACAACACCCTTTAAACAGCCTGAAAAATGAAGTCAATAAAATATGATTTGTTTTATTATCAAAGTAACCAATATAATATTAATGATTAGAATTGGCTCATTTTTCCCTAATAAACGATCCAAGATTTGTGTCTAAGTATCATGTTTAAAAAAACTCAAGTATACTTTTGAGGTACCTGTAGGTCCCTACTCAGCACTTTTTGGTTGAATGGAAGGTTTTTTTTTTCTCTTGAGATTATTTATTACGGCACTTATGTAATTATAACCAAACAACCCCCCCCCCCGTAAAAAAAAGACAAAAGCATCACAAATTTCAGGTTTTATTTTTCTTCTTGTTTATAGCATAGAAAAAAAACCACTTAATGAACACGAAAGAATTATTACGAAATTTGAACTCTGTTTTCAATTTCAAGGTTAAATGACTTATATGTACACAAACATTTTCTCAAAGATAAACCAAATAAATTACATCAATATCAAATTAAGAGAGTTACATTGTTAATACATTTAATTTCATTGGTTTTAAAGAGACATTAGAATAGTTTTCTTACTATCCTTAATGGTCATAATATTTGATTAACATAATTAACGCACATATTTTTCATGTTTAATAACAGCATTTGAAATTTAAATCATGAAAAATATAAGTTATACTTGATCTCGATAATATAATAATAATTTTCGTTTCTAGCATAGCTCATTGTTTTGTACAAAGTATTTCCTTTTTGAAGGAGTAAATTGGTTACATTCATATTTAGATCAAATTATAGCAGGATAATTTTTAAGCGGTGCAGTTTATGTCCTATATGGATACTACATTTTCAAGTGTAGTGTTGTTTCTAAGTGTTAAATTGTTTAACTACTTCCACTTATAAGAAAACCTTAATCAATAAATTAATGACGAAGTTGTTGGAAAATCAATGAAATCTCTGTTTTTTATATCCCACTGGGCTAAAACGAGCTTAAAAGTACTATAATATATTGACTTTCAATGGTTCACGTATTTTGACCAAACCATGCACAGTTTGTTGAATAATATCACCGATAAAACTCACTTTTATTTTTTTTCCCAAAATATGCTGTATTAATCTTAAAAGAAAGAAAGCATTATTAGTTTTTAAATTGTATTCTCTTGTTATAAAAAATCTGCACTGCAGAGCTGAGTACAACGAACTACAATGTTTACGATTAGGAGACATAGCTCAGATTTTTTAGGTCACCTGAGACACTCAGGTGACCTATTGCAATTTGTCTTTGTCCGTCGTCGGGCGTCGTGCGTTAACAGTTTTACATTTTTAACTTCTTCTTGAAAACTACAAGGGCAATTGTAACCATTTTTGGTGTGAAACATCTCTATGGTAAGAGAAATCTAAATCGTAAAATGCATAGCTCTACCACCCCCAAGACGCCACGGGCGGGGTCAAATATGCAAAAAAAAAAGCCAAGTTTTCAAAAATATCTCCTTCTCTACTCCCACACATGTGAGAGAAAAACTGAATGCATGGTTATGATGTCCATGAAGCCTCTATCAAAATTGTGAAATTCATGGCCCCTGGGTCAGGGGTTCAGGCCGTAGGGTGGGGCCATTATGGCCATATAGTAATAATGTATCAAATCTTAGAAAATATTCTTCTCTACTGCAATATATATTTGTTAAAAACTCAATACATTGTCATGATGTCATGATGTCATGATGTCCATGAAGTCTTCTACCTAAATTGTGAAATTCATGACCCCTGGGTCAGCGGTTCAGGCCCTAAGGCGGGGCCAATATAGCCATATAGTGAAAATGTATGAAATCTTAGAAAAATCTTCTTTACTCCCACACATGGGGGGAAAAAACTGAATGCATGGTTATGATGTTCACGAACTCCTCTACCTAAATTGTGAAATCCATGGCCCCTGGGTCAGGGGTTCAGGCCGAGGGGGGGGGGGGGGCGGCCATATGGTGTTAATGCATATATTATGTTTAAAAATCTTCTTCTCTACCCTCACACATCTGTAAGAAAAGCTGACTTCATAATTATGTTAACCAGGAAGTCCTCTACTAAAATCATAAATTTCATGTCCCTTGGAGTATGGGTTTTGACCCAGGGCGGGGCCAAAATAGTCATATAGTGTTTATGCAATTAATGTTTTAAAAAATTGTCTTCTATACTTCTGCTGATACTTAATAAAAATGATTGCATATAAGGAAAGAAAATAAAGCCATATGTCAAAATTTTAAATTTCATGTCTCACAATATAGGGATTTGAATTTAGGGCGGGCTCAAAACACTCATATAGTGTATAGGGTAGGGGTTCTTAATGCAGGGTGTGGCCAAAATAACGGAGTTATCTTCCTTTGCTCCTTCATATTTAGTATTTAATCAAATTGAATATAATGTAATAAGGAAGTTGTATGATCAAAAGAGTTATGCAAGTTTTTTTGGTTTTTTTTATCAATTGAAACAAAACAGTTTTTAAACTTTCTAAATAAACAAATTGACTTGTTAATAGTAAAGTAATAATTGGCTAAAGAAAATCACTAATAAGCAGTGTACATGTGAAAAGATTTTGGTATAAATACCAGATGGTGATTAAATGTCAATGAAGGTTGAATATTCAAAAGCTTGAACAGAAGTGAATAACACATTATAGCTTTTAAAGCTGGGGTTTTTTTTGTTTGTTTTTTGTTTCAATGCCAACAGGGAGAGTTTCCGTCTGCCCCTGGGGATGGGGGATGGGAGGTTGTTTTATATAAAACATGCATGCTAGCCACATTGT
The DNA here is from genome assembly GCA_016163765.1 of Magallana hongkongensis. Classification (NCBI taxonomy): domain Eukaryota; kingdom Metazoa; phylum Mollusca; class Bivalvia; order Ostreida; family Ostreidae; genus Magallana; species Magallana hongkongensis. The sequence continues at coordinate 29,891,937 of WFKH01011925.1, read as the reverse complement.
TTTAGTTTATCTATGAAAACATATACACATAAAACCTATCTTAAAAGTAAACAAATATGGGGAAAATTGTTTTCTATTAGAGCCTTGTACCTTTTCAATATCAGGACATGCACTCTATTATGATCTTTAAGTTTTTCGCTAAAATTTTGGTTTCATAGTCCTTTATGAAAGATTTCAGTCAGGGAGGTGGTTGTCATTACAATATTATAAATTTTCTACTCCAGAATAAACTTATCTAATCATTAAATGCATATATGAGACTCCTCGACAAGTTTGTGGGCTATGGTACTTAGGTGACCGTTAATGCCTACTAGCCTCTTGTTTTGTAAATTAGTTTCCTACTAGGGATATATACAATCTATGTTTATATTTGTTGTTTAGATCTTTTTTATTGACTTAAACATTAATAATGTCATTTGAGAAGAATATATAAGTTGTGTATGTATGGGTTTTTTTCTACTTTGTGTTTTTATTATTACAAGATGTTTACTCTATATCCAGACTTAGTATATTGTTTTTGTGCTATATGCAGGAGGAATATCCGGAGATTTGTTTCCTGTTTAATCCTGGAGTAAACTGGGTTATTATACTTTTTTTCAAACTGCGTTTAGTTGATGTTAAACTTCGACGTACGTCAATTAATCAATAACTTTAACATTTTCGCAAAACAGAACACAAAAGAATAATTATATGGAAAATTGAAAAATAATGCACTGATCCGTAACCTATAAGATACGTCATTGTGTTTGATTATACTTTCATTCTACTTGCTCTTTGATTTTTTGTATAACCCAGCTAATGGTTATTTTAATTTTACTTCGAGTATATGTTTAAATAGGTCTTCCAAGAAGCGCACTGAGAAAACGATTCTAACATTCTAAAAGTTTCTTTTTGTGTTGTTAATTTCCTTTACTTTTTGAATGACTAAAACAAACCAGCTTTAAAACAACTTTCCTGTAAATTTTGACAATGGTTTTCAAAACAACTTTGCCTTTGTCATTTTTTTTTTTACATATAACCATAGGCATCAGCACAGTGCATCCACGAAAAAATGCATTATTGTTTAACATTACGAATGATACGAACAAAATAAACAAATTATATTTAATCTGTGATTCAAAACTCACGTCTCACATGGTCCCTTTTGAGAAAATCCAAGGAGAAGCAAAACACAGCAAATTAATATATATATATTGGCATTTCGTGACATGATATGTATTTTAATTGATTTCATCAAATTTACTAATTATTGTATGAAATCTAGTTGTGTACTTCCTTCCTGGTACTATTATATCGTTTCATAAAATTTAGATTATCCGACACTTATTTTTCGAAAAGGAAAACTATGAAATTTATGTATAATTGGTTTGTTTTGGTATTTAAAACATACTGGAAAACTTTTCTTATTTTAATAAATAAGATTGATCTATACGTTTCTCGTCTTCTAGCGGGTTTATGGAATGAACCATTAGGATAAATACTCACGATAAGAGCAATGTACTATGTACATGACTATAAAAGATATATGCAACCATTAAATGTCCAGATATAATTATGTTTGAAGCCCAATAATATAATTATTAAACAAAACCATAACGATGTAACCATTGAAAACATAATACATATATACAAATGAGATAAACTATTCCAATGAACTTATGTTGGCTTTATCGATTAATAAATGAATATCACATTTTCACGCCCAATAAGTAAATACTAGAAAGAGACAAACAGGTTACATGTATAAACACAAAATGTTATACCAATACGTTTTATATACCAAGCATGTACACTTACGAACAAGGAAATTTAAATGACACATTAAAATGTTTCCTGTAATGCTAAGCCATCTCATACAATGAATTAGGATGTTGGTCAATTAAAAACAACTTGTTCATAAAAGTCGCTGTTTATGATGATGGAGTTTGAAAACACACGTATTGTGTTACAAAAGAGTAACGTGATCTATAAGCGCTTACTTCAAGAAAATTTATGAGCTAATTAATTAAACTATTGATTTTCTCTTAAAATCGCTTTGTATAATTATAAAATTACAGTTTATTGCGGAAGAAATAAAAACTTTAATGAAAACTAGTAATGTTAAATTTCGGGACTTGAATTATAAAACACTTATAAAACGCTTAAAATATAAATTAAGATCAATTCTCTGTAAATATCAAAATTCGGTGGCCTCGCATAGTCACCGATTTTCTTTATATTTCGTAATTTGATACCCTTTTGTAAATGAATATGCAAGAAAACCTTAAAGGGTTGCTATGGGGACAGGTTCCATGAAACAGAAGCAAACGATTGAAAAGTGGCCAATTTAAGCTCTTTTGAATACAAGAGATTTACGAGATTGCAGCATTTTAAGCTATGCAGAATAAAACAATCGCATACTAAATATTGTAAATTTTTAAATTATTTAATTTTTTCATGGGCAAATGAATAGTTTAATAGTGTTACTATGGTAACTAAACAGCAGTAAAAAAAAACATTTTTCGTTTTATTCGACCATAAATAGTTTTAATGGAAAATAGTTAAACTGTTGTTTTACTTTTGCAACAAAGATAATAAAACTGAAAATTGAAGTTCGTTGCTATGGTAACACCAACTAAAATTCACAGAAATCTGCATATTCAGAGGTACCTTTGAAGAATTTTTACTCACACCTTGATCATGATACTTTATAATAAAATTGATCAGAATGACTAAACATGTCCTCAACTTTAATGCAATATCAGTTGAAGTTGCATTTAAGCAAAAGGAATGGCCGTTGCTATGACGTTTTGTACAATTAAGAATTTGCGTATAATTTTCTTTAGTCCACACATTTCCTTAGCAACGGCAGTTTTAACATGCTGAATAATGCTTGAATATTCATGGTATAAAAAGTGGGCATGTTTCTCACAATCGGCAACAAAAAGTGATTGTGCTTTAAAGAAGCATTTTCGCTTGACAGAATCACTACGGTTTTCTTCATTTTTTTCCCCTATTTTTAACCTTGTTACCATAGCAACAAATGTCAAGTTTTTATCTAACATGTATATTTTAAATACAGCTTTAACTCTATGAGTTTGTTCCATGATAACTTCTATGATATTTTAAAAATTTGAAAAAAAAATCATGTTTTGAAAAAAAAATTCAAGTTTCCATGGTAATTTTCTTAGGATTTTGATTTGCCCACCAATGTTGTTTATATAAATTGAAAATTGACCATATACATGTAGTCATTTCAATATTTTATATTTCATAACTTAGATAAGCTAAAGTTACTTTCTATAAGTTGCTTTGAAGGTGCTAAGATTTGCCATTTTTCTACCTTTGGTCTCCATTACCAGGGCAACGGTAGCTCTTAGCAACAAATTTATGGCAACTATCTACTTACTACATCAATATGTATCATTGTATGCAATATTAAGAAAATGGTGACTAGGCGTGCCGGAACCTCTATATAATTTTGATTTTTACATAGAATTGATCTTAACAGTTATTATGTTTCACTGTGCGACCGCTAGAGAAAGCGCAACATAAAATTAAATACACCTAGGTACATATGCATCATTATGACTGATATAAAAAAAAACAAAGTAAGCGTATTGTACCAAGTGGATGTATCAACGTTATTAGAAAAATGAATGAAAATAAAGAAGTAGTTTTTTGTGGGGTTTTTTTCAATTCTTCATTATAACTCTTTTATGTATATATTAAGCAGTTTTGATTGATCAATGAAGTGAACTCTGGATTATAATTTTTTGTTTTAATAAAGAGATTGTGACATCAGAGTTGGTATTTCAAGTCGTATGGTTGTTGTTTTTTTGTTTTTTTTTTTTACCAAAAACAATCATCAGAATTAACTACAGACAACAACATAATATTAACCCTTTTAATGGATGAAGTTTTAACCTGTTATCGCGGGAACATGGAAACTGGTAGCCAAAAGCAATTTGCATGGAAATGTAGGTACAATTATGACGACAGAAAATTAAGTTAAAGGGGCATGGTGATTGAACCTAATAAATTTATGTAAACAAAAACAGAGCACGAGCCTGTTTACATGACAAAGAATTGTGAGCCATGTATCTTGCTTATAACTCTACGACTGACTCTCAAATTTCATTTGATCATTAGAAATGCATTCATAAAGCATTGTAAATAATAATTTAAAAAGCAGAAAAATAAAATTTGACCAAAATCGTGACCATGCCCCTTTAAAGGTAGCTTTAGATCGAATGATCTAGTCGCCAAAGTGTTGCGCCAGCGAGCTGCGCTCGTTATCATACTCATGCTTTCAAAAGAAATTTCTGGTGGAATGTTTATATTTCCTTCTGCCCGTACATCAACGCATTCATTCTCAAATATTTTTATTGAAATCTTGCAAAGTAATCAAACCAAATGTAAAAAAAATATACTTTTGCTTCAAAATAACAAACTAAACGTACCAGTACAATATTGACATTAAGAACTCATTTCGATGCTCGATGATAAATTATCATACTGATAAGTAAACGAAATTATTTGTGTGACCTTGAACATAACGAACAGATTAACTGAAATAAAAAAAAGTCAAATAGAATTGATTTAACATATGTTATTTATCAGTTATGGTGAAACTATATGGTCAGTTCCTATCAGTACTTGTAAATACTTCTCTAAGTTTCTCATTATTGTCAGTAAGTTGTGCCAGTGTATGTTTAAGTTTATCAGTAATGTATAAATTTGTAAGTAATCTTTAAAAGTTTATTTATCAGTTACTTTCTTATCACTTGTAAGTTACTAAGATTTGCAATATATTTTTTTTTCTATATTGAATCTTGGTTACCATGACAATGGATGCACAAATTCATGATCTTTCTATGTTTTACATCAATACATGTACGTATTAATGTACATGTATGAACATGTTTTTAAAAAAATATTGACTTTGTGCACCGGAACAACCATGCACAATTCTGGGTTTTAAATTTATATGTATCCTTAAATTGTATGTTATTCATTACCACTATGTTACAAAAATATCCCATGGGTTAAAGATTTATCCAGGTCAGGTATGAATGTGAAAATAGTTTTTGGTGGTTTTTTTTTTTTTTTTTTTTTTTTTTTTTTTTTTTTTTTTTTTTTT
>WFKH01011925.1:29807012-29819047 GCA_016163765.1 Magallana hongkongensis | reverse complement strand
GATTGCATGGTTATGATGTCCATGAAGCCCTCTACCAAAATTGTGAAATTCATGGCCCCTGGGTCAGGGGTTCAGGCTCTAGGGTGGGGCCAATATGGCCATATAGTAAAAATGTATTAAATCTTAGAAAATCTTCTTCTCTACTCCCATAGATATTTGTTAAAAACTAAATGCATGGATATGATGTCCATGAAGCCCTCTACCAAAATTGTGAAATTTATGGTCCCTGGGTCAGGGGTTCAGGCTCATGGGTGGGGCCAAAATGGCCATATAGTAAAAATGAATTAAATTTTAGAAAATCTTCTTTTCTACTCCCATATATATTTGTGAAAAACTAAATGCATGGATATGATGTACATGAGGTCTTCTACCTAAATTGTGAAATTTAATACCCCTGGGACAGGTGTTTAGGCCCTAGGGTGGGGCCAATATAGCCATATAGTAAAAATGTATTAAATCTTAAAAATCTTTACTCCCACACATGTTGGCAAAAAACTGAATACATGGTTATGAACTCCTCTACCTAAATTGTGAAATTCGTGACCCCTAAGTCAGGGTTCAGGACCTAGCATTTGGAGAGCATTTGGAAAGAGTTGAAGGGGGGGGGGGGTAAACAGTTAATGGAGTTATTTTTCCTTGCTTCTTCCTAATGGAGTTATCTTCCTTTGCTTCCCAGATAGCATGCATACATTGGGCCAACGTTGGGTAATGGTTGGTCCGTTGGCGTTGGGTAAGCAACGTTGGCCCAATGTTAGACCAATGTTGGATAATGGTTGGCCCGTTGGTGTTGGATACACAACATTGGCCCAATGTTGGGCCAATGTCCACCTGACACAATCCCATTCGATTGCCGAAGTTAGTTGGTAACACAACATTGGGCCAACGTTAAGCCAATGTTGTAAAATTTTACCATATTTTAGTCGAGACTATGACACTGGGCCAACATTGATCCAATGTGTGTCATTACTGTTTTTTAAATAATTATTTAAAAGATTTTTGTCGATTACATATATTGCAGGTTATTCATTTATATAGACAGAACATTCAAACATTTGATATGTATAATAGAATTTCCAAAAATTGGGATGTTTAATTAATTTTAAACCTAACTATATTATTAACGGCAATATCATCGAAGAAAACATGTGAAAATATACAGTTTTTTATATCATCAACGAAAAGATGTGAAAATAAACAAGTTAAATTTAAAATTGTATGTAAAACGCCGAAAACAAAACAAATAGATTCTGCAAAATAATAGTCCGTTGCATAATTGTTCTAAAGTGTAGAATTTTATGAAGCCGATCCTGAGATAAGAGCACATTCACTGACCTAGCAATTAGGACAGAGTTTTCACAGCGTGAGACTGGCCAGTTTCCATGGTTATTGTGATATCTGATCTGCTGGGATGGCCAAATCTGCTCACACTTAGCAGGTTTAGCAAACAAAGAGACTCATGATATTTGCTGTTTTCATTTTAAGAGAGGATGTTACAGTCACAGCCCAGCAAATAAAACAGAAATGTAAGTATTTATCTCAAGTTATTGTATATTTTAATTGATTTTGTGTATTTTAATCCCAGGTCACTCTTCTATATTAAATGCTTGTACTTTTTATTTACAGGGAATGTTCGGGCCTACAACTTTCTACTGACTCTGAGGAGTGCTGTTCATGGTTAGCGTGTTGTACAATTGACTGTGAAGAAAAAGGAACAAAAAAAGGAACAATAAATTTCAAACAATTAAAAATCGATATAAACGAAGTGGAATGGACACAGACATTAAATATTTGGAACTAAGTTTTAAAGTGTGGATGTAGATTAACCCTGTTAAAACACATTGTCGGCCGTTATTTTATTCTAAGGATGTTTATCATGGTTTGTGTATTCTAAATTCAAAATAAATTCATATTTTGTTAAATATCTTGTTGCAGTTGTATGATTGTTTATTGACCAAACGTTACGCCAACGTCAAACTAATGTTGGGTCAACGTTGAACCAACATAAGGCCAACGTTGACCCAACATTGGACCAACGTTGGTCATATGTATCATATGTTGGCCCATCGTTGGCCCAATATCAGAAGATGACATGTGCGACATTGTGCCAACGTTGGCCCAACATGTGGGGCCAACATTGGGCCGATGAGCAAAATTGCATTGGACCAACGTCATTTGCCAACGTTGGTCCAATGTAACTGGTGACGTTGGCCCGACATTGGCCCAACGTAAGCTTGCTATCTGGGTTGTTCATTTTTAGTAATTAATCATTGAATATAATTTAACTATAAAGAAGTTGTATGATCAAAAGAGTTATGCAAGGCTTTTTATCATTTGAAACAAAAACAGTTTTTAAACTTTCAAAATAAACAAATAGACTTGTTAATAGTAAAGTGATAATTGGCTAACTAAAATCACTTATATAAAGGTAAAATGATTTTGGTATAAATGCCAGATGGTGATTCTCAACGAAGGTTGAATATTCAAAAACTGGAACAGGAGAAGTGAGTAGCTCATGATGGCTTTTAAAGCTGGTTTTTTTTTTCATTTGTTTAAATGCCCACAGGGAGAGTTTCTGTCTGCCCTGGGGGGGGGGGGGGGGGGGGGATGGGGAATGGGAGGTTGTTTTAGATAAAACATTAATAATAGCCACCTTGTTATACATATGTAGCTTTTCTATGAAAACATATACACTTAAAACCTATCTTGAAAAATAATAAATATGGGAAAATTATTTTCTATCAGAGTCTTGCACCTTTTCAATATCAGGTCATGCACTCTTTTATGATCTTTTGAGTTTTTCGCTAAAATTATAGGTTTAATAGTCCTTTTTGAAAGATTTCAGGCAGGGAGGTGGTCGTCATTACAAAATAAAAAAAATTCTATTCCAGAATAAAACTTATTTAAATGCATATATGAGACTCCTTGACAAGTTTGTGTATGGGTTATGCTACTCAGGTGATCGTTAAGGCCTATTGGCCTCTTGTATATAAATAGCGTCTATTTGACCTAACGAAAAAGGGACTGGCATATCATTTTAAGGGTCTGCAGGAGTTTGATATAAATAAATTGTTCATATCTTGAAATCAATTTTATTTCATTATGATCTCAATTTATTCTATGAAAAATATCACGGGGATAGAAACTTGGTTGGCCGCGTGATAAAATCCTGTGAAGCCCGAAGAATTATTAAAAGAACCAAATAAAGTAAGCGATAGGAGCGTTTGGTAATCATTGTGACGTCCTTAAAAAGTGCGGGATTATGAGTAGGCCAGGGAACCAAGCTGGCACACGTTTATTGGAATTGGGGTCGGGATTCAATGCCATGAGCACATGTTAACGTTCAAAGGCGCTGAGATTGTAAGCAGTAAACATTATAAAAGAAACAATTGAAAGTATTCCTTTAAAAAGAAAATATCGGTATATAATATCTACTGCCATGATCATATTAAAAAATAAATTTCAAATAAATCACGTTGTTTTCCGAAATAGCTTAATTTTACTGGTAGGAGGCTAGGCTAATGTAATTCCAGACATTGGTATGCATTGTAGGCAAAACATGATTTAAAAATTTTGTTGATGCATACATGATAGAATAATTATTTGACTATTTAAAAGTTTAAATATTACGAATAAGGGATCTAAATATGAAGATTAAAGCTGAACACCGCTCGTAAATAGGCACTGTCCACCATATTTCTCTTTCGTCACTGCTGTCCCTACAACCCTTATATAAGGGGCAGACCTCTGAACAGTTCAAAGTACTTCGCAATAGAGGTCTCACCTGTGTGGACGTGTCTCGCCGTGTTACTCGGTCGCGATGAAATTATCAAATTTTACGCACTTTTTTCAAGCCAGGGGAATACTAACATCAAATAAATTGGTCAATGCATTATTTACAAACAGAATATGCACATAGAATAAGAAATAAATGCATAAAATCCAAAGACCACGAAAGGAATACTACATGTCGACCACGAGTTTCAGGTGTGCAATCGGGTTTAACGAAATCGAAGAGTTTATATACCAGGTATCTGTGTGATGGTGCCTATTTACGAGCGGTGTTCAGCTTTAACACAAGTATGTCACTGCATAGTTATCAAAGTAGTGCGAGACGTAGTGTGTGCAAATCGTGAAATTCGCCAAATGCCTCGTTCTTTATGATTATGTAATTTTTACTTATGTAATTCATAATTATTTTAGACGTTATAATTCTTAAAATTCTGAGGTAAAAGGGTCAGAGCTGTATGTGATGCAACGTGCAAATTTAGAGATTACTGCAATTTTCAGGATTCCTACTATACTTGTTAATGTTTGATTCCAGATATTTATTGTCCTTTTACATTTTTTAAGACTATTGATGCCCTGTCTATTGTTATTTAAATGCTATTGTCTGTAGGTGTATACAGTACCGAACAGACACATTGGAATATACAAGTGGCAGGAATTACAGGCAGCAAGATGGTACATATAAGATAAAAGACGGGTCTGCTTCACACTTCAGTGCGTAAAGTGGACCCCAAACGCAAACCCTATGTAAATCCTGAGTAAACCCTGAGTAAATCTCGAGTAAACCCCAAGTTAACCCCGATTGGACGCAAATTTTCACAAGGCAGACCCAGAGTAAACCCCAAGAAAATCCGGGATGTGGTTGGAGTCTTTATTTGAGACCAAAATCTGGATTTGTTTTGATTCTTTCCTATTGCTTACAAGAGAGAAAACGGGCTTCTATTTCTTTAAGTTCATATATAATAAAATGCGAGGTCAGAATTTTTGCTAGGGAAAAGGCAGGGATATCATTGTTTTCTTGGGGAGCTTAGACATATTCTGGATAGTTGTACTATGTAATTAAGTTTAAAAAAATTGAATTCTCCCCTGACCCCCCCCCCCCCCCCCATCCTCCGATCCGCGCATGTATTCAAAACTCAGAATCCAATTATCATACAAAATATAGCAACTTATTCCATTAAATGGGGAACATATTTATATATATTTCAATATCAATGTTTAAGTAACTAAATATTTAGTTGTTTTTCTTTTTAAATGAATTTAATTTAATCATTATTGTCAAATAAATATTAGTATAATTATATGTTACATTAAAGTTTTAAAATTCAGAGAATTTAAAACTATGTATTACAATTTATAGATAGTTTCAAATTCTCTGAATTTTAAAACTGTTATGCAACATATATGTGGAGGAGGGACAATTTTTTCAACAATGAAAAAAAATCCACCATATTGCTCAACATACTGATTTTTTTTTTCAAAAGAGAGAAGGTATCTGGTCTGGACTTTTAAATGTCTTTGAAGTTTTACTTCACAGGAAGATCAGCGAGGCAGTATATGTGTATATTATACATACTTTCAGTAAATCAAAAGGTGTGAATGTCGCAATATTCAACTTTGTTCAAGATTTTATGTAATTCCCTTATACGGGTATTTGTGGTCTTTAGATTATTAAATCCAGTCGAAATATATATTTTTAAAAACATAACATGTATGAATAAACGAAATAATCTTTATATTCATCATTTTAGATTTTTTTTTTATTATTATTTAAATCAGGTGGGATATTATACATGTTAAATATTTATAAATCCTCACCCCCCCCCCCCACCTCCCAACCAGTCGCTGATATCAAAATAAGTATGGTGTTAAATTAAAAATGAAATGTGGTGATAACGAACAGTGTTCAAATAATATTTCACTATATTACGGTACTTTTAATTATTTACTTTTGAATTTGAACACTGTTCGTTATCACCACATGTCATACATCAACATGTATCTTCTCTTGCACAGGTAAGAATGTTGCCATGATATAGTTACATAGTTTTAATAAGAAAAAAATATATCCCCCTCCCCCCTCTCTCTCTCTCTCTCTCTCTCTCTCTCTCTCTCTCTGTTATGTTGTAACTATTGTCCTAAATGTTTATGGTCCAAAGTCAGGAAGGCATACCCCCCCCCCAACCCAATATTTTTGTTGCATCATAATTAATTTGAGCATCTCTTCAATTATAAGCAACACCTCAATTAAAAGGCAAACATGTTTATTTTCTCTTTCCGTAATAGGTGAATTGTGTACGGGTCAGATAAATGAGAAAAATATTTTTTATTATTCAGTAATTGAAAATAAGCAATTTATATTTGAATCATGTTGAATGTATATGACCTAATAAATTCCACGAAGATGAATGAGCATGCAGCCCAAAACATGCATATAAAATTTTCTTTTTTAAAACAAACTTATGAGCTATTAAAGCTGTATTTACTGGTTATACACTCAATTGGAACTTGCTGCACGAAAACGTCACTCCAACTGTCATCGTATAATGGCTGCCTTTACATTCAACATTTTTACAGATCGTATGGTTTTCTTATACAATTATATTTGTTAAAATTAACGTCTTAAACAATGTCAAGTGCTAAACACAATGTACTGAATTAAATTTTTATAGCAGAATTAGTTTACTGAATTTTTTTAATTGTGCTTTACACACGTTTTCTTAGAGAAAATTCGGACGACACGTAACATTTCCGTATAAAATCGCTAGATAAGATATTCAAACTAGGACCAATTCTGACTAATTATTTATATCTTGTGTAATATTTGCTTCCTGTGTATAGTGATTAGCAGCGTTCACGTTCAGTTCAGTTCAGTTTATTTTCACTCAACACCATATAATGGTACATGAGGTACATGAAGAAAACAAAACATATTTACATATATACAATATAGTTGTAAAGGTCAAGAAAGTAAATGGGGTGAACAAACAGTTTGATTAATTTTTGAAATAAAGAAACACAATTTTCTTAATGTAATATAGTTACTTGAAGACATGATTTCATAGAACGTTTTAGTGTTAGGAGAAGAACAGTAATATGTATCTAAAAACTGACTTCGTAATTTACCTAATGCCTTGCATTCTAAAATAACATGAAATTCATCACCAATTTTGTTACAATTACACAAATTACAATAAAGTTTACTTCTTTCAACAGTACCCCACCTTCCTATTTCAACAGGAAGATGATGATTTGTAGTTCTAAACTTAACTAATATGTGTCTTAATTTACTAGGTAACAAGAGTAAGTAGCGTTCATAATCAAAATTTGTTTTAAAAATTCTAATAACACCCTTAGTCGATTCCTGTATATCGTTATGCCATTTTTGTAAAAAAAATAATCTCTTAACCTTTGGTTAATAGTTGTCTTAATCCAACTGGAGTTATAATGGTATGATTCATGATCACACCGTACATTTGAAAGTCCGCATTTATCTAAAATATTTTTGAAAGAGCATAGCCACGGATTTAATATTTGTCCCTTATCAAAAAGTATACGTACATACATATATGTAACTTTGCTTAACTTGTTTTCACTGCTATTGATAATGTTGGCCCAAAGTGAAATCATTCTAGTAAAAATGGTTATATACAGAGGATATCGCCCAGTTTCACCATATACCATGTAACTAGGTGTACAACTTTTCAGATTAAGTATATGTTTCAAAAATTTTAAATGGACACGTTCAATAATCTCAATATTTTCATAACCCCAAACTTCACATGCATACAATAAAACTGGTACAACAACTTTATCAAATAAATCTAATTGACAATCAATAGGCAAATTAAAAGTTTAGACTTCCAGCCCCGGAGGCTTTCACACCTCTAGAAATTAAGCCCCGCCCTCACCTGAGATTTACCACCCGGTAAAAATTTAATGTTCGGCCTTTAAAATGATCTTTCGTTTTTTTCTTTTTGTTTTATCTTCATTTACTGAAACCAGTATATTGTATCATAGCAAACAAGATAATTTCTCTTGCAAATCTCTCTCTCTCTCTCTCTCTCTCTCTCTCTCTCTCTCTCTCTCTCTCTCTCTCTCTCTAACCATGCTAATGTACGAATATTTTAGTATTTGAATAAAGTACTACCAGTAACATGTAGTAATGTTGACAGCGGCTAAATGTACATCTTGGCAAAAAATTATGTATTTATTTCTAGTTACGGGATAATGTCCATGGATTCAAATGATTTGAAGTTCGTTATTTAATGATTGTCTTAAAAATTCTTAATGATTGAAAGGCAACGCTAAAAAGTATTTATACGGTGTACTGTCTCCTTGTTTATGTATGTCTACAGATAAAAAATCATTTCTCTGTCTGGGAACGACGAAAAACTCGGAACTAACAGAAAGGCTCAGACTATACACACGCCCGGGTGACTGCGTCAAGGTGTGAAAACTGACCACCTGTGTATATGTGTTGGAGCCTAGGAATAAACAGATGTAAACAACGGGGAAATACACTGTTAAAACAAAAAATCTGAATTTTCACTTTTGATTAAAACAATCATTACTGTTGCCGGGTGCATTCGGATCATGATCATTTAAAATCTGTCTTAAAAGATTATTATTATTTACTTACATGTAGGACTACTTGCATGTAATGTTTGCACAAAAGCGGGATTTATTATATCTATTTAATAGTGATTACACATCAAGGTCAAAACTAAAAAAATGCATTAATTTTATTAACCGATTGCTTAACATGATTTGCTTCGACATAACACAGTACTCCAAGAGGTATCAAGTGGATTCGGGGGAAAAGGGGTGGGGGGTGGGGGTGGGGGGTATTATCCATACTACACTTTATTTTTCCACTAAAAGTTTGCATATTTTTTTTTTAAACCCGGAAGTTAGTTGGCAAAGATAAACTTGAGACATAAAGAAAAATAATAGATATGTAAAAGAAGCAGATTAATAGACAATCAATTTCTTAACCCGATCGATTTCTGATTAATCTCCCTCTCTCTCTGTCTCTCTCTCTCTCATGAATTTTCTAGTGCTAAAACTTGAGGCCCCGAGTCAGAAAGGTATAAGCACGTTAAAATCCCCTTACGGCATCACAACCGCCAGTACCAACATATATTTTATTGTGAACTTTTCTACAACTATCACCGTGCAAAATTCACTGTTCAATTATAACTTTATTTTGGACTTCACTTTTTCAATTCAAATATATTTGTAATATTTTCTCACAGTTTATTTCGTACAAAGTTACTTATTCAATTAGTGATTGACACTTTTCGGACTCCATGTGTGATTTCAAAGAGACAGAGTGCCATGTCTCAAGGACTGCTAATCTGTTAAAACAACATCGTGCAATTATCTGTTTTTCATGTCTAGGACATCAAAGACTCATTGAGTTTATTTAATTATTTTATATCTGTCAATCTTTCACTCAGCTTACTTATGTCATCACCTGTCAATTTATACTTATTGTTCAGATTCTTATATATAGTCATGTAAAATTGTCAATCGGGAGTCTAGAATACGGCGGCCAGTCTCGGCCAGTCGTCCGACTCACCCAGAGTCTTGAGTCCGGAGGCCAATACTGGCCATATCCGACTTGTTTGTAACACATCTGTCTGTTAAATTGTTGTAATGCTGCCATCGTTGAGTCTCGTCCAATAAATTTGGAATCCTGCATCAATTGCCTTTTGTTTCTCTGGAATTGCATACTGGTGGACCTTCGGGAATACGGCACACCTATCCTTCGTTTTTACCTTACGGCCCACAGCGCGCCTCAACCTTTACCTTGTACCCTCTACGCCAACATTCCCTCACCCTGTTCGTACTGCACACGACGGATGCAGCTCCAGATGAATTTCCTTAGCACCGTACGAATCTACGCGGTCACACAACTACAAATGATACCAATACAATATAGTCAGAAAGTGATATACCTGTAATCTCTCTCTCTCTCTCTCTCTCTCTCTCTCTCTCTCTCTCTCTCTCTCTCTCTCTCTCTCTCTCTCATTATACAAAAATAGTGTGTAGCGTAGGGCATTTTATATAATTATCTTATTTCTAAAACATTTAAAAGTAACTCATATTTTAAGAAAACTGTACAGCTACACATATTACAATTTGTTACAACCGTCCTTGATTTAAATCCTTCCTTTTATTTCTTGCTGAAATTAATGATACAGTTTACCGCTTAATATGTCACTGATTATATTATGTTTAAAATTTATAATGTATTCTGCAGTTGGTGCTATTTTGTAAAATTAAAACCCGACATTTGCAATGTCTCTTTTAATATTTTAATCAAAAGAAATCAATTAATCATATGAGCTAGAAACTCGCACGATATCTTCAAAATGTACCTGTGTAGTCAAGCGGGCAGTCATGATACTTGGACATGTGTACACAAAAAACAAGCATGAATATTTTTGTGGATTCTGTGTTTAATTGACTACTGTTTTTTAGTGGCTGAAACACAGCTCATGAGACACAAAGAATTAACAACCCGATCATTTAAACGAGGGCTTGTCATATATCATCAATAAGAAATGATTATGTAACATTGCTGGTTAGGGGGGGGGGGGGGTATTTTCCAATGACTGACAGAATAAACTTAATGACATGCACTTTTTTAATAATCAGATTCAACATATAAAAATTCAGAACTTTCACCTTATAGCTAGGGAAATTATCATAATTTCGTAACATTCAATAACAATAGACGTTAATAAATAAAACATATTAAATAAATTTAACGACCTGTTGTATTCTTCTGTCAAGTTATCTGTATACATAGTGTTAATGCTATATACAGCATAATAAAAATAAATATCGAAGAAAAAATATACTGAAGATTTAAAAATCTGCTTTTTTTCTTCCAAGTAATAGTATAGTGGCGTACAGTGGGGTACAGTGATGGTCAGTGCCCGGTACAGTGGCGTACAGTGGGGTACAGTGCTGGTCAGTGAACTGTACAGTGGCGTACAGTGGGGTACAGTGTTGTTTAGTAGAAATGAACAGTGGTGTACAGTGGAAGTCAGTGAAATGTACAGTGGGGTACAGTCAATGTCCAGTGGATGTCAGACAATGTCAGTCAATTTTTGGGAATATCAGTGGATTTTTAATTCAGTAGTGTTTGTGGATTATAATAAAATCATCTTATACATGTATAAGACGATTTTATTATAATACACAAGTGTCCCTTGACATGTGATAGACTGTTGAAGGCATTTTTATCAATTTTTGATGTAGGCGTTCCAATATCCCTGGAGAAAACGTGTGGTCATCTTCAGACTAGTATATGTTACTTAGGCTATGAGCTGGATTCGTGCAAGATGGACTCTAGGTTGCCTCAAGACAAAAAAGAAAAGTGCGTAGATAAAATAAAGTTTGCAAAGAAACAAAATGCTTTACACTTAAACAATTACAGTCGCTCATAGGTTTACTCAACTTTGCATGTAAAGTTGATTTGCAAGGCATAGCATTCCTTGGGAGATTGATTGACCTTACCATTGATATCAGTAAGCCGTTTTTCAAAACAAGCATGACAAAAGAGGTGAAAGAGGATTTGAAAGTTTGGGAATGTTTTTTGGATAAATTCAATGGATCCTCATTTTACCTCCCAGATAAGTGGTCAAGTTCGCATGAGCTGAGATTGTACACGGATGCTTCGGGTTCTGTTGGTTATGCAGCGGTATTCGGTGGTCAGTGGTTTTATGGAAACTGAGATACTAATTCGCAATATGAAACTAGATGCTGTCATTAGACAGTAATACCCGCACCGAGTGTTTGCCCCTAAATAACACTCTCTTGTACCAGTTTTAGTCAAGAAGGACACATGCAATTTCCCATACTTTTTAAAATTATAATTTTCATAGAGGATGAGATCACATTATATAATACACATACATGTATTGCCCTTTATGTACAATTTGGGGTTGAACTGTTTATTGCAAGTGAATTTTAAATTTATCAATAATCTAAACATTTCATGTCATAGAAAGTATGGTTTATATAATTATTCCAAATAAAATTAAATCATCCCCCCCAACCCCTCGGCGGTTACCTGCTGTAGATATGCCTATGTGTGCGAACATCATCGTGTGTGTGTGGATTTAGAGAAAGGGTGGGGGTGAGGGGTCTAGATCCCCCCCCCCCTTGAAAAATTCATTTACGTAGTAAAATTACCAAAAATACCTCGGACCACAATCCCTCCCCCCTCCCCC
>WFKH01011925.1:29730008-29740008 GCA_016163765.1 Magallana hongkongensis | reverse complement strand
TGTACAGCATTATTTTAAACTGTGAACTCTTTTTTTTGTAAGCCAAATCTTGTTATGTAAGCTTGCATTACCAAAACTAGGATTACTTTCTCTAACAAACATTTAGGAATAGATGATTTATTACGTATATTACTAAACACTCACCAAGATTTACGTTTTAACAGATTTACTGACATTTCTTTGCGTTTTAATGTTGTTTATTTATGAATATGATTTACGAACTTTTGACATGCTGAAAAGCTTATTGAATTTATAAAACGTGCGTGGTTTGGGTTTTTTTTAACAAAAGTGTCGCATTGTTTCATTTCAAAATGCCAAACGTTGAACCTTGAATTTCACTGTTCATATTAAAAATTGTAAATATTCTTCTCGAGAATATTGCCAACTCAATATGTGTCCGTTCTCGACATCAAATTACATACAATGGTTTTCTTCCACGCTCGCTTTTTTTTTTCTTAATGAGATTAGATTCTTTATTCTCTCGATCATACATTGATATATAGAGGCGATAAGTATAAGCTTTTGAGGGAAGTTATACATGTATCTGAATTAAATTCTTGATTTTAATTCTTATGAAAACACTTTAATTCAAGATCGTCGTTAATCATCGATGTGATTTTTTATGGAAAAAAACCCTTTAATATTTCTCTTAAATATGTCTTACGTATGCATAATACATGTATCTGTAAAACAAATTATATTCAATATATAACAGAACATTCAAAGAACTTCAAGTACAACAATTTACTGATGCATGTACAATGTAAATGAGGCCCGGATATTTCAATTTTTCTATTGAAGTGGTGAGGTAAGAGCCGTGGTACAGTATTAATAAAAAAATGAAGCATTTGTCTTCCATAACTTCCTTGTTTATTTAATTAGTGAGTCGCTTCATTTAATAGAAAAACAAAGAAACCCCCAAAAAATCTTTTTTAAGGTAATTCATGTCTTTTAATCTTTAATTCTATCTTGACATCAATCAGATTTTGGTGTCTGATTATGAATTTACAAAGTAGTATATATTATTATTATGATGTCTAGAAATGAGTAGATAGATTCAACGAAAAAAACCAGAAATATACACATGTTTTATATTTTAAGATATAAAAAAGAATGTTAAATTAACAATCACAAGTTAATTAGGTGAACAAATAAGTAAACATAGGGAAATGATAAACTTTTAGAATTTAAGGTTTTAAACTAAGACCCCTTTTCAACTTTCGTCATCACAAATTTGTCTTTGCCAATAATGTTTTTATTGAAAACTTTTTAATACACTTAAAATATGAGATAATATGACGTTTCTGTAAGCTATGCCAAACTTTCTATAAAAAGTTTGGTGAAGGCAAACGAATATACTTTGGGATGCTGATTAAATATTCAGGCAGTGCAAAAATTTATTTAGTCGTTTTGCACTTGTTTATTGTATTGTACTTTTAAGAGAAACATAAAACAAATTGCAATTCTATATAGGCCCAGTATCCATAAGATTTATGCAATGAAAAATACTCTGATGGTATTATTTACATGTACATATCAATTTCATTTTTCAAGAAGTTTCAATATATTTTATAACTAACCTTTTAATCATATATATTTCAAAATGCAACAATAAATCTGTTATTTTATTTTTACAATGACCAAAAATGTTTAATTATGCTTGTAATTCTTAAGCAAAATTATTAAAATATAGGGGAGGGCAGGTATGTATTTTATGCCCAAAAAAAACAAACGTCGCAGAGGCGTTGTGGAAGCCTATGGAATCTGAGTTACATGTAATTTTGTGAAATCAAAAATCTTACTTATCACGTACATGTTCAAATAATTTTAAAATAACGAAACATAGACAAAAAAACAAAAAAAACAAAAAATACCGGAGACAATTTTTTTACAAATTAGTTGGTACGAATTTCGTATTACGTAATTTTTTTTTACATTGATGACGAAATGACTGAAAGTTGAATGTGGTGTAAATTTCATCGGAAAGCATTGTAAACAGGTTCAAAATATAAGGGATCTAAGAACTCTTGTAAAGTGTTTTGGTGTGAATTATTGAAAATTGAACAAAAGAATACTGGGAGAGATGGCAGTTTTATCAAGCAACCATTTGGGGACGAGCATATTCCACCAATTCCAAAACTCGTGGTCAGAAGGCGGGCATTCTTTACGCTGGATGGAGCTGTCAATATTGAAAATGACCTTGTAAAAAAGTCACATCAAATACCAAAAAATCCATGTTTTATAAATTTGTACAGATTTGCGCATGAAATGAATGAATAGAGATTTGGTCATCATTTTCCTTATTTTGTATAGTAGCAGGTATTAGTTTGTGCTTTTTAAACGGAAAGAAATACATGTACCTTTAATCATATCAATGCTAGCATTTTGATAAGTATCACATTGCTCTTGTAATATTTACCATTTTGCACATTAAAAAGCACCTTATATTATTTTTTTCCCTTATTATAGAAAATACACTCCGTACTTGATAAAACACTATATACATGTACATGCACACTATTTACATCGCTCCGATTTTTTAGGAAAGCTTTTAGAAAAAACTTACATGACCAGACATAGGGTGCTGACATATTTTGGAATATTCCCTCTTTTATATAAAGCATAACTACATGTATATTTTTCAAAACTGTTCATGTCTGTTACGTTTCATTCTTAAATACATTAAATTTGAATTGGTATTTTCTTGTTTCTTTTCCTATATGAAATGATACAAACCTAATTAGTAATTTTTTTTTAAATCCCATGCATAACAGCTACACGTATTTTGCATATAGGGCCGCGGAAATTTAAATACAAAAAACACAATTTCTTTCATTATTCACAAAGTTGTTTTAAAAAATCTGGAAGTGTATTTTGTGCATTTGTCCTCCAACTAGACTGATACTTTGTTATAACTCCTAGGTAGAAGACAAAGACATTGATGCATAGGTCAACATCTGCTGCAAATGACATCGAAATACTTGCAACTTTTACATCCACTCATGTGATCACAATTTTCTTCTTCACAAGAACAAGTTTGACCACACTTTGATCCATAATAAAGGTACTGACATGGACTGCTACAATTTATCCCATAGTATCCACTTGGACAATCTTAATGAAAAAATTAGTTTGATTTGCATTTACGTTTTTCTTCAGTAATGATGTAAACATGAAATCAATACAATTTAAAAGTCTGCTTTTGAAATGTACTTACACATATATTTTGCTTTCCATATATACCAAAGCCAATTGTAAATACAGGGTAAGGCATATGTGTGCAACTAAAAACATGTAGAATAAATGCACCACAAATACATTAAGAAGTGCACAGAATTGTTATTTGAGTATCAATGTCAAATTCATTAGTATTGACTCACTTTTGCTAATATTTTGTTACAAAAAGGTTACTTAATACATAACAACATTCAATTTAATTCGTACAGTTAGTTTAGCGAGAAATAATAGTGGCATTTGTTTTCAATTTTGAGTACATATAGACTCAAAAGTAAAAAAAAACAAAAAAACAACTGTATTGTGTTGATTGTCTAAGCATGCCTTAGTTGTTATACGTACAAATTTATTGCTCAGGCATTTACATGGAAGCAAATTTGATTTGCTGATTACATACATTTATGAAAAAAATTTATTAAAAACCCAAAGTCCACCCAGAAAATATATAAGTAAGGTAAAACAGGATGTGATTGGGAAAAAGTTAAGCTTGCGATGAGCCAGTCTAGTTCTCGCCCAAGATCATGGCCAGAGAGTCAGGGCTGCGTTTTTACAAAAGAACTTACGATTTATGACCAAATTAATGAATGCTAATTAATCACAAACTCAACAATGTTTTTTTTTTCTCATGGCTGTAAAATATAATTATGGATTTCGGAATAGTTGTATATAAATGGTTTTGTTCATTAAAGATTATTCCATGAGACTGAGAATAGTTACGATTTTCTCGTAATTTCTTGTGTAAAACGCAGACTAGCACGCGTTTATCTAAATTGGGGTCGGGATTATATGCCATGAACACCTGTTACAGTTCAAAATAGCTGACATTGTAAAAATGTCGGTAAACAGTACAGAAACAAAGTATTCTTTTTATAGAAATGATCGATATAAAATATGAACTGTAAGCATCGTGAAATGTTTTATGTTATGCCAAAACTACAGCATGCTTTAAAAACATAAATACATGTAGCGATGTTTTGTTGTTTT
Source organism: Magallana hongkongensis (assembly GCA_016163765.1). NCBI lineage: Eukaryota > Metazoa > Mollusca > Bivalvia > Ostreida > Ostreidae > Magallana > Magallana hongkongensis. The sequence goes on along the minus strand of WFKH01011925.1, from coordinate 29,735,790 downwards.
CGAAATAGCTTAACTTTACCTTTAGTAGGCGAGGCTAGTGTACTTCCAAATGAACTTTTTACGCATTTAAGGCAAAACATGATCGATTTATGTGACTGTATGAAAGTTCAAATCTCAAGAAAAATGCATCAAAATATGAATTAAAAAAATACACGAAACTGACACAGCATAGTAAGGCGTACTGTATGTGCAAATAGTTTAATTCGCCTGATTTCTAATACGGACAAAGTCGTTCAGAAAAACGGTCATCACTGACTTTTAAAATATACAGTCATGTAAGCTTCACTAATATAAGTCATAATTATGTTGGAGGTATGGACCCTTTCAATTCTGAGGTAAATTCTGAGGTAAATGGGTCATAGCTATACAAGATACAACGTTAAAAAGAGGTTAAATGCAATATCCAGGCTTGCTCCTATTGTTCACTGTTACATTTCTACATATGATGTCTCCCCATACATATCATAATATAAAAGCGGGCGATTAGAGTGTGAGAACCTTGATGCTTTTATATTTCCGTTAGAAACACGTGCATATGGTCCACATATTGCAGTCTTTTTTAAAAGACAGCAATTTGTTATAGATATCACTAACCTACGCACATATTCCTCTTTGAGTCCCATTGCGTGTGTGGACAACAACCATTGGAATAACTGGAATACACACAAATGATATAAAAAACAAGTTGATATTTGTTTTATGCTGCATAATCATACAATTTGCGCTTTTCATTTACTAATATAAAAACAATTACTAAAGGTACATACAAAGAAAATGATTAACATCATTTTAATTTTAACTGGTTTATTTTATGAAATATTGTTATTTCCGAATTAGGTCTGTTTATCATTTTAACACTAATATCTCAGCACAACAACATTATTAAAACGTTATGAAAACGTTATCAAAATGATACAAAAACGTAATCTATACAAAATATTGGTATTGAAACCTTTAATTTCACTAAATGTATCTACATTGTGTGCTTCTTTAAATCATTTCTTCTTTTTCTGTGGGTCAAATCTAAAATGTCCGTGGCCTTTAGTCGTATTAGTTTTATTTCTATCGGTCGGACTTGGAGTGCATTGCGTATGGAGAAAATTATTCGGCAAACAACAACGTTCTAGTAAAAATATTATTATCGGTATGTATTACAGCATTACTGTAGATAATAGCATTTATGTAAATTGTGATATGTTATTTTTATGTCAGTACCAAAAATAATAGTCTAGTCAAAATATAAAGGTAATTCTAATTTTTGAGTATTTAGCTGATCTTCTTTAATTGTCTATATCAGCCAATCAGATTGCGGTGTTTAGTTGTGCGAGGTTTTGACTACGTCATTTTAACTGTCAACTGTCAACAAGTTTGTAAATACCGCAATAATTCAATGTATAGATTAGTTGTATGTCAAAATTCTATTCTCATCACAAAGATCATTTGTCTTATATTGGACATTATTTAAAGTGTGATTCATGTATAACATTTATCTATACTATGTCCATGATGTGGTTATACATAACACAGGTCAGAAGTAATCTGATGTGTTTATGTGCTGTATAGTTTTTAACCATTGTTTCTGTTGTGTGATTTTGTCATTTGAGTAACATGTGCCTACTGATTCATCTGACAATGTTTGATTATATCTGTCTTTTAAAACATGTTTGATAGTATACAAACTTTTAACATGTATATTATAATGTTATATAAACACAGGGCATACGTCAACTGATGTGTTTATGCTTGCAAGGTTAAAAATAATTTCTAAGATGTTCCTAGTGGTATTCAAATTTTTAACTGGTTTGTTTATATAGATAATATGTGCCTTCATGCTATGTCAATATTTATATCTCCATATAAGGCATGGGTTAGTCATTGCCATATGTGTTGTATGTACTGCCATCTTTCATATTGTTGACTACCATGATCTGGCTAGTCCACCTTTTGTGGGGTCTTTTTTGTGCAAACCTGCTGTTTGCTTTCGGTGGCTGTTTTTGTTCAGCAATGTTTTTGTTGTATGCATATTTGGTACCTGTGAATACATCTTTGTTTAATCTGGGGGGAGGTCATTTGCTCACCTTTTATAACTTCCATTCAATGTCTGGTAATTAATATTATGACTGTTTGAAGACCTCCCCTTATTGCCTAATTTTTCTTATTAGCAAAAATAAATGGCAGTATATACACACAACCATATTTTATGTTTTTCTATCAATCCTAGCCCAGATCAACATTATTACATAAAAACTTTCAGGCTAAACACTGTCTAGTAATCATATTTTTGACCTTCAAATTTTATTTTTTTTTTTTAAGGAGACAATAACATTTTATAATTAAATAATAACAGTATAACATAATAAATTATTAATTATTGTCTATATAGATTATCATAATAACATGGTTACTACGGCTATTGTCATAGAGAATTCGTTCTTACCAGAGGTCGAATTGAATGGTCATCTAGTTTAAAGGACTCTCTGTATTTGACGCGCATACATGTATCTTATCAGACCTTATCAGACCCACAGACCCCAATTTATTTGAAATATGCATTAACGAATGACCAATATTGTGCAATATTTCATTAAAGCTCTAATAGTTTCAATGTTCTTACCCGCCTCTGTTTTGTATACAGTGTATATATAACTATCAGTGATGACGTCACTCGAGTAGAGGCCGACCTTAATTGAAAAGTTGATATATATATATATATATATATATATATATCTCAATATCTCAAATGCATATTTACTGCGTTATTAAGTCAATTTTTAATGAGAAAATATGTACATTGTATATGTGAGTTGTTTAGCATAATTGAGAGAGTATGAGTTTATTACATTAATTTGTAGTCGTCATGTTTTGTACTTCATATACTTTACTATAAATATTTTGTTAATTACAAAATGCTATTGAAATTGTGTTATTTTCTGTAACGAAAAGTGTAAATAAAACATGTATTTCTTATGAGTATCATTGTTGCGTAATCTTCATTATATATATTGTCACAGGAAACAAAATATCGTATATTGCTAAAAAATAAAATGAGAACCGCATTCATAATCGTAGTTTTTATCAAGGAAACTTGTTAACTATTATATTTAATTAATATTTAATTAATATGAACATATGAGTAAAAGTAGGATATTAGATTCCATGTTAAAATTTACAATACTGCGTTAGAAAAGTCTTATATTAAATATGTACTAATGATCTTGTATTTTTTACACATTTATAACAGCACCAAGATAAACATAATTTAACAATAGAAAAAAACAACAGGTTGAACATATTATGTAAGAAAATACATGTAGAATGAAGTGATGCATGCACTAAGTTTATACATGTAAATACTCATATTGTGACATAAAACTAATAGTTTAAGTCAAGGGAGATGAAGCCGTAACATTTAAAACTCGAGAACATTTTCAGTGTTATCGCTCTTTAAACAGCGTTAAATAAAACATTTGTTAAAAAACCACATTTAAAACTATATCATAAAACTCTTTTAATTGAATGTTTTTTGGGTGTTTTTTTTTTTTTACATCACCATATTGCGTTCTAATAGTATCGACACTTTGAATCAATGTTTGCTTGATGTACCTTACAAATATCATGTTAAAACAGTCAAGTAATTTTAGACCCCAAAAAAATATTTGATTTAGATTTATTAAGACAATGCATCACTGCTTTATAAAGGGATATGTGAAAAAAATAACTTAATTAAACGGGTGTTCAAACATATTCAAAACATTCCTAGAACATTTTGTAACTTATTTCTGCTAAAAATTCAAAATTACTTGGAATCATTTAACTTTGAAACGAATAAGTCACATGAAAGATTTGATTTGAATGTGTGAAATGTGTGGATGAATGTCAGATATACTTTTTGCAATGCACGGAAGGTGTTTAAGAAATAAACAACCGAAACACCGATCACAAAAAGTTGATAATCAAATTTTATTAAGATAGAGAAGAATGTAAGATATATAATTGTGTTAATGTATAGGTATATTGTTACGTAAGGCGTTCACATAAACAGTTTTTTAGTTAACGAGCATTTTGTTCACTAACATCGTTTTACCTGCATTAACATTCCATTCAAACTAGGTAGCACATTTAAACCTGACCTCGTTCACCGCAGAAATACACTTGGTGGTTTTAAATTGCGCACAAGTACAGTGTCAATGTCAGCATTTCATCAGTGACCTTCTAAAACATTCAAATTCAACGTACTTCAATCGACAAAACATAACATTTTCTTCGACGAGGCATACGTCAATGCTCATTAACGTTTCGTATTGCTATCAGTATCCAAAGTCACTGAAACCAACATTTGATAATCATTGAAGATCTAAATAACCTAATAGAAAGGAGAGCTAATATATTTATCACTGAAAGTATAATTAAGGGAAATGGATGGACATTTATACGAGGGTTGTTCGGAAATTATTGGGGCAACTGCATTATACTTATAAGTTCACGAAAGATCGACTGCTCTAATCGAAATGTCTGTGTCCCGATTTGTCTGTAATTTCAACATCCGGTTTTCAACTCCATCACTTGGCTTGGTAGGGCCATAGGGCTAGTCTTGCTAAGTTTGTGTTTCTTCTGTCCATTTTCAAAGGTAATTCAATTGACTGCAAATCAGTTTCATTTTGAATTTATACATCTATATATTCTTTAAAAACTTCCAAGTGAAAAAGATAGATAAAAAAAACCCCGAGATTTATTCTTGGACCGAATTTTCTCGAATTAGTGAGACCATATATTTAAGACTGTTTTAATATGCTATGATATTTAACAGAAGTTTAAACATTATATGTAATCTTTGTGATTGCATAAACCGTAAATGTATGCCTTAATTAGTGGATCATATAACATTGGTGCATACAATAATATTATAACTGTTTTTTTATACAGTTCAGTATTGATAAATATTTACAACCTGTCAGATTTTAAAGAGTTTTACAATAAGCAGGCAATACTTATGTTGAATTAGTTATTACTTTTAAACATAATTTACATAGTTTTCATAACATATTTTTAGGCACATTAAAGGATGACAGAGCATACGTCTGATGCTGACACTTATCATTTGAAAAAAAGGCATTTTTGGAAGACAATACCAACATCTGTGGATTATTATTCAATGCAAGAGAAAATCTAGAGTCATTAAACTAATGCAAACATGAATAAATCAGTCTCGAGTAACTTATCATTGAGAATCTGATTTATGTGCTTGGATTGGTTTAGTTAACATCACCTCATACTGTCTGCTCTGTGAGTACTGGTAAAATATTACAGTAATTTTATATTATAAACAAATGGGATAACATACCCCATGCATATGTGGGATAATAAATCCCATGACATCTATTTTATGGGATTAAAAACCCTAAACTGTTATTTAAGAAAAAAAGTGGGTTTTTAAACCCCACATTATTTTCATGGGGTTTTCTGCCCCATGGGGTTTATTGCAAAACCCCATGGGGTTTGCATGGGGTTTTCTGTGGGGTATTTTTTCCAAGCTAAAATCCCATGGGGTTGGAACTTTTAAGTTCAAATATCTAAAAAACTAACTAAAAATGTTTCAATTTTTTTTCCATAAATTTATTTAGAATAAAAAAAACCCCACCATTTGGTACTAAACTTTGGTCGATAGTGTGAATGGAAAGGGGTGCGCAAGGCCGGAAAAATGTCCATTCCGAAGTTGTCCGTCCCACTGTTAGTAGAGTAATCTAGAATGGTAATAGGTTGAAAGTACAGGTCAAAGATCAAA
>WFKH01011925.1:29701835-29715158 GCA_016163765.1 Magallana hongkongensis | reverse complement strand
TATATATATATATATATTTTTACACATAAGCTAAGCTGTGTACAGTTTACACAATTTACAAATAATTAGCTCAAAATAGTTTACATCAATTTAATAAAATGCATGAAACTTAAAAATAATTGTACTAATTTAACGCTTAAGATCTAAAGACATAAAAGTGTAGTCAGTTAATTTGATTAGGCATAATTATGTTTATTTTTCTATGTAATATGACAATAAATACACTAACTATTTTATCTTGTAGACAATCGTTAATATTACAAAGTTTCCGAGCTACATGTACTATGTAGTTAAACGTTGTAAATAGTGGAGTGCATAATTTTTTGGCGTTTCATGTCGAAACCTTAGTGGACCAGGCCTTAGGCAGTTTCGTTAAATTCGAAGACTTAATATCTGTAGAAGACACATAAGACATATATTTTATTTATCACAAAACATTTTTTTCTTTTGATTTTTCATACTTTGTACAAATGTATTATCAATTCGAAAATTCCGATGCGGTGAATGTCTTGAAATTGTTTATTATGTTACTTGTTTAATTTTCAAATACATAAAAGTAGCGCATAATTAAATCATACGAAGTCACTTAATAAAATAACTGAAAACAAATTGATTATATCAACAATTGTGAGCAATAATGTGTAAAAACATTTCGTAAATATTCTATATATAAGGTAATGGTATTCGTAATGAATCATTATAAAATATTACAAACAATATCATACGTTATGTACATTTATGCATACACGCCCATGTAAATGTTAACATTTAATGACTAATCATTGTAATTTTCTCACTCTTAAAATCCGTTGTGACTTTACTTCATTTATTTGTTTTATATTTTTTAGGCAGATGTATGCAAGGAAACAAACAAAACTATTAAAAAACTTAAAAGTTTTCCAGAAAATTATACAATTTCCCAAGAGCAAATGCAAAAAAAAATATGCGATAATTTACCGAAATGCAATGGAGAACAATTGGTTTATCACTGCGTTACATATAAAGCCGACCTTGTGGAAGTGTGTGCTCCAAGACGACTTATTACAGGTATGTACGTAATAGTTATGAAGACGAGTTTACACATCTTTATGTTATGTAGTAAAAGAATTAACATGTAAATTGTTACGTTTTAGTTTTTTTTTCTGTCGAAGTCAAAACCGATAAACAAAACAAAAACAAAAAATAAATAAAAGCGGGAAATGTTTCCATAACATCTCATGAAACAACAAGTAATTAAAAAATACATTAAGTCAAGTGATCTGCAATCTGGATTTAATTTATACAAAAGTATAAAACTACATAAGAAATGAAAGGTTCATGCATCTGTAAAATCATATGAATCCGATACCGTAGTCTATAAATAAACTTGCTAGTAATCACGATTCACTGTTTGCACTTACTTATGTGACGTCATTTATATAGTAAATTTAATGTTTCAAGAGAAGTGGATCAAACTTTTTCTCATCGTGAATATTACCTTGGGAATTTCTTTAGTATGAATGTTGGTTTGTTAATTTTCAGGGAGCTACTGTGCTGTGTTTGACAACGGAATAGGGAGAGTGATTGAAGATTTTAGCAGGCCGTGCTCAGAATGTCCTTTCAAGTATCAATCGGCTGACGCTATGAAATGTATAACATATTTACTGCTTTAAAAATATTTATTTTATCAAGCTTTTTTTAAATAGATAGACAATCGAGTTATCTATATAATCTATCTATTGTCTAGATCCGTCGTGTATGAAAACAGGAAAAATGCCAATTTCTAGTCCAACAAGTAATACTGCCTCATCCACTCAATTGCCCAACATTTTTGAAATAATTGGTAGTCGATGTTGTGATGGTACACGTTGCAAACGAACAGCTGAAGGTTGTACTAAAGATAAATCGGCAAGCAATGTAATGAAAACAAATGAAAATCGCCCTACAAGGTTTGTTTTTCTAAATTGATTTATATTTGTTAAAAAAATCAAGTTTATTTTTGTTGAAGTACACTTAAAACGTACTTCATTCCTCTTTTTGTTATTTTCTTGGACAAAGTTATAGTCTAGAGTAGAATGGCATGGATGTGCAAACCTTTAACATAGTATACAACGTATTTGTTTTAACATTATTTTGATAACTTTGATGTTTTTATTTTTATTTTTAACTTGACATTAGTAGCTCTGAAATTTAAGCAGTAAATCAGTAACATGATTGATATATCATTATGTTATAGAAATTAGAAAGTTAATTCTTAACTTCTTATACCGGTATCTTTTTTTCACAAAGTATAGTTTGTGTTAAAGTTCCCAATACCCGCTGTTTCTTTCAGCGGTGTGAAAACAAGCACATTTCCATGGAATAATATTATACTGATTGCATCAATTCTTGGTATCAGCCTTCTTGCCACGATTTTCTTTGCCTTGTATCTAAATCGTAAGTACTATACTCATACAAAAGGTTAAATATAAATATGTGTGGGTTTTTTTAAAATTTTTTTTTAATGGGTGTCATTATTCAAGTCACCCGAGTCAATTATGCGCCCTATTGCTATTTGTTTTCTGTCGTTGTCGTTCGAAGCCGATGAACATTTGAACTATTCAGCTACCTCCTTTAAACACTAGGCTTATGTATGTACATATGTACATGGAATAAATAATTCATGTATTAAAAAAAATCACCATACATGTAATATTTTCAACAGCAAATGTATATCAGAATAAACTTGTTTTTAGTCATCATTGTCCAATTAATGTTAGTTATATATATAAAGACATTAAGGTGAGCAATGTTGTGCAGTTTTGCAAACTAAGACCATTTCCCTTCATATATGGCCTTCGGAAGTATGTTGACGTACTTTAGTCTTTGTTCATGTAATAGTATTTTTCGTTAGCAAATATTATACATAAAGAAGAAAGCGATAGTTCTTCTCTTAAAATATGTTGCTCTTTTTTTTTAAACTGTGCGATAATAATGACGTTATTTATCATAACATCACTGTAACAACAACAATGATACAACGCCACTTAATGATATAAATGGCATTAAGCGTTGCAATCGCAACGCCTAATGCTATAAATTATTGCATTAACAGTTGACATCGCCAACGTCTAATGATATATCGCCGCTTAATGATAGAATTGTATCATTAAGCGTCACAAATGCACAGCAGCCCTAACGCTTAATGAAAAAAGCAAATATCTACACCCTCAACCGCTCTGATACAAACTTTTTTTTATCATTAAGCGTTGCAGTCGCACCCTTTAATGATACACAATTGTAAAATTAAAGCAATTTTTTATCAAACAACACTATTTTATTTCCCTATATTTGCTCTGCATAAATAAAATGTTATTTTTACTATTACAAATGTCTGTACTGTTTTCTACAAGCTTTTTATTAATCATGAAACTTGAGATAGATAGATAGATAGATAGATAGATAGATAGATGAGAGATAGATGATAGATAGATAGATAGATAGATAATTTTAGATCTACAGCTAGATATGATCACTCCTATTGGTATACAACTGTTCCTTGGGCTGCAGAAAATTAATGACAATAGTACTTATTTTTTTAATACGATATGAATAGTTCAGTCAATTTCGTGGGGTTATCTTTTGTAAAACAAACATGACCGGCGGAGTTTTAACCTCTGAACGATATACATTATCAAATACAATATCTGTTAACACTTGAGAGAGAATTAGATGGACTACATTTAAATGGGGTTTTCGTAGAAAAAATCCGATATTAAAATGGCGAGCGGGTGGCTGCCTAAGGGGTACCAAATAAGTCTTGCAGACCAACTGTACATATACTAAGTAGTGCATATTACTTGGATTTTGATTTTTGATAATTTATGCCAAAAAAAAAATAAAATAATAATAATAAGCTTCTGAACTTACAGTGCCGCTATCCACAACATTTACAACTTAACCTCTATTCTATTCAGTAACCAGTATCCTGTATCATGCATTCTTTAATCGTTATTTTATTCGTTCTATCCTATCCATCCTATCCCATCAGATGAAAATTTTAGAATGACATTTTCAAAAAACGAAAAACTTTTGTCAATTCTTTTGAAATTTTCACATAAGAAATCTTTGAGCAGAATATTTTTTTTCAGCTTTGTTTTAAAACATATATTTGCAAAAGCTGTAATTTAAATTTCACCGAAGTTTTAAAACAAGATTACCATTAATACTTCGTTCTGTGAAAAAACAATTCTGTAAAATGTTTGAACTCAAGCTCAATTTTGATTCGCTGATCGATGCAGGATAGAATGGATAGAATAGAGCAGTTTTATTCTATCTTTTATTCTGTATCTTATATCCTGAATCCTGTATCCAGCATCCTATCCTATTCAGTGTAAGCTTAATGGATAGCGGCATTGTAGTAATTTTCGTGCATAATATTACATATGGGGTACTTGCATTATATTACAGTAAGCTAACCCTACTGTCCAGATAACTCCTCCTACAGGTTTTAAAATAAGAAGGTATTGTTTTGCAGATCAATTGTACATATATCAGAGATGTGCATATAACTTGGGTTTTGGTTTTTGATAATTTACGAAAACTGCCAGCTGTGATAATTGTTTTGCGAATATAGGGTACCCTTATTATATAGATAACTCCTCCTACAATTCTCAAGTTAAGATTTTTTTTTAGATCACTTTTACATATATCAAATATGTGGATATTCAAGGATTTTGATTTTTAGCAATTTATACGGAAAATACCAGCTGTTGAACTTGGTCATTTTATTGTATAATATTTCAGATAGGGTACCTTATTTGTCCAAAACTCCTTCTACAGTTTTCAAGATAAGATCTTTTTTATGTTCTTTCTTTTTGCAGATCATTTGTTTAAATATCATGATGTTCATATTACAGTGGGGCTTTATATATCCGGACGATTTTATTTGGAAACATATTTTTTATAAGTTATTTTGTCCCATATATATCCGGATTTTTGCGTTCTGGATCAGGACGGTCTGTTTTTACCATAAAACACGGTTAACCAATAAATTTTGCTTCATTTGACCGGACGGTAAAATTTAATGGTTATCCGATCAATACATTAGAAAGATAAGGCCAGTCAATTGAGTTTCACGCCTTTTCACCTGCTAGCCCCCATGAGTAGCTGGTATAAATACTCTGACTTCCCAAACCACTTTCAAATATTACGAACATTGCTGGTTAGACAGGATTAATTACGCCTCACTGCAAGTGGCTTGGGTATCTTTACACTGTGCACCTGTCAAATAACACCACCTTTTAAAACACTCCTCTACTTCAAAGGAAGAATGTGCTTAATAAATCTGGAACGTTGTTCATGGTGCTTTGTGGTATTTATATTCACAAAAGTTATTTTAAACGAAGTGTCTCATAAATGCCTTGTTAGATTACGCCGAAACCTGAAGTATAGGAAGAAAATAATAAGGAAAGCATTTCAATTGATCGGAATTGCATTGGTGGAAAATTGACGTGTCTATATATTGATTGTTAAACATCTAAGTTAAACGTAAATAGGCTCATTTCACACTTAGACACAACGTATTTACATTTTGCTATTATTATAGTTTGGTTAATATTTCCTGTCTAAAAAACAATATGAAGCAGGGTTTCCTTGTATTAAAACAGGTGAATATCAAAGGAAAAATCTAATTTTTGCTATTTAGTATGAAAGCCAAAGAAAACAGTATTAACACCCATTAAAACATATATTAATTATCATTTATGACAAAAATAGAATCATTTCTGATATCCGGAAGCCTCACCTATCCGGACGATTGGACTTGGGAACGAAATAGTCCGGATAAATGAGGCTTCACTGTACTCAGATTTTAATTTTTGAGAAAACATGAGAAAAATACCAGTTGTAGAACTTAGTCATTTCTTAACAAATTGTTGCATATAGCGTACCCCATTTGGCCGGATAACTCTCGTATAGTTTTCAAGATAAAACTATTTTTTGCAGTTCTATTGTATATATACACAAAATGTGCATATGACTTGTATTTCGTTTTGTTGAAATACCAGCAACATTGAACTTAGAACTTCTTTCCATTATATTGCACACACAATGCATCATTTGTCTAGATAACTCCTCGTGTAGTTTGAAGATATGAAGCCATTGTCAGTTCAATTGTACAGATATGCACAATAGAGATAAGAATCATACTTTGAGTTTTTGATAATTATGAAAAAATACTTAAACTAAATTATGACCATGATTATTTCGGGTCGGAATCGGCCTTAGGTGGTGTTTATCAATTCAGGGTCGACAAATACGGGCATTGTTCCGACAAAAGAAAACCCGGTTTTTTGTCACATTGACAGGGTTCCCTTGTTACGTTTTAGGTTACATCATTTGTTTCCATTACATTACTGTGTATTGCCATTTTCATTGCTCTGAAAATAAAAGGACTTAAGTATTCATACATCTTTTTATTCAGTATTATCTCCTTTCTGTATTTCAGCTTGTTTTGTAGATGGTATTACAAAGTTAATACAGTTGTTACATATAGACAAGTCTCAGTGCAATCATATGTCACCTGCATGTAGAAATCATCTGCAGTATATACATAAATATTACATTTATTAAATTGTGCATTCGTTCCTGTAGATTTTGTCAGAAATGAAGATTAATTTTGTTATATCCTTGATACCTTTATATTCCAAATGTGTGCAGATATAAATATAACTTCGAAATTACAGTGTTTGTGTAAAAAACAAGGGTGATCCAATATTTTTGAATAATGTTATTCTAATTTATATATTGCAGTGATTTTGGAAGATTAGACTGCTTATTGTAAAATTTACGAAGAAATATGACAGAACACTATCATTATCCTGTGAATGAACAATTCAAATGTTTGCATGTCTCTAGATTTACATTACTTCTAGCAACTGAGGTAACGGGAACAAATCAACTATCAATATAATTATCAAATACTACGTTATAATAGGTTCAAAATACAATGTACACATTGAGGACATAGTAGAGAATGCGATGAACTCATAAAAATCCCAGTGTGATACCTTAAGTTAAAAAAGATGATTGTGGTGTTACTGCGTTGCAAGTTAACGACAGTGAGGCCTGAAATGCATATAATTACATATGATTGTCTTTATACTCAAGTAAGTAAATCAGCAAACATATAACCCTCCATATTCAGTTAAATTAAAATCATTGCTTATGGGAGACTAATTTTTAGGAAATATAAATAACAGATTACGGACAGGGGTTTCATCAATGTCATTTGAATACAGATCTCAACAGTATCACATAGCGCCCTGCATGTGTATTTGCATTCGATAATTTTGAATAATTTGTAGAATTTCAAATTACATAAAATATATATTTTTCGATTCAAAATTACTTAAAATAGATATTTTTCGAATTAGGTTATTAGTGATGAATGTAGATAAAAAGCATTCTATATAATTCCAATAAGCAAATATATTGGGAGGATGTAAAAGGATAATATGAAGATTTAAAGATAGAAAAAGAAGTAGCGCTCAAAGTTTCCTATTCCATTATCGATGTTTTAATCTCTTTGAACATGTATTAAAAACTAAAAGAAAATGAAAAACTTTCAAAAACTAAAGATAATAATATTATTAAATTTATAAACTTTAACCCCCAAGGGAAGGTCATTGATGTTTCAGAGCCCGATGATTAAAATTACCGTATCATGATTACTAGTATTAATTTTAAGTATGGCCAGCATCTCTCTAACAAGAGATGGTGCTATCACACTTGATTCACAGTAGTTGGCCACATAAAGTTTTAGCTTCCAAATACTAATGATACAGTTAATATTACTATTAATTAAATTCACTTTGAATTACAAACTGTGTTTAAAACTTGAATCTTTTGATTTAAATATACCTGTCTATCATCTATCTAAATGCAATTCTGGCTACCAGACTGAAGCTAGCAGCCAATAACAGGACCTTTAGATGTATCCATTACAAGTTCGGGTGAGCTAAATGGACTGTTGTATATGTCATAGACGCCTTCTTAACCTTGTAATGAATACATCTAATGAGAATCTTCTTCTTATCCCGAGTGTTTATATTTTGTGATTAAAATCGAAGGAGATATTAATCATTGGAATGAGTCCAAACTCCTGGGAACCACCTCGTGGTATCCCTACACCCCAAAACTGAGAACGAGAAATGAAAGCCCTATAGCTCACCTACCTCGGTATTTGTTTGATGCACACTTCAAAGATAAGGGATATACTAGTCCACATTATATCCCTAAATCATTGTGCAATGTTAAAAAATGACAAAGTTCGGGTGAGCTAAATGGACCCTTGTAGGTGCGGCTGCGTCTGGCGCTGATTTCTATACGAGATGAAAAATCGTATGTTAGATGTTTGACTGTCCCTCTATTAAAATTTAACCTTTTAAAGATTGGTGCATAACGTTTCCCGAGTAAGTAAAAAAAAACCGGGCTTGATTCCCAGGTACATGTGTAACTTCTTTGTAAATTATTTGGGTCCTATACAGCTAGCAATAATCTAGCAACATCATTAGCAGATATAAACACTTTAATTTCATTTTAAATTTTTTCAGAGTTTTTGTTTTTATTAAAAATGTGTTTTAATTTTTTTTTGTGACGGTAAAGGCACAGTTTCAATGCTATAAATTGTACCTTTCCATTTTTTACACTACATTTAAAAAAAAGCCTCTTTGGAATTATCAGTACCATAACTTATGACCCGTAGACCAAGTTCAGTTGTTAATTGACTTTCTATAATATACTTAATAATCTTTATCCAAGCGGGCTTTTCTGCCTTCAAGTTGACAAACACCAAACATATACAACTTATTCATGCATAAATCATCTTGATATTAATTATAATATGCCAAGGACAAAGCAAAAAGTAATTTCTGTTCGAGTACTCGCAGTACCTTAATGATTTTTCTTATTTGCAGCTAGCATCTACGGGCTTAGTGGCTGCTGTTAGTGATTGCTAGCTTCAGCCTTTTTGTCTGTCTTTAAGTTTCATCATAAATATTACTAATGCTGAACAAATGCTAGCATAGAGAAATGAAAATGTATTATTTCATAAAAGACTGCTTTAAATTTTACAATGTTATATCATTAAAGGGTGCGACTGAAACGCGTAATGATAAACAACTTTGTATCATTAGCGGTTAAGGGTGTATATATTTGCTTTTTTCATTAAGCGTTAGGGCTGCTGTGCATTTGTGACGCTTAATGATACAATTCTATCATTAAGCGGCGATATATCATTAGGCGTTGGCGATATTAACTGTTAATGCAATAAGTTATAGCATTAGGCGTTGCGATTGCAACGCTTAATGCCATTTATATCATTAAGTGGCGTTGAATCATTAACGGTTGTTACATATCACCATGCTACATGTATCACCTAGACTCTTTGTTTAAAGCTTAAAAGGGGGAGGGGGCTACATAATACCAAGACAAATATTCTAGTTACTAGTATGCAAGAAAGTTTGTGAAATAAGTTTGAGATTATGTAATATATTAGCACGGACATAAAAAGAGTTGACAACAATGTAGGGTTACAGGATTTAATATAAAGTTATATAATGGAAGGTAAATATGATCAGGACAAAATCCTTGAAAGTTTATACCGGTGCTCTTTCGTATTTGACTTTATAAATTCGCGATTGCTAATGTTATGTCAAATGATTATTGTTCTGAGTTTCAGATAGGCAACCAAAATTTGAGCGTCAGTAGTTGAGTTATTAGCGAGTTACAGAGCTGGCAATTCATTGCTATGTAAACAAAACTTTAGTTTACATTTTGAATTTTGAAGTGAAAATTCCTGACTTAGACAGTGAAATGTTAGGAACTGTTTATTTCACTTTATGCTTAGAACGAATTAGAAAACAAATCAACTTGAAAAAGGTTTTTACTGGTATATTAAACCTATGTAAACAAAAACAGCGCACGAGCCTTGTTTACATGACAAAGACTTGCGAGCCTTGTATCTTGCTTATAACTCTACGACTGACTCTCAAATTTCATTTATCATTAGAAATGCGTTTCCAAAGAATTGAAGATAAAAACAGAAATATAGAATTTGACCAAAATCGTGACCATGCTCCTTCAAAGGATTTACAGATTGTATCTGCTTAGAAATGTTATAAAGCTATATTTGAAATTGAAATTCTAATGCACATCATCTTGATGGTCCAACATGTGTAAGGGGGAAACTTATTATCAAAAAAGTCATTGTTTATAGATCAAGACTATTTCAGTGGGGTATAGAATATTCATGTAATTTGCAATTTGTTGTTGTTGAAAAATTTGATTTGTTATCAAATAGTAACAATTTATGGCACTATTACAGGAAAAAGACTAACGAATAGAGGGATAGAGAAAGAAAAATGTCAAATAGGTAAAAAATCCGACTAATAATGACATGCAGTCATACTGTTTTTCATCAAATCTGATTCTGTATTCGGTTTTTTTAGATTGCACCTCATCTGCAGACAAAAAGACAAGGAACAGCACAATGAAACCTTTGATACGCATTGCCTAACCAGACCTTTCTAACGCTGATAAACGTAGACTTAGTCTTCAGTTCCAAGCGTTGATGAAACGAACATCAAAATTCAAATGTGACGGCGAACTTCTAAACTTTGTTTAAGCTTTTCCTAAGATACTGTAAAGTATATATAGTTAGGCTTTCTTGCTTTTCGGTTTTTACAAACATTGTTTTGTGTCTATTTTTAATTGCAAACAAAGAAAGAAACAGGTTTTTTTTTTTTTTTTTATCAAATATCAATGCTAGACTTGCAAAAACCAGTAACGTTAGATTTATTGTTATTTGGAGATGATGACATTTCATATGATGAAAATATTGTACTATTTAAACTAGTCATAACTATATTGTAAAATCGATTTAGCTAAAATTATCATAACTATAGCTATATGTCTAATATATGTACGCAAAAGTAGTATACTTATGCTGCAGCTGTACTATTTCAGTTTTTGATTGTTTTGGATTTTTTGTTCCTCAAACCACCAGGTTTTGTCAATCTGTTTTTCCCATCTGAATACATATTTTTATGCTCCTTCACACCATTTTATAAAAAGTGTATTATGTTATATGTCATTTATATTTTGCACTTTACATGTATTACTAAAAACGTACTATATTTGGCGTGTTCGATATTTTGCGGAAATTAGTATTTTGTGGATTTGAATTAGCGTATTCCTGAATGTGACTTTTCTTATACATATATGCATGGCCTTGAGCGATGAACTTTATTTAGCGGAAACCGGATTTCGCCAAAAGCGCTAAATAGAATACACAGCCAAATGTAATACGTTTACAGTACCTTGTACATTATGGAGAAGGTTTGCATAGGCATTGCCTGCTGCTTAATCCATTTATGTAAATATATATTTGCATAATAAAATATGTTCAAATCAAATTAAACAAAGAAATGTTTAGGTGCAATCAAAAAAATATTCTTGACAAATGCAACACTTCGCTCTTTTTAACGCCTATTTTTCTACCTACAAACATGTTACTGAGGTGTTTTGCCGAAGGAAAATTATGTTCAATATTTATCTAGTAAAACGTTGTTTTAAAATAAAATATGTGCAATACTTAGAAATACAATCTAAATTTGAATAACACTTGCATCCGGACTTCAGATTTTTTTTATACATAAACAAGAGTATGTACATTTCACACTTGCTGAAACTGCAGTAATCTTAATCTGACGTTGTATAAGGTAAACATGTAAACTCAATGATTTACTGACAACGTTTAGGCGTCCAACGTATGCTGCAGACATATATCTTATATCTTTCGCTGTTATAAATTTTCGATATTTTGTTTTAACATTTGGAAAACATGAGATTTAAAAATCAATTCATGCATTCCAAACAACTATAAAACAAACTGGCTATTAAGGGCTTTCTATTTCTTTCAGTACTATGATTTCTATCAATATAATAGTCGTGTCAAGCAAACCAAACAAACCAAACACACAGAATATCATTATCAACCACGAGGAAAGTATATCCGACCGTGGGATGGAGTGAAGAAAATCCAGCAAAAAATCCTTCGGTGAGAAAAGGTTGTTTCGGAAATTTTCAAAGGGACATAGACACGCTTTGAAATCAACATTTTATTTTTGATTTCTATGTATAAAATTGTTTACTTGTGCACAGCATAATGTCTAGATCGCTCGTTTCAACGAGGTCATTGTTGAATAGTTATTTTTAGTACCCTATGTAATATATATTCTATTTTTAAAAAGGAAGCATGTTTATACAGTTTATACTATATCATTATATTATTACAGATAATGAATTGTAACAGTTGTTTCGAACGTTTTCAATATTTTGTTTGTCTTAATATTTATTATTGTCATATCCTTTTTAATGAAATTATGTACTCGATTTGATATGGTCGTGTTCTTTTTGGATTTCTTTTAATTTAATATGCTACAAAACGATATTATTCTTTATAGAAATTAAAATGAATATTTGCAAATGAGACTCTCTTGTTATTCTACGGTTTCTTTTTCTTTATTATTAGGGTCTTCCTTTTCCAACGGAAGACCCTCTTGTTATTCTTCGGTTTCTTTCTATTATTCTATTGTTTCTTTTTCACTTTTCTTATTATTATTATTATTATTATTATTATTATTATTAGGGTCTTCCGTCTTCAGCGGAAGACCCTTCTATTATTCTATTGTTTCTTTTTCACTTTTCTTCTTATTATTATTATTAGGGTCTTCCGTCTTCAGCGGAAGACCCTACTATTATTCTATTGTTTCTTTTTCACTTTTCTTCTTATTAGGGTCTTCCGTCTTCAGCGGAAGACCCAACTATTATTCTATTGTTTCTTTTTCACTTGTCTTATTATTATTATTATTATTATTCTTTTTTTTCTTACCGATTTTGTGCAGACGATTTCTCGGAGATTACTGCATCGATCTCGTTCAAATTTTCAAGATATACGCGCACTTATCTGAAGTTGATGTTTTCTGATCGATTTTCAAAAATTCACTTCCGGTCGGAAGTTATCATCCGTTTACGATTTTTAAAAGTCAATTTTGTCGGCTACAGATCTAGAAAACGAGTAAAGATAGAGGGCTGAAGGTTTAAGGAATGCTAGACATAGCGTTTTTGTCTTGCACCTGGGTCAAGAAAATGTCCGCCGTCACTTCCGGTCGTCACCAGACGGAAATTCAAAAATTCGAATTTTTGAACTTTTTAATTTTTTAATATTTTTCTTTCATATTTTTGTAGCTGATAGTGACCTTTTTACTGATTCAGAATATGTAATTTGTTTTAAAATCGATC
>WFKH01011925.1:29658031-29673025 GCA_016163765.1 Magallana hongkongensis | reverse complement strand
AACTTTGATTAAATGGTCATTAAATCAAGATGAAAGGAAATTAAAATATCAGATTTTTCTTTCTTTTTAACAATCATACAACCTTGCATAGAAATAGTAATCAAAGTTTAGAATCTAACAAGGACTATACCTTTGGCGGAACATTGGCGTAGAAAAATATCTCATGTTTTTGCAATTCAGAATTGCAGTCTATTTCACATTTTTAAAACAGTAACATTATTGTCGGATTTCTTCAGCTAATGTGAACTAATGATAAGGTTCTTGGATTTCAGAATATGTTTTTAAAATATGATTTGCGTATCAATTTACATTTTTATAAGCTTTTTTAAGCGTTCATTCTATAAATCGATTCGTGTGAAAAAATCACTAAAATCGGATTTTCTCTCTTATTAAATTGTCAATATATTAGTTTTTCTGTCAATTTATATCCCTATGTAAGGTCTTCATTATATGTAAAGATCAGAAATATTTTAATATTGGAAGCATAAAGAAATAATCAAAATATCTTTAAAATTTAAGAAAATTAGAGGAAATGCGGGCTAAGCAATTTCAATTTAAGTTTAAATATTAATTCTAATTTAGTTATATAATCTGATATTCATTTTAATATTCTATCATTTCATTATAAGTATAGAAACTTCATATCTTTATGTATGTATGTATACATAACTGCAGATGACTACATTTATTTTTATCATCCTTTAAGTTGGGGGGAAAAGGTAATGACCTTGACCTGACCTTGATGCGAAAACAAGACGGTTAAATTTGATTAAACTGATAGATTTATTTGGTTATATGATGTTTGACTGTGTCAAAATTTTATGAATTTCGTAATATAAGGATGTCTGATAACGAGAAGACTCCTTCCTTAATATATGCTGCAGAATTGTTGAAAATACTAGAATTTTTTCTCTTTATGATAAAAACGAGCAACCTGACCCTAACAAATTACACGTGGCAACATATACAACGACAGCAGATACGCGATGGTTTCAATTTATTTTTTTTTTCTGACAGAAATGTTGTTCATGCTGTTCATGATCAATGTTTTGGTATCAAACTCAGTTAGAACACATGCTAATCTTTTAATCTTTATCAAGCACCTATTGCGTCTGGCCATATCTTTGTCATAGTATTTTAAATGCTTGTACGTCACACAGTCTACATTGATTTCAAGATAAATTTCAATTTAATAAGTTGATACATAAAAAAGAAGAATAACAATGATTAACACAAGAAAATACTTACAGTTCCGATAACGGTAGATGAACACCAGACAAAAACAAACAATTGCCATCCCTACTAACACGATGGAAATTAAAACCGCTAGGCTCATAATGTTTTCTGGGTCTTCTCTGTTAATTATAATGTCAAATGTTGATGTTTATATAAAACATTTTTCTTTTATTTAAAAGGTTTTAAGCACCCTAAAATTTAAAACTCATCATTCACTATTCATTTTTGAAAAAAATAAAAAAATAAAGATATTAAAAAAGAAGGTAGAAATAATTTGTCATAGAATAAAAATTTTAGTTGTTCACATAATGAAACCTTAATCATATATTGTGCAAGTATTAAATGAATAAGTTATATCAATCTACACACGTTGTATACAAATAGTTGCGATAGAGACAATTACAATGTACAATATTTGAACATTGAAAATAAGATGTTGATGTTGCTTAAAATACTTACGTTGTGTTATTACCTTCAGATGTCGCATTTGACATTTGTTCTTTGTTTTCAGTTTTAACACATTCTTTATCTAGTAATAGTTTGCATATCGTCAGTAAATCAATATTAAAGTTTAAACAATTGTTTATATTAAATCATGTTCTCCTTTTTTTCTGGGGTTGAATTTATATTTTCATCAGATTTGGATTTTAAATAAATCCTATTTTTATTGCAGAGAAGTGCATTATGGTCGACAATGAAATTTATGTATTACATGTACATGTATATGGTAAACAATATCATCGTTTTAGTGGCCATGTCAAACAGATGAAAGTATTTTTAGTACATGTTTATGTTTCACACCTCAAACAATGAATTTTTGTTCATGAAAAATGACTTGGCAACACTAATTCCACGTTTTACAGATCAGTGGTCATACTATTGTAATCAGGTTGAAGGAATAAAATCTAGCCTATGCCTATTGAACGAATAAAAGTTATTTCAAGGAATGAATTAAAGTGATGAAACAAATAAATAAGCATGAAAATGATGTTCTAAATATAATACTTAGTCTAATACGTTAATGTATATGCAATACAACCCGATGTATACTAGATTAATGAGGAAAACTATTACCAACGCTGATAGCAGGACCTTAAAAAATAGAACATAAACTGCTCCCCCGAACAATAATAAACAACTTATAGCAGATACAGAAAAAAGATGTTCACTTCAAATGCAGACCAAATATCCAAGCCTTTGAATGTTCACTAAAAACTATAGTATTTGCCTAATTAACATTTTCAAACAAGCCTTAACTGACCCTTCTGAATTCTCAATAATTAGGAATGTAAAATATTATTCAAATCTTTTTTCTAGCATCTTGGAAAAATATTTAAATATCGTTGCATTTTCTATCCTGTCTCCCAAAAGAAATAATATTGAAAAAAAAAACAAACAAATTTTACGTAGGTATTCTACTTGGAATTTGAATACTACTCATTTTATTCATCCGTTTTGAATCCTGGAAAAAAAATTCCTGACAGAATTATGTCCCAATAACATTTACCATAATATACTGTGAAAAAAAAATCGCCCTTCTATTGAACTAAAATAAGTTAATCTTAAACTAACGATTACCAACACAAAAGAATTGTAGAGGACAATTTCTTGTGTGAAATATGTACTTTTAAGCAATATTAGCATGGAATATGAATTATACATGGAACAGGCATAGCAACATGTTATTTAGTTCGCTTCTTCGACTAAAAATGTAGGGCCAGAAACTTTCTTAAGGAAATTTTATATTATTCAAAAATATACCAGTATATGATTCAAAGATTATTTTTTCATAAGTACATATCAAATCGGTTATATACGTTTGAACGTTTCATTTTATCTTACAATAATAAATATATTCAAAACCTGTGATGACGTTTACTTGTGCTCATACACCGGGATCGGGTTTAGTGTGTTATAGGAAAATGAACGTAACATATTAACAATGCAAACAAAAGGGTAAATATACATTGAATGTATATATAGTATGTTGTTGAACTTTTTTCTCATCATGCAAATCGGTTTTTCGCTTTGCTCGGCATTCTGCATCAAATTTCAATGGTACTCGGAAAATGGTTACCAACATATAATGAATCATTAAGATCTTAGCATAAGAACCTCTCTCAATAAATATTTTGAATAAAAATATAGCTAATGTAACAAGAGGCCCATGGGCCACATCGCTCACCTGAGGAACAATAGGTATGATAAAATCAGCTGAATGGAGCCATAATACAAACTATCTGGACAATGTAGATAATACATGTAGATCCTGTATAAGTAAAACTCTATTTTTTTTCACTGGATATTCTAATGTTTATTATCATTTGTCCCTTTTCTAACAGTATGATTTTATAGTAATATCAGATATTGAGCATTGCAGCTCTCAAAAAGATCCTAAACAATTGTTTATACATGGGATATAAACCTACATCAAACTCTGAACCCCTTGTGAGACCCAATCGTCCAGGAATCATCTAAAGGCCAAAGTCTAAACAATATTAAATAATCACCTGGCTGATTAGTTTCTGAGAAGATTTTTAAAGATTTACTCTTAATATTCCTATGTAAAAAGTCCACCCAAATTGTGGCCCCACTCTACCCCCAGGAATCATGATTTTTACAACTTTGAATCTATACTGCCTGAGGATGCTTCCAAACAAGTTTCAGCTTTCCTGGCTTATTAGTTTCTGCGAAGACGAGTTTTAAAGATTTACTCTATATATTCCTATGTAG
This sequence comes from Magallana hongkongensis, assembly GCA_016163765.1. Lineage (NCBI taxonomy): Eukaryota > Metazoa > Mollusca > Bivalvia > Ostreida > Ostreidae > Magallana > Magallana hongkongensis. Next base: position 29,669,056 of record WFKH01011925.1, on the reverse strand, counting down.
AATTTCGATCCCAATTGTGGCCCCACTCTACCCCTGGGGGTAATGATTTTCACAACTTTAAATATACACTACCTGAGAACAATACCACACAAGTTTCAGCTTTCCTGGCTGATTAATTTCTGAGAAGACGATTTTTAAAGATTTACTCTGTATATTCCTAGTAAAAAGTCGACCCCCTCCCCCCAATTTTGGCCCCACCCTACCCCTAGGGGTTATGATTTTTACAACTTTGAATCTTCACTGCCTGGGGATGCTTCCACACAAGTTTCAGCTTTCCTGGCCAAATGGTTTCTTAGAAGAAGATTTTTAAAGATTTAATCTATATATTCCTATGTAAAAATTCGACCCCCAATTGTAGCCCCACCTTACCTCCGGGGGTCATGATTTTCACAATTTTGAATTTACACTACCTGAAGATGCTTTCATAAGTTTCAGCTTTCCTAGCCCAATGGTTCTTGAGAAGAAGATTTTTAAAGATTTAATCTATATATTCCTATACAAAAAATCGACCCCCATTGTGGCCCCATCCTACCTCTGAGGGTCATGGTTTTCACAACTTTGAATCTACTCTACCGGAAGATGCTTCCACACAAGTTTCAACTTTCCTGGCCAAATGGTTCTTGAGAAGAAGATTTTTGAAAATTTCTCGAAAATTTTCATTAATTCCTAATTATCTCCCTTTATAAGAGGGCTTGGTCCTTAATTTCACAACTTTGAATCCTCTTAGGCGAAGAATGGTTTGTGCCAAGTTTGGTTGAAATTGGCCCAGTGGTTCTTGAGAAGATGTTCAAAATGTGAAAAGTTTACAGACGGACTGACGGACTGACAGACAGACAGATGGACAGACGGACGGACGGACAGACAGACAGACGGACGACAGACAAAATGTGATCAGAATAGCTCACTTGAGCTTTCAGCTCAGGTGAGCTAAAAAAAAAACACTCTTACTTTTTATGCATTCATCTGATTTATACTGAAACGGACACTCAGAACACTGTTTGCTGTAATCCTCGATGACTCTCCCCAGTATTTCGTTATAAACGGGACAACACCTTCCTGGATAGAAAAAGGAGTTACACATTCTAATGAAATAAAGGAATGTTCATGTATAGAATATTAGTTCATCATTACTGTACCATTCTCCCTTTTCAATTCATTAAATAAGTGATTTATCTCTCTCTCTCTCTCTCTCTCTCTCTCTCTCTCTCTCTCTCTCTCATACTACACAAACATTTACACATAGTCAAAAATTTCTCGATGGGCATACAGTATTTGAATGCAAAATGTAAAACTAGATACGAATATCCTTTAATTGTCAAAGATATATAGTTAATGAATTCTGAAATATTATAATGGTAAAGAAGGTAAAGAATAATCATCGTCTCAATTCAATTTTGCAAAACATACATTTTCTCTTTGATACAAACTCTTTAGTTAAGTGATTTCCTGCTTTATTTTTAGGCTTTTGGCCAGGAAAAAATGTATTTAAAGCAATAAAGCTTGACTTCTTGGTCACTTTTCTATCAATTTACTTTTATATTTCTTGACATTCAGCTGCCAATTCAAACTTAGCATATACTTCAGATGAGCAAGGGTACATCTAACAAGACAGTTGTATAAAGCTGGGCTATGTCCCAAGATATTTATGCAGCACATTTTCTTAAATCATTCGATATTTAAAAATACCTAAATATTATAACGATTTTCTTTCAATAATATTAAAAACCCCATAAGAATGAAAAAAAATGACAATATCAAACCGTCAACCATCTCAAAAATCCATAAAAAGAAATACAAATTCAAAGCAGAGCAATACGGACCTCCAAAAAGATAGAGGTAGGATCAGGTGCCATGGAGGAGTGAGCATCCTCTGCTTACCGGTCACACCCGCTGTGTGCTCTTCGTCGTAATCGGGAAAAAAGGAAAAGTCCGTAGACAATTAGGTGATTAGTTATGGTTTAACAATTAACAATTAGTATGAAAAACGTCGGTCAGCATGCGACCCAGTGGAAGATTGTATTTGCGGACAAGGTCCTTGTATCGACCATATAACTTACAGAAAGATGACTTCAAAGGAGACTGTTGATAGTCCTGTTTTATCAACTTGTTTGTCAGTAGCTTGCCTCGCCTTAGAAATTGTTCGTACGGAGAGCATCCCCTTGCGTATCGAATTAGTTGAGAGACAAAAACACCATATGCAGGTGATGAAAGTATATTGCTACATAAATAAGGAAAGTTGACTATAGAAAAATTGAAGTCATCGCGTTTTTCATAAAGTTTGGTTGTTAGGTTACCATCAATGTCCATTTCCAGTAAAATATCCAAATATGAAACAGATGACGCTGACCATGTGGTTTCTTTTATTTCAAGTTCACTGGGATATATCGAGTCGACGTAAGTATGGAAATAACAATTGTTAATTGATAATACGTCGTCGATATACCTAAGTGTTGAGTTGAAGACCACAGCAAGTGATTTATTTTGTTCACTTTTAAGTTTTTGAATAAATTTGAGTAACTTCAAATGGAAAAAAGATGTACACATGTCCAATAACAAATCTCCGTAATAAATTTGTTTTCGTTCCCATGGATTTTTCCGAGTGAAAATGATTATTTGACATTAGAGATATCTGGTATATTTTCTTCTTTATCGATTTCAACTTCTTTCCTAGGTATGCGTCGTTTTATTAAAAACCGTCCTAATATGCTGCATAAATATCTTGGGACAGACTGTAGACATGATTTGAACGTAGAATTGAAATGTAGAACATAGCAAGTGCAATGGCGTTACGTGTTACATTTTCTTTTACACTATACAATTGTGATACATGTATAATGTTCATTTTGTCAATTTATGGCGCAAAAAGACAAGTTTTGATTAAAAGTGTCTGTTCATTTAAGGAATATAGAATATACACTGAACATTAACATAAAAATGATTCTAAACATTTATGCTGAGAAAGTCTGAGATCAAAATGATGTTTGTATTTAGCTTGTAGATATTATACACCCGTAGAAGTGGATCCGTCTTTCAGTGCTTTCATTGTTTTGATGGAAATAACTTCCAAGAACAGGGTAACCAAGAACGCGTGCTGACTAATGAACGTCATTGTGGAAAGTGTTTGGCGAGTTCTAATGCATCAAATAGATACTTTGGGTAAACTGCTTTAGTTATAATTACAAATTATTATACATCCTTTCGCGTTTTTAAATTACATACATGTTTTAAACTACTGACAGATTGGTAGTTTACATGTATATTAATTTGTAAACCATAAAAAAATATTGTAACCCCCCTCCCCCCTTTTTTTAGAAAAAGTTTTTTATCTGAAATTTACATAAAGAAATCTTTTTTGAACAGTGTTGAAAATTTAAGTGAAATTTGATCTAAAGACTATTTAGAAAAGAGCTACTACGCACTATATCTCCCTCCAGGTTTTAAAATACGAATTATTTGGCATGTTTATGTGATTGAGGATTGTAATTAAATTGAAAATAGATAAAGTAAAAAAAGAAAAGTGTTTTCAACTGCAAAAATAAACTGCATACGAAACAATCATTCAATTGTCGAAAAAGTTTGTAATTTTTTCCAGTTATATACGACAAAAAGAATGTACGCCACATAGTTAATTTCAGTTTAGATTTTTGATTCCTGACCGCTCCTCTGAATATTCAACCAGTTGCTTTATGATTTCAGTTTTTATAAATAGGTGAAGAAAAAACAATTATAACACAATTTTGGGACACATTATATACAAAAAATGTGTATAATAAAAAACAAAGCTTATTAATGTGTAAAAATAATGTTGTTTTCCACGCTTGCGCGGGATATCATCTAGTATATCAAATATGTTTAGGTCTGGGGTTTTGATACTTATTTATAATGTTACCATAGACAGAGATCAACTCAATGTTTATTCCATATGCAATTTACAATTATGCAACTTCAGGTATTTGGAAGAAACCGATTACTTAGTTTTAGCAATGATTTTCTTTTCTTCTTTTTCTTTCTGAAGCCGTCGGATTTTCCAAACTCGAGTCATCGTATATTGATTGTATTGTAGCGGAAGACGTAAATGAATAGTGCATGTCATCAAAAACAAAATCAATTGCATTATAATTATCTTCTACGAATTTGCTGTGCGAGTTCACACTATTTATTTATTTGTCATTATGTATTTAAAGTAATTGCAATCTTGCCATCATGATTCACACTTAATAAATTTTGTTTATCGCACATAACTTAAAATGTCACTATGATTTATTTATAAATACCTGTAATGAAACTTCTGGGAGCACAAACCTCTACAAGCATCTCTCCAGATCGAACACAATGGTAAACCAATCGTTCCCCAGCGCATGCTGGATACCTGCTACAATTCTTGATGCTCAATTTTTCTTCGAAAGTTTCTTCGTTCGGAGGACAGAACTCGACCTGTTTCACTGTTTCCTGCGACTCTTGGCAAACGTAATTCTGTTGAAAAATTTAAATCAAAGGATATCTAAATAGTTTGTGTGATGTGCTTTTGATTTGCCATACCAATTTTATCAATGTAATAGAACAGATAGGCATGCCATTTATTCATAATATAAATAATATATCTATCTCATTTCAAATTAATCAATAGTCACTAAATAACGTATACTGTATACTTTTGAAAAACATTTTTTAATTGACATTTGAAATTTTACGTTCAAAGTTGCTTTTCATAATATTGGAGCATTGATTAAATCACCTCTTCGTATCTTTTTTGACGACCAATGTTCAGTGTAATAGAGATGCATACATGCAAAACACATGATATCATTACAACAAAATAGATCGTGAATACATATTGATGGTCTGTCATCTTCAGTGCTGTTGTCAAAGGTCAACCAGAAATTTTCGCAAGATCTGTAAATATAAGATGAAAAAGTAAACAAGAATTTTCTAAAATGTAATAGATTGCAATACATTGTATTGAAAGTTAGTGACATAACGATGTGTTTAATAGATAATTGAGAAATATTTCTGTGACACACCATGGCTAAAACTAAGTGGATATTTAACCTATCCAAATAGTGTTTGTTCTAAATTTGCGACCTCATGAACTATGATCAAAAGCAATTTTATTTTGCTGATTTATTTAACAGGGTCAAAACCCATTTCTCTGGTATACCACGCATGCACAATTTATGGATGCAAAAATAAAATATAACCATTGAAAGCTTGTTTATGATTTGCCGGTGCATTTAGTTAAAGTTGAATCAAAGGAATGAAATTTACAATTGGAACTTTAAAAAAAAAAATACTTTTACATAAAAAGTTTTGATTTAAGAGAGGGTAGTCCTTTTCTATTACGCTTTATATTTATAATGTAGATAAATTAACGCTTAAACCTAAATTTTTACAGTGGTGTTAGATGTATTGTCTCATAATTTAATATATCAGAATCTAACGCCTATGAACAGCCGCCCAACTATATTTTGCAATGGTTTGCATTTTAATGTTATGCTATACTATATATATCCAACGCTGTATACTCAAAATTAAATGCTACGAAATATGCAAATAAAATCATGTTGATATGAAATGTTATGCGATAGGATCTGAATAAGCATGTATTCTTGTTAGAAAACGATTGAAAAAAGATGGCTTAAAACATACAAAAAAAAAATGGGTAAAAACATAAAAACAAAGAAAACTGTGTTTGAAATTAAGATTCTTATTCTAAGATAGACATATATGAGCTTGGAATCTTTTAATGCATGTCGACCGAAATTAATTTCGAAAAATGAGTTTAGTCAAAGCAACCTTACGAAAAATGGCAATTCGAGTTGAAATGATGTTATTTTGTATGTCACATGTATGATAGACAAATACGAATGCAAAATCAAACGTAAAAGTGTTACATGCATATATATTACAATATGATATATGGTAGTTCAAATATATGCAACGCTATTGTAAATGTTGTTGAATATGATCAAAATAACTGTATGAGTGCAAAAATAATGTTATTTTTAGTATGTCTGCTTTTGTTGAACTTTACATTGATTTGCAAAAAAAAAAAACCAAGATACCAAGGGGCCACATCGCTTACCCGAGCAACAATAGCCATAATTGAACAGAAAAGCTTTAGCGCGTCTTGAGTGTATCAAATATAAAATGTCTAGACAATTTATTAGAGAATATCTTGTTTATAAAGATTTTTATATTTTTTCTCCACATATTGTAAAGTTAAACATTTAGTTCCTTTTGGTTTTTCAGTTTTTGAGAATACGATAATAACAAGTTTTTCTCTTTTTACTAAAATGTAAAAAAAATAACCCCCCTCTCTCTCTCTCTCTCTTTCTCATTGTTGCACCACCAATACCCCAGGAATCATGATTTGAATAAAATTGAAGATTTTTAAATATTTTTTCTGTATACTCCTGTTTAAAATTTGACCCCCATTGTGCCTCCACCTTGCTCCCGGGAATCATGATGTGAACAAACTTGATTTTAAACTACCTGAAGATGCTTTCACACAGAGTTAGACATTTGTCTGGCCAAATGGTTTTTAACTCACCTGAGCTGAAAGCTCAAGTGAGCTTTTTTTTTATCACAGTTTGTCCGTTGTCAGTCTGTCCGTCCGTCTGTGAACTTTTCACTTTTTGAAGTTCTTCTCTAAACCCACTTAGCCAATTTCAACCAAATTTGGCACAAAGTGTCCCTATGGAAAGGTGATTATAAATTTCAAAAATCAAAGGCCAGTTTCTATTTAAAGCGGAGAAAACCTCAAAACTGCAAAAAAAGGGAAGTGTATTTTCAAAAATATTCTTCTCAAGAACTACTGAGTCAAATTTAACGTTATTTAGCATTAATCATCTTTATGGAAAGGGAAATAAAAATTGCAAATATTAAGGGCTAATTTTGTTCCAAATTTGAGTCATTACGAGAATAATTATGGAAACGGGGTAGGCTTCAATCAGTTTATAACGTCGAATTCGGTATTCCATATCTCGATAACCTCCTTGAAGCGGCCATGTTGAACGTATGAAAAACGTGTCGATCCCAAAGATGAAATACTTTTTTTTAAATCGCAACAGGAATTTTTACAGTTGCTTCGAATGAATAAGATCGGTGGAGAATGCATTTAGAGAAAAAAAATCGAGGCAGCTTGTCTTAAAATACTTGGTCTTGAAGAAATATGACATATAAAGGCACACTTGTAAATCTTCATTTTTAAAGTATGACTGTTATCATTACAATGTTTTCCGGCGAGTTAAAATACCAAAATAAGCGGGAGTCTGTTAGTTTATCGTTTTAAACGTCGTTGTATCTTTTTAACCAACCGAGAAAAGTTGAATTATTAGTTACTTAGCAGGGTTCTTGAGAGTGATGATAACGAATCATTAAAAAGGGCGGGAACACAATAAAAAAAACAATCGTATTATGTAAAGAAAAATGAGGACGTGCATTCGTTTTTCACTAACGTTAGCACAAGATTAAATCTTTTTAAAGTTATGTCAGTTTCATTGCACGATTTTTTAACGTTAATCATGATAAAAGAAATCTGCTTTAAAGAACATGTTGGTACCAATAATAACTGGTATTTCTGAGTCACTGTCACTGTTAGATACCTTTCTTACTAACACTGGAACAAAGAAAGGATTTTCTGTTAAACAGGGAATTCTAACTTCAGCTTCTATGTATCCTACAAATGGAAGTACATTACTTCTAGCACCATAACCATTTAGCTGAAAGTCTTGTAAATCTCTAATCACAGGCTTATGTTCTAGTGATTCATAAAACTTTTCAGATAAGCAGGTCACCATTGAACCTGTATCAATCAATGCATTTGTCTTTTGACCACATATATACAACACACAATCATTAGAATGCCCAACCATTCTTTCAAGCAAGTTTTCTGAGTAAGGACTACAAACATCACCCTCTCCTGTCCGTCCTATAACATGAGAGGTTACTCTTTTAGTTGAAACCTGTGAAAAATATTCAGCTAGCGACCTGTGAAAAGTTTTCATCTAGCGACCTGTGAAAAGTATTCATCTAGCGAGAATTGTCGCACAGGAACGGATTCAAATTTCTATCCGGAAAGTGATCACGCCACCGTGGAAATTCCTTATTTAGCGATTTCCGATTCGATGATGTCAGGACCGAAATGGCTGCGCCCATTGTAATGTTTACCGTTTTCCAATGAGCTCCAACGTTATCGCGATTCGTTATAGTGCATGCAGTTGAACTTGACATCGCCTGGATCCGAGGAAAAATTATCCAGATACTTTCATTGTATTCATTTGTTATTCATAATTTATGTGTTCAATTTTGTTTGTATTGTTTGTATGTTTGTTGAATGTATGCATGTATGCAACATTTGCTTGAGACTCGAACCCAGGGCCTCTGGCGTACCGTGCCAACGCTCTAACCACTGAGCTATTGAGACCCGATATATTGACTGACAGTCACACACCTGTTAACCCGGTGACATATATATTTTATTTCTTTTTTCGTGTGTGCCAGTTTGAAACGTTTAACTTTTGCAATGATTTTGCTCTTCACTGTGTTTATGTTGAATGAAATCACAGGCACCTGACGTCATATATTTTTTTCTCGTAATAAAAAAAATACTCCGCTTGCCTAATAATACACAAGGTACCCATCGCCGCCATCTTGGATTTATTTCAAACTGGCACATCAGAGAACGAGAAACAGAAAATATAAACATTCTTTTTCCTTTCTAGTAAAACTCAAATTACGGATTTAAAAAAAAAAAAAAAACTTCTGTGTAATACATTTTAGTTATTATACTGCATGCATTTGAAATCTATCTGAGATCTGAGCTGCGTGTGTGTACCATTACGTAACCTATCTCTTGCCCGCGGCCGAGGATATCGATCGCGGCTGGACTACCTTGCGGTCAGCGGTATCTACTCATGTACTACACAGTATCCGCGTCTTACACATATGGGTTTATTTAGCAAACACATAGAATTGTTTTTAATTTTGAATACATATACATGTTAAAGTTTATTCTTCTTAAATTGAATAAACTGATAGTGTGTTTTAATATCAATAAATCGTTCTGTTGATTAATGAAAGCAATGTCATTCCCAATCTTAAGCATAATAAGACATAGAACAAATGTGGATTTTTAAGTAAAAAAAAATAACTTCTATTTAATATGTTTTAGTTAATATACTCCAAGCATTTCATATCCTTCTGGTTCTGTGCGTAATCCATCCCTCGCCCGCGGCCGAGAAGATCGGTCGCGGCTTGACTACCTAGCGGTCAGCGGTTATCTAATACACATGCGCGATTCGCGTCTTACCTAAATGTTTTTATTTTAGCCGCAAACACAAGAACTGTTTTAATTTTATGCCATAAAAGTTTCTTCATCTTGAATTGATTTAATTAAACGATAGAGTGTAAATAAAGAAAGCGTTCTAAAAAAATAGTAAAAGTGATATTATTCCAAATCAGAAGCATCGTCAGACATAGATCAAGGTGGATTTGTAAGTCTTAAATATTCTTAAATTGTACAAATAATGTTTAATGTTTAAGATCAACACAAAACCCCCACAAAGATGAAACCTTTAAATGATGATCATCCCTCGCACATAGCCGAGGAGATCCCTCGCGAGTGGACAAGTGATCCGCTGTAGTTTCTTGTGCTTCTACCTTATCAAACGTGCATGTTTATTTATAATTTGTACAAACACCACTATTAAATAGTTTGTTTTATTTTTAATTCAACTAACTTGGTTTAAGACAAAACGATAAATTTAACTTACTTGTACAGTTGATTTAGCATTTGAACTTAGGAGTTAATATTCGACCAACACAAAATCGTGTAGAAAGTAAATTTTAAAAAGTTTTCTTAAGAGTTGTACAAAAATTTAGCAGTGTGTACAAAGTTTAAGTGAATTAAAAAAATCAAACATTCTCTAAGTGTTCAACGTTCAAATCAAATCAAATTAAAATCAAAGTTCCGTGTTACATTATTACATTATGCGGTAGGTGCTGGCACGATAAAAGACGTGAGCGGAATTGAGGGATTTAGTGATTATTTTAAAAAATATTCACATGAATTTTTTGTTCATTGCTGTGTTGCCCCCCCCCCCCCCCAATACTGATTGAGCTGAATTTGTTTTTCAAAAATTCAAATGTGACAAACATCAATTTTTGGCAACTCCTTGTGTTACAGTTCCTCCAAATGTGTTTTACTTTGCGTTCTGTTTGTTTATTCGGCCAGTTTGTGTTAGCTCAACCACCCCGGCCGTGCAACCGAAAAATCTCGTGTCGCTTTAGTGCACATAGCCCTGGACATAGATACATGTAGCCCCAAGTAATTGTGTAATTTTAAAAACACTTGGAAGTGTGCTTTTACTGCAGTTGTCAATTGTCTAAATATAAATTTAAAGTTTTACGTTAAAGATCTTAAATTTATAATAATTACACATGTATTTGTTCTCATGTTTAAAAGTAAATGAAATACGTTATGCAATACGGTCGGTCGCCATAGAAATCATCAGAGTACTGCAAGTGTCGACGGTTTTCTTATTTCTTTGAAACACCTTGGAACATAATTCACTTGACTTAACAGAATAGCGACATATTTGTCTTCCATAAATAGATGCACTTCTCAAAGTTACACATAACCGACTTAAAACCAAGCAGAATATTTTACATCTGACTTTTCAAAATGGGAGATCGTAAAATTTTAGCCACTCTGAAATAGTAAAGAACAGAATAAATTATGTCTTTGTGACTTTCACTCCATCTTCTTATTTATGTGTATGAATCCATAAATTTTTGTTTCATTATATAACAAGAGAAAAGCTGTCAATGTGACAGCAAACCGGGTTTTCTTATATGTGAACTGTATCCATAATCCATGTCAACCCTGAATTGATAAACACTGCCTACCGTATCCAGAGAAATGGAGTACCCATATGTAATATTTTGCCTAAAAAATGACTAAGTTCAAAAGCTGAGATTTTTTTCATAAATTATCAGAAATCAAAATCCTAGCAATATGCACAC
>WFKH01011925.1:29607378-29631356 GCA_016163765.1 Magallana hongkongensis | reverse complement strand
AACGACGATGGAGAGATTAAGATAGCATTGACAATATTTTGAAAGAAAAAAAAAGAGTGGAAGGCAATATGATACAATATTGTTTTATTATAATAAAGTAAAGAAATCATGATGCATATATGCACTTGATGATAACATCATTTTACACTAGTGTACCATGGGACCCCACATTACAGTGTATGCTATAATGATGTGTATAAAATAGTTCAATACAAACTATATAAGACACACATGTACATACAGTATGTATATAGCAAAATAATAACTAATAAGAATTAAAAACAGTGTTATAGATATCTACTGTAAGCACATATCAAGCAAATGAATTATATCACCTAAGATCCAAAAATTTACTGAAGTGCAAAACATGTGTAATCATCATGCAAACATGCATGCACTTTGTACAGCATTCTACAAGTGTGCACCCTAGGAACCCCACCTCTTTCAAGTGCAATGTTTACAGTGTCTGGTGTGTAGTTCAATACACAAAAGAAATACATGTTTAGCCTAATAAGAAATAAAGATTCAAAACAGCGTTGATGTACAAAACAACACGTGTAGGTACACGTGTAGGTACACTGCATGGACTGAAAAGAGCAAATGTTTTGAAAAGAAAAGGTCACCACGACATATCCTGAATTAAAACATACCTTTTATTATCTCTCAAACGATAGTTGAGCTGCATTTTTCACTCTCGGCGTCTTGCAGGCCATGCATCTTATGAAAATGTGGACACACCGCTGTCAGCTGTTCGCAATCAAAACGAGGCGAGTAAAAGCACTGTGTTGACGCGGATGGTAAGCAAACGACAATGCAATTTTAAGAAATAAACGCCTTAAGTCACAGATTTTAATTCAATATTGTTTAAAATAAAACTCAAAATGATTATTAAAAACAATCAATCGATAAATTTTAACAGCGATCGCTTTACTATATCGAAATTAGGAAAATGATGAAAACATGAATAATGGCGGAGCTAACATCATGAAAAGTCAAGTAATATTCATGAGGTGAATTATACGGGAGGCCTAAACCTAGCTGCGCGGTGATTTTTTTTTTTACAAAGATCATATAGCACTGCACAGTGCGTTTGACTGTACCTAACTTTACTACACAATTATAGGTAAACAAAATTAAAGGTATAAGTGCATTCAAGTATTGATCAAATGAGTCATTCATTTTTTGGAACATTGAATCTGCGCATTTTATGAAAACGACCCAGAGGAAGGTGTTTATATATATAGTTTTTCTAGTGCTTATAGATCACAGGCACCTGACGTCATATATTTTTCTCATAATAAAAAAATACTCCGCTTACCTAATAAATGACAAGGTACCCATCCCCGCCATCTTGGATTTTTTTTAAACTGTCATATCGCCGTGAATTTTCGCTTATATCTCAGCGGTAACATTTTTCTGCGATCATCTCCGCCGTCCGATCGGTCATTCAATATCTTAGCTTACTGCTGATTCAACCAAAACGGCCCATAACATCGTCTATTATTAAAAATATCTCCTCATTCTGCATCTACTGCTGCTGATTTGCGACAAAAAGCTAAAGGGTGGACGGAAGTTGACATAAATCGCGTCATAATATGGGTAATCCCTTCCAAATATAGAACTGATACGAATATTCAAAAGGCGTCAATTTTGAATTCGATCAACATACGAGTTAAAATTAAGAAAATGGATACTATAAACAATCAATTATAACTTTTGTTACACAAAGTTTATATAAACATGTTTATAAATGCATATATTTTGAAATATTGAAACAAACACACGTTGCAGGGAAATCTCATTTACATATTGGTGACAACTTCCGTCCACCCTTTAGACATTTATCGCATATCTAAGGCAGTAGATGCAGATCGAGTGGTTATTTTTATTAATGACAGGTGTAATGCACCGTTTTGGTCGAATCGGTTGTAAGCTTAGATGTTGAATGACCGATCGGGAGACGTAGAGGATTGCAAAATAATTTTACCGATGAGTTTCAAGGAAAACTTCCAGCTGATGTGCCAGTTTAAAAAAAATCCAAGATGGCGGGGATGGGTACCTTGTCATTTATTAGGTAAGCGGAGTATTTTTTTTTATTATGAGAAAAATATATGACGTCAGGTGCCTGTGTTATAGATACATGTTTATCATCATTTTGAGAGACCTATTGCCATTGATTTCGTCCGTCCCGAAATAACATGATATACATGTTGTAAAATGGCTCGATATATCAGATTTGATTAGTCATTAATCTAGCATTCTGAGAGATAATAATACTTTATAACAATGAAATACAGATGCAGAGAAACAAGCTTTTATCGAGAAAAAATGCAATATACTTTGGAAACTAAAATCATAGTATGTTTTCTAACAAACCTTGGTTTTTTTTCAATTTAAAAAAAAAACAAAATTAAATCTCTAATGAAAACATCAAAATGATTATGACAAGAAATGTCACAGGAGCCTGAATAGTGAACAAAAAATGGGCGTTTCTAAGAAAACAAAACAGATTCTGCTTACTTTGGAAGTGTTTTTCGGAGGTAGCAAATTGTGTTATGGCTGAATAATTGCCTGTAAATAATTTATAATATGTAAACGCACTATCTCGTCAAAAAATAACCACAAATACATGCATATATAAAAAGTAGAAATGTCAATTTTACTCAGAGACTAGTCGAATAATCAGGGTCTTTAGTAGAGCGATAAGCGAGTACTCGTTGATTGATTTAAAACAGTGTGTCCTTTACAAATAAAATAATGCTGCTGTCACAGGCACCGTATTTTTGGCTAAAAAAAAAATTAAGAAAACTAAACTGTAAGTAAAGTAGTTAATGTATTTTATTGAAAACAGAATGACAAGTATTTTATCAAAAACTGTTTCTATTAAAAAAAGGATTTTTTTCGCGTCATCTTTTTTTCCGTTCAAAATCAAAAACGAACTCGTTGCAATGACAAAAATAAAGAATGGTTTTATTCATTTTCCTTTTTGAATTAAACAAGATTTGGTGAACCCACTATCCTGAAAGCATCCTTTTAAATTAGCAAATGTCCTTTTTCCTTTGACACTTCCGTATAAATGAACTACATATCATGAAAGAAAAATCAACCATGTCTTACTCCGAATTAAGTCATTATCCCGCGGCTTATCAACAATTATATCAAAGTTTATTGATAATAAAAAACGACTTGAGATAACTATTCATATGATTAAATATGTATACAAACAATCCATGTACAGTGTTCTAACTATTTTAACATCCATTAAACGAAACATTAAATTGTTCTCCTCAATCATATTAATGGCCAAGAACATTTATTCATGAATTGTTCATCTAAAAAATCATACAAATATATAAAGCGATTAAAAACACACCAAGGGTTCCAATGAAACAGATATTAACATAGATAAAAAGTGCTGAACAAATATGTGAATTAAATTCGTACACGAAAAACTGATGCATTAAGAATTTAAAAAAAAAATAAATTGATTTTTTACTTTATAACAAGTTATCAACTAAGAACATTTAAGTCAATGGTCGTTGTGACCGAGCATTAGTCGAGTTCATCTTATTCTTAATAAAAAGTATTCAGAATATTGTATGATAAAATATAATCAGTTTATAAACAAACGACATTATTAACGCAGCTTTGGCGTTTTATCGATATAATATTTATGATTGTACTTACCGTTTGCGCATCCGCTCATAAAATTACATGACTGTATATCACAAAAACAGACTTGTGTACATTTTGCTCCAAAATAAGGATAGCCGCATGTCCTGCTGCAGTTAGTCCAAAGGTAACCAGGAGGACATTCTTTACATTATAGCGTATCAAATAAAAATTATATTAAGTAAAGTATATACTCAGTAAGCTGTAAAATAAATAAAAAACTAATAGTTAACAAAGGGCGAAAAAAATCTTTAAGCAAGTCCTTAAAGGTGGCGTAAAGGTGGCTTAAAGGATATACAATCTTTAAGCCACCTTTAAGTCTCCTTTAAGCTGAGCTTATAGGTCCTTAATGTCCAAACTTCTTCAAGTCACCTTTAAGTCATCGTTAAGCCACCTTTAAGCATCTTTAAGTGGCATTTACGCTCTTTATAATTTGTCTTTACTCCATCTTTAAGTTCCCTTTAAGTCAAGTTTGATCAAGCTGAACAGATTCATCCTGAATACATAAATTAAATGCAAAAGCTCTTTTATAGTGATGGGAGGAGGTGATCCGAGTGATAATATAATTTCCACGGAAGAGGGGGTGTTCCAGGCGGTTTTAATTGTCGCTCCATTCAACACAGATCGCTATCATCAACACCTTTCCAATGGACACAGATTGGCGTTTTTAAATTCTTTTTATTAATTATTATTTTTTTTGGTTTCAAAATTATTGTAGTGGTGAGCGCAGTCTCTGTATCTTAATCTGTGCATGAACTTATATTAAAGTATGTTTCCTATTATAAATTAATCGGTGAAAGCTCTCTCTCTCTCTCTCTCTCTCTCTCTCTCTCTCTCTCTCTCTCTCTCTCTCTCTCTCTCTCTCTCTCTCTCTTTTAGTTCATCCGGTTATTTAACAAATTAAAAAAATGAATGAATAATGCATGATTTAATTTAATAATCGGTTAGGATTTTTTTTTTCAATTTTAATTATTTCTAGGTCTAATTCTAGATCTGCTAGATACATGTTAAAGATGAAAAGACTCTCAACTGCCTTGGTTATATCGGGCGGGATATTACCGATTTGTTTGTCTAGACATAGTTTTGTTCGTTTGTGTATATCTAATTAGAGTCTATTGTTTGTCCAACTTAAGAAAACCCCTGGAACTAACACAGAATATACAAAATATGCACAACAGGTGTGTCGTGTACCCAGCTGCACGTCAGGGTTTCTAAAGGCGTTGAAATCTTAGTATATACGTGTATACGCTAAGTCCAGTGAATGAAAGTTTATTTACATTTGTAATTCATTATCAAAGTATTATTTCCTAACTCTGGGTTTTAAAAATGTTACGTCTACAAATTAAAGATGCATGTATGTAAAACCTAGAGGCTAATTAATTGCCGACCAGTGATCACAAATGGGGGTTAATTATCTAAATATATTCATAAGACAGGGTAAATATGTCACATACCCGGCCGGGTACATCATACAATTGTATGTACAGGTATATGTAAACATCATTTGCAGTAAATACTTCACCGGTAATTGGTAATATTGTTTGTTATAGAATTGATAGTTTAAAAATCATGTATACAATTAAATATTTTAACATATATCATTTAATTTGTTATTCTAGATCTATTGTAAATGTATAATAATCAATATAATTAAAACTTTACATGCTGGAACGGCGCCGTGATCATGAAAACCGGGAAATCGCGTAGAATTAAGTCCCTAATAGTTTCAATGCATTTAAAAAATAGTTTCACATTCTTCCTTGCACTTTATTTAGTTATGAATTAGGTGGACGTATATCTACCCTGTTTAAATATATTAACTAAGTACTAGTAAGCCTAACAGTTTCCATTCAGGTGTAACATATTTTTTATTTCACTGAAGACCAAGTACCGTATTTCATTCTAAATACATGCATGCAAGTAATTCATAAATTAGATATAACTGATTGTTACAAACTGAATGGAAGTCAAAATCTTTTCAATTAAAAAATACACTCATTACATTGATTCAATAGCCACCAATTTATAGGATATTAAAACAATGTTAAGATATAAGTTCCCGTGGCGCAGAGGGAGTCGGGTGATGCTAATAAACGAAGGGTCCTTGGTTCAATTCTCGTCTTGGGCGTTTTTGAATTTTTTATTTCATTTCATTTTCTGGAGCAAAAACCGTTTTTAAAACCTTTTCTGTCATAAATTTAATACATTTTCTTGGTAAATTAAGCACAATATTGAATTTTTTTTTTTATGGCTTAAAGGTGGCTTAAAGAAGTTTGGACATTAAGGACCTATAAGTTGTCCTTAAAGGTGGCTTAAAGATAGTCTTTAAGCTGCCTCTAAGCACCTTTAAGCCATCTTTACGCTTTCTTTAAGCCCCCTTTAAGCCACCTTTAAGCACCACATATAGCTTAAAGGTGGCTTAAAGATCGACTTTAAGCTACCTTTAAGCTATCTTTAAGGAGAACTTAAAGATGGTCATTCATCCTGTGTAACATTCAATGAATGGATTTGGCGAAAATGAATACAAAGGGTAATTATGTTAAAAAAAAAAATTATACAATATACAAGGTTTGTGAGTCAGAATATGAATATTTCATCATGATAATGTAGCTTTTGTCATTCGGACATGATTTTGTAGATTTCACTCCGCAGCTCATTAAATTTATACACCTTTTGCAGCTAAAACGTTTTAAAATCTGTAACATGTTACCCGTGTATCTATGATACATGTGTTTATTTGTAGTCTCTGTATTTGCGTATCCTTGCTGAAGTAAAGCATTTCTGACGTATTGCCAATGGACAAAGTGAAATGTGTAGTTTTTTTTCTAATTTTTAGATGACTATGGATGGATAATGCACCAGATATGCCGTTACATGTTTCGCCGGGATAGGGATATATGTATGATAAACAAAATAATATCATAATCATCATATTATATATATTTTAAGTTTGCTACAACAACAAACAAGCTGCACAATTTGCAACGTACATCGGATAATAGGTTAGAAACTGTAATAAAATCTATAATCATTATTTCATTAAGTATTGATGCAAAAGTTTTATGTATGCGTAATAAGGTTACATCATCAGAAGAACACATATTCTTATTCAGACTCACAAACCAAAACATTGACTTATTTGGATTTGAAAATTTAAATGCTTGGTTTAAAAAAAAAGTTTACCTTTCATTAGTGAGAAATTGGTGCAATAGTTTTGTTACTAGCGAACCTGCCGCCAGAGTGCAGTCAGTTTATGATATGAAATTTTAGGAAGTTGTGCGATTTGTGAAATTTTTGAAGACTTGCAGAGAGAGAGAGAGAGAGGAGAGAGAGAGAGAGAGAGAGAGAGAGAGAGAGAGAGAGAGTATGCAGAAACATGTTTTATTTGTGACACCAATCATTTACTTCTGTAATATACATGTATCAAACAAGTTACTATGAATCGGATTTTGTTTTCTTTTATGTGCACTACAATTACATTTTTACATTGTTAGTCTTGCTTTAGTCTGAATCAAAACATTTTGTTTTACTTTTTTTTATTTCATAGTATGAATTAAACAATAAATGCTTCTTTAAAGAGACAGTACACCTGAAAACAGATGTTCGAATAACTTCAGATTTGCCCATTGTATCGTTAGGAAATAAGAAATAACGTTGATTAACGTTGAAAAGACATAGGCCTATTTCTACCAACAAACATGTCCAGGAGAATCTTCGCTAGCCCTGCCTGTGTTTGGTTTACAATACAAATGCGAATGCGTAATAGAATGGAAGGCTCAACCCACTAACACATTGCTATGTAAATATGTATGGGTTATTCGTAATCATTAATTTTAATGAACTAATGAGATTTATTTCATGGAGAAATCTTTAATTTTCCGAAAGTTTATACATTTATGAGTAATACAAAAATACCGAACACGATCAGAAAATTTTTCAAGTCGGTTTTTAATAAGATGCGCCGTACTGTCTCTTTAACAAGAACAATAGAACTCTGAGACAAGAACTGTGCCTTTTAAATGCAAAATACACAGATGACACATGTATTTTGCAAACATTTTACGTTTACATATTAAGTATACAAATATATATTTTTGCGTATCTGAAATATACCATTTCCTCTAGTCCATAGTCTATATCCGTTCTTCATTTTAGCCCATGACATAACAGACAAAGCAAAAGCTGTTTTTAATTATGCACAATTATTTTTTTTTTCAAATTATTTCCTTGAAATGCTCCATTTTCCCCCGTATTCCAATTACCCTCGAACATCGACAGTTTCATTTTATCAGTCTAATGTCATTGTTATGCTTTTTTGTTTGTTTGAAACCATATAAACAAAAGAAACACAATTAGAACGTTTAAAAACCCGTCCTCCAAGGATATAAAAATCAACATACCTACGCAAGTGTTTTTGTCCGGACTCCATTGAGTACCTGGGCAACATCCATTGGAAAAACTATTTTTAACAAATTGTATAAGAACTTTAATATTAAGTGGGTTTTTTTCTGTCGTATAATGTTTATATTTTTAATCTGAAGAATATTTAAATGTATACGTGTCATTGCTTTTATCTGAATAATATGCATTTATTCTTTATAGGATCTGATATCAGTGGCAAAGTACATAAAAACCCGGTCCGTAAAACAAAACTTCAGAGAAATCTAGGAAAGACGGATGATATAAAAATAGTTTTAAATCGTGGAATTCTTTTATACTTCAAGCATATTTTCCGTTGAGCTAATTTCTTACTTGACACATGGTCCTTTTTCTGTTGTCCCAAAGGAAATGCTACTGGTAATCGCTATAAAAATGTTGACACATGTTTTAGTTTTGAACATGTTTCATGTAGTTCATTCAGTATTCATATACAAACTGTATGTTTGTATGTTTACATGTATCGATTTTCAGATTTTAATTTCCTTGTGTTCTATTTCAATATATATCTCAGGATTTCCGACGATGCTCCATTTTTATTGTTTGGTGTTTTAATTTGTTGGGTTTTTTCCTAGTATTTTTTTTCTTAGAAAAGAAATGTAAACACTGTGTTTCCATAATTTATTTACACATAATTATTACAATCATTGTACGCAAAATTAACATATCCTAAATTATTTGACGAAGCTACATGTATGTATTATGCGATTGCGCTGCTTTTCATTTTGTAAAGTTGTAAGTGGACAATAATAATTTCTTTTATATTATGTGCTCTTATAAATACGTATTTTACTAAGAGTTTGTTGACATTGCGCTAAAAGAATTATCTTTCAAGCAGTTTTGTATCTTGATAAGGTATTTTTCGTCGCTAATATCTACGACAATACACATAAAGAGGATTGTGGCACGCAAAAATAATATAATCCCTGGTCTTGGACATAAAATCGATTTTTCTCTTTACATTTCACTACTTTGGACTTTTTACAATTATTTTTAGATGGTTGAAACACAAAGAAATACGTAGGACAGAAACACACAAAAAAAATTTGAAATTTGAAATTTGTTTGCAAATCGAAAACAGTGTCATTATCCCAGATAGCAAGCTTATATTGGCCCAGCGTTGGACCGATGTTATCATTTATGTGGGCCCAATGTCAGAAAATAACAGCGGCCCAATGTAATTTTGCTCATCGGCGCAACATTGCACCAACACGTTGGCGTGACGTTGGCCAATTGACAGTAGATTGACAGTTTTAATGTTGGCCCAATGTCGGGCCAATGATTTAATCCAACCAATATTACCCAAACTTTGTCCTTATTAAACAATCTCACAAAGATTAAAAGTAAGTCAAGTCTTTATTGTTTTCTCACAGAAAAATATTCAATATATATTTTCAAACATTTTCTTAAAACGCAGTCTTAATTGATAGTATCAAATTTTCAAATGTTTCTTATAGTCGATCTATTTACTTCCACATCCTTTCAATCTTCTTCATTTGTTTTTTTTACTCCTATTTTCATCTCCTTTTCCAATCAGAGGAATAACGAATCACTTTAAATGCATTTAATCACTATTTTTAGCTCAGTTCCAGTTTAGTTCTGACCTTGTTGATAACTTTAAAAGCCCGTTTTCGTAAACTGCTGCTGTAAATTAAAAAAAAATCATAAATGAAAAAAAATAAATTGATATAGACTTGCATTAACATTATAAAAATAATAATGCAGAAAAAATCCTAAATTTATTACGATTTAAAAAAAAAAAACGTAACACATTATTGTGTCTTATTAAATAAGTTTTCAATCTAACAATAAATTTGTTTGCAGGAAAGGGGGCATATTTTACTGTGCACAATTTTACAATGTGTATCAGAATTTATTATTTTTTTGTAATATTACTGCTTTTTTACTGTGAATAAGTCAATTTAAATTTTCCGGGGAGGAGGCCAGGCACTGGCACATCACTCTGCACTGGCCCATCACTCTGGACATAACTCTGCACTGGCACATCACTCTGCACTGGCCCATCACTCTGGACATAACTCTGCACTGGCCCATCACTCTGCACTGGCCCATCATTCTGCACTGGCACATCCATCTGCACTGGCCCATCACTCTGCACTGGCATCTCCGTCTGCACTGACACATCCATTAGCACTGGCCCATCACTCTGGACATAACTCTGCACTGGCACATCTCTATGCATTGGTACATTACTCTGTCCATCACTCTGTACTGGCCCACCACTCTCTAAAGATGTTCTGTTTCAAAATGTATGAAAGCTTCAGTCAATAAAAAACTCAATTTCTACATGTATTTCAAATCAAAAATTTATTTAAAATAATTATTCAAATTAGTAAAATGATAGATAGTTTATATTTATTTTTTTATCTCTTTTCCTTCCTTTCAAATGAAGGGAAAGTAGGCGACATCTCTGTTGATAGATCTTCATCCTGAAGAAGGAGTGGACATAAGATAATACATTGAGATAAATAGCAACAAACATGGTTCCTTATAGACCTTTACTAAAGATTTACCGGTCCATGCTTTTTTAAAAATCTAGTAACTGTCCCAGAAATTTATAAAACCGAACTTCACCAAATCGTAATGTCTTATTTTCTAATCGTAAGACCCATCTTTAGTCAAATAATATGGTTAAAGGATAGCTTACTTAACAATTTTGATATTGGAGTTAAAATGTCAAGACTTTCTGAAGCGGATTCCTCAAAATCCATATCACTAGGTCCCTGTTATATAAAATACTTTTTTAAAACAAACTTTTACTAATTAAAACTAATTCTAACAATTTCCAGGTTACTTATGACAGGAAGTTATTTTAAACAGGTTAACTGAACACATGAATATATTAAATTATAAAAATTCTCACCATGCTGTTATCAAAAGCCACAAAAAAAGAAGTGACATCTTCTTCCCATCCAGCGTCTTCCTTCAAAACCTCTACATACTCATAACTGTCACTGGCTTAAGTGGTAGCAAAACTACAAAATGGTTTGGTTTCCATTGATTTTCGGGTATGGAATCACATAGCAAATTCGTCCATAATATGTAGACAGGATCCTGTTGTTTTTCACTCGTAAAAAGAAAAAAAATGTTCTATTTAATTCTTTCCTAACAGTTTGCCCCCCATATAAAGGATAAACAGATCTTACTGGTCTGTTAAAAACATTGGCAAGAGCTGCCATCTGCCACGCTCCCATGTAAGTGCCAGATTTTCGGATAGAAAAGACTTCCTTTTCAAAGATTCTTTGTACTGCTAGTTCTGTTAAATTCTCTCCACTGAAGAATTCCGAGTACATTGCAAATGTACGCGCATCATTTGTGGACTTATGCCTGTCATTTCTAATAAAGTCTGCATTCAGATAAATTTCCTTATATTTCACCAAGTGTAACACAATTCTTGCTCGAATATCTAAATGTTTATCCTCCGTTCCATATGCAAAAAGGCTACCACATCTAGGAAGGCAGTTTCCATCTCCATATATTAGACATGGGAAAAGATTATTCAGTCCATCATCATTTGGTACAAGTGACATCGAGGCCTTATCAACAGTTCTCGTGTGTGTAGTTATCGTCACATCAGGAGTTTTTTCTGAAATGGGTGATAGCTGTAATTGATCTGCTACAATTTCTAGATCTTCATAATGTTGGCATGCCATTATAGACAAATAGGCCTCAGATGCTCCCTCATTTTCCTTGCATACATTTATCTGTTTTTTGTTTCACTCCTTCACATCCTCCAGAGGACCTCGTTGTCTGATATCCTGATTAGATGAACTAACCTTTAGATTTTTTTCTATTTTACTTGAGAACCCTTCCAGACGTTTTCCTTGTTAACGTTGATGTTTTTATTTGCGTTTGGGTCTTCTTAGTTTTCTTGCAGTCTCCCAGTTCTGTTTCTCTTTTTTCTTTATCATCCGTATCAGCATTTAATTGCTTTCTTTGCATCAACAGTTTCGCTTTTTCTTTTTCTTTTTTGTCAACATTTCCTCTATGTGTTCCTTTGTTGCCTCTTTATTCTCCTTTGTCACAGTCTCTTTTCCTATATTTGCATCTTGTTTCTTTTTCAACAAAGTAATCTTCTTTGACTGGTAGACAGATACATAATCAGAATTCAGGCAAGTTTCAAATGTTCCTTTCACACAGTTTACACAAAAACAAGATAGGTTCCTTACTTTGATCAAGTATGGTTCATTTGTGTTTTCAATATTGTGCAGTTTTCTTGTATTTGGGATCGGTTTGACATTTGTCTCTAATCGATTTCTCGAAATTTCATCTGCTTTCACAAAGAAAAATTCCTTTTTGTGTAAGGTTCATCTAAAATCAACTTCTCTTGACAGAATTCAAAGAGATCTTTGGTGTTATTAATAACAACTTTCTTCCCTATTATAGTTCGTCCATTAAAACACCTATCTCAGCGTCACATGCACTTTTTCCATGTTCAGAACCAACAAAGTTTCTGGATATTTGTATTTCTTTAATAGACAAGTCTGCAAAAGGTCCCTTGGACTTGTACTGAGCAGAAATCCATCAGAGAAAATAACTTGTTTCACAGGTGCTGCATTCAGCTGATCCTTGATATGATTATCCACTAAGGATTTGTAGAAGTCTACAGCGTGGTAGTCATGACATTCCTCAGATAGTATAATACAAACATTTTTGACCAGACCATCTCCCTTTTGATAATAGTTTACGATAGGATGCATTGTTATTTGGGAATTTGCATAGAAAGCTGCTTTGATTTCTTCTTGGTAGTTAATGCCTCTATTTTTATCAAATTCCATCACCTGAAGAATCCAATTCTCAGGCAGATTGTCCTTTATTAGAGAGAATTGGGTTTGCAGCCACTGAACTGTGTGTAGATGTTTAAAGAATGTTGTTCCTTGTGCTGGATTCAGGATATCAGTTTCTACCAGTTCAAGTAACAACTCTTGTTTTCTACCAGTTTTTGCTACCAATACTGCTTTGCCTTCAAATCTTTCCCATCGATTCCATGTCAGCTTTTTGTCATCGGGTATATCCTTGTATATTTCTTCTAAGGTTTTACTATGGTCACTGCACTTACTACATTTTCCTTCAATGCAATGTTGAGCAAAGAACTTCTGACTGGATGGTTTTGGGCACAAAAACATTTCTAACATGTTGGCTTCATTAACACTTTTTGTGCCAGATGACTTTTTGGCATGCTCTAAACTCAACAACTTGTTCCTAACATTTAGGCAGTATCCACACATGCAATACTTTCTGTGTGTTTTATTCAGTAATCGAACATTTCTTGGACGTAAAGAAGCAAACGTACTGAAACATACGGTTTCCTGTGCGTTTTCATTTTTGTATTCAATTTGATTATATGCTTTTTTCACAGATATCAGCAGTAAATGTCCTGGGCCATCTTTAATAGCATACCTACGATGAGGAACAACTCTCGAGATGTCTGTTCTAGTGTAAAATGATCGTATTTTTTTAAAATTCGACCTTGCTGATAAAGTTCTTCTGTTTAGTTTGTATCTTTCACCAAGAAATTTCTTGCACTATCCTTTTTGTACAAAGCTTCTTGCTGCACCAATAATAGCAGATTCTCATTAAGGTGTTTTTCGCAGTTCTTCAATAAGGTTTGTTTCATTTAAATTTGGAGACTGTACTGCTGTTGTACGTGTTTGTTTGTTTTCTAACTCTGGACTTCCCATATTTTTTCTTGCAGACTGCCTCTTTGCACGTCTTCTTTCTCTGTCTTTCTTCTTTATCCAGTTCTTCTTTTGAGATGTCATTTTACTTTTGCATAGTCTTTGTTTCTCTCTGTTGTACTTTTTTGAGTTAATACTTTTTCTTGTAGCAACTGTACCTTTACGGGATTGTGCATGGTTCTCTTCAGAATTTTTTTAAAATCTACTTTCCATGTATTTAGCTTGCCGCTATCTTTGCTGTGAAAGCTGGTGTTGTTTTTTATCTAAGGCTTCATTTGAGTTTTTTTCTTTGAAAGCTTTTTTTTGTCTCTTCCTTTCTTGCATCTTTCCTTTTGCTTATTTAAATATTCTTCATATTTGTCCGGCTGTTCGAGTTTAAGTTTTTTTCTATAGTTTGTTACCCTGTGTACTTTCTTTGGCGTGCCTGTAAAAACAAGAAGAACTGGATAAAATCAACTACTTAAAGTAAACACAGTTGCTTTTAATTAAAAAAAACAAGTTACAAGACAAGGACTTGACAAATTTGAATTCAAACTTAGATTTAACAGGAATTATTGTTATTCACTATGAATTGGTGTTATTACAAATGCACTTTAATTTGTTCTTGCTTGTTGAAATATTGCGATATATCGCAACTAAATTAATTAAATTTACAAAATTGTCTGTGCAACTTTAAGTAAATGAAAATGATTTAAAACTCAAAGAAGTTTTGCTTGAAAAGTAGGGGTGATTTGCCTACGTCACGATGTGACACACGTATCAATACAAAAAAATATTAACCCGCTTGAAGTTGTACGAATTGATTGGGTTTTTTTAAACAACCATCATATCTTCTATAAAAAGTTCAGTAGAATTATGAGGAATAAACTGAAAATCCACCTATGTTATAAACAGGTATTTATAACATAACTGGTTTTTTTTAATATAAAGCTGCAATCCAAATTGGCCCGAGTGTGTTATTGCTCCTATAAAATTTAAGAAAAAATTAAATTACCTCAATTTAATTTATTCCTTGGATAATATGTAATCTTGTTCAATGTTTGGTTTAAATAAAAACACAAATAACCCATTCTTTTCCAAAATGCTGCATGATCATGCATTTGTATATCTTTTTTGTACACACAAGCAGATCAACAAATAATTAAAGGCCTTCTTTTCACTTTGTTTATTTTTTTTTTTTTATTTTGCCTATGTTTTACCAATTCGTGTACACTTTATTCAAAAATAGTGAAACACCTAGCAATTATTTCAAAACATTAAAATGCATTCAACAATCACTGACGATAGAACCAACAAATTCTGTCAAAAGAAGACGATAGCAACGTAAGTTATGTCAATAATAGAACAATCGCAACTAATTTTCTGTCAAATATTGATATTCGCAATATGTCTACTGGAATATTTGGCGTACACCGGTAAATTCACGAAGTGAACACTGTCAATTTGCTTTTTACATCATTTTGTTACGCCAGAATGAAAATCATCACTGAAAATATACTGCTAGTGTTTTTTTGAACCGTCATTGTTTCTGTTGTCAACCGCTGCTAACGTCAGATATTTTGACAGATGATACTACAAAGTTTGTTTAAATGCCTGAGTGTCTTACCGCCATCCTGCTCTGATGCCATGTTGTTTATCTGACGATCTATGGCGCCCCAGCGGCTAACAGCAAAAATACCGGAAGACTGTGAATAATGAACGACAACTTTTGTAGTGCGATCGTTGCCGATTACAGTAAACAGTTTCTGACAGAAATGACGATCGCACTCATTTTTTAAATGTCAGGAGATTTATTAAAATATTACAATGGGATTAACATCTTAATTTGTTAAGCCGCAGTTTAGAGTCCCTCCTTTTCCGTCTAATTACCTGATGTTGATCTAAATAGCAACGTTTTCACATGTGATGCTATAATCAGCCGATATGACAGACAGATGATTCAAACCGAAGGATTTTTTACTTTTTCAATTTTTAAGATTAATTTTTTAATTTTGTTATGCCCGTATTTATTAGTCAAAATCCGATATAAAATATGTTTATTTCATGCAAGAAAACGTCAGGGATAGTAAGAATTGATTGAAAAATTGGTTGTATACTATGATCACTTATCGATGCATTCGGTAAAATATCCGTCAAATTGACAATAGCTCGACCATTTATTTTTCAGAAATTACCACAAAATCCACATAAAACGATCTATCATGTGTTTTTGTTTGTATTTTTTTACCTTTATGAAAAAATATTAACATAGCAAATAAATCTATTTACTCTATTTTATTCCACAAAAACAAAATTAAAAAATTACGGACTCTGTGCACTTTTCTATGGAAGATGTCATACATTATCTGAAAGGGAGGGGTTGAAGTGGAATTCTGAAATTTCATTGATATTTTAATCGTTTAAAAAATTGAATGGAAGACTTACTCGTTTCTCGTAACGAGATCGTATCTAGTTTCTTATATTTTTGTCATAAAAATAAAAAGTTTCAGTTTTAGATGTGTGTGCAAAACCCGTATTTCGACCCAAAATACGCAAAAATTAGCCAATCACTTACTGTTGATTTATTTTATTATCAATAGGTCGTTTCAATAGATAAGTTATACCAATAAACATTTTGTTGCAATTACTTTAATTTTGAGCGATTTTGTTGGCTACATTGACTGGACTAGCCGTCAAATTGCTAATTGGTTTAATTCTAGGAAAAGACATTCAATTACATATTGATTGAACAGTTTTTTTAAAACTAACATAATAAATACTCAAGCATATTTTCCTGCTTTGTATTCATCGTATTTATATTAAAATTTGCAATGATATACTCAAAAAGTTAAAAATAATTTAACAATTAAAAAAATCAAATAGCCTGCCCTAGGCTAGCATACGTACTGTGCAAGGAAATGGTACGGGTTCCTTGTTTATTTCAAAATATAAGATATATATAGCACAACTTCCTTGTATTAGATAAAGAGCTGTATTGCACGCATTTATAATCGAAAAAGGAAAAGAAATATATATTTTGTTTTGTTTCTTTTTATTTTAAAAATAATTGAATGTTTTTAAAATGATGACAATTTGTCAACTTCAACTTAGTAATTAAAGTGTGTGATAGTTACACGTTTATGGAATACCGAGAAATGTTCTTATATTGATACTTGATCGCAAAAGAACTTTACATATCTTGTACCATTGTCAACTACATCTTATCCCCCCCCCCCCCCCCTTAAACAACATCTCGATTACTCTCAGATACTTTTATCTCCACTCAGAACCCAACGTTAGCAACATAAAACGTTATTTCAAGAGGATATATTTATTTTTAATAATTACAAAGCAGGCTGTTGTTAATGCAGATATTGCAGTCCTTTACCTTAAAACAATACTTCTGTATGGACGTTTTTTAACTGTTTTAAATAAACTTTGTTAAAATTTAACTAAAAATGATAAGGCAATAATTTATCAAAATATAGCTTTTAAAAAATTCCCAGACATTCCATACCTACTAAATGTAATGGATCAATATTTCGGTAAAGCATGTAGCTTGCATGTATATCATCTCATTATATTATCTACGCCGTAATAGAATTTAAACAGAAACTTATTAGACGATGTGTCCCAGTTTACACTGGAATAGCGAGTACTTAATACACTCAGTACAGATGCGTGATCCACTTTTACAATTTAACACGGGAAATATAGCTCGAGTAAAGATCGTGTTTCCAAATACTATGATTCAAAACCAGTGGAAAATATAGAAAACACAGTAAGTAAATTAACTGAAATGTTGGGATCTGGTGCTACTTCGACAGACAATACAGACGTTGGTTTCTGTTTAAATTAAAGTCAGACAGAAATTATCAATAAATCATGGATGACAGATAATCCCTCCAAACTTACAGCGTATTAAGACAGTTACAAGGCGTTATTCCAAGTAAGTAAAGACAGTAAGGACTTCTTGAATGTGCCCTCTTTAGAGGACTCGGTAGAATCATTACTTATCAAGAAATATGGTCAAAAGGTGCCTTTGGAAATTCACCAGGACTCTATACCAAATCTCTCAAAGCAGTTGAGAAGTTAGGATAGCAAGGATAAGTTGCATCTAGGATGGCTATTATTTCAAACTTTTATACTCAACAAGCTTTGGGTTACTTACTGGATACTCTACAAAAGAAAGACGTGAATATGGATAGAGCTATCCAAACTGGAAGAGACATTTTCGCTATGTAAACAAAAACTCTTGATCAAATCTGTAGAGCAGGAACGTATCACCACATCATTAGACGTAAAGCCAAAATGTTTGATACATGACTTACTGATTATAAAGACTATTCGTCCACAATTCTTTCCCTGCCGCATAAAGAAGATGGCGTTCTCGGAAATTAGTTTGGTGATAAACTTAATGCATGAACTGAAAGAAATAAACAACTGGCTGAAGTTTTAACTAATTTCAACAAGTCTAAAACTGCAAAAAACAGGGGGACTTCCTTGCAGCAGACCAATTTCAAGAGGAAAAAGTCACTTGCCATTCGGAACATCAGCCGAAACGACAGAGAATTACATCTACAGACTATAGTTATGGTTCAGGAAACAGATATCCCCAGTCAAGCAGACCAGCCAGTGGAAAGAATTATAAAGTGAGTTCTTTTCGCAACTTTAAATCAAAACAATGACTCGGAAATTCTATCAACGTGTCCCCAAATACCTGTAGGAGGTCGTCTTAAAACTTTTACCATCAATGGGAAAAATAACAGACGACAAGTGGGTTCTACAAACTCTGTAAGAGGGTATAAAGTTAGAATTCTAAATTTTCCAATCTTAACAGGTGTACGTAAAACAAATGCCAATTATCTTCTATAAGAAGAGGTTCAAATTGTTCTAGAAAAGTGTGTGATAGAACCTGTACCCTACATGGAAATTCAGAACGGTTTTTACAGTTCATTTTTTTCTGGTAACAAAAAAATCAGGGGATTTAAAACCAATTATAAATCTAAGACCTCTAAACAGGTATAAGGTGAAAAAGCATTTCAAAATGGACACATTGATAAAAGTTCTAAACTTAGTGAACAAGAACGATTGGGCAATCTCTCTCGATCTCAAATATGCTTATTTTCAAAATTTAATGCATCCAAATCATCACAAGTACATTCGATTTCATGTTCAAGGAAAAGCTTATCAATTCAAACCCCTGTGTTTCGGTCCAACTCGAGCTCCAAGAGTATTTACAAAATAATAGCAACAGTGGCTACTTATCTTCGAGTACAACATGTCAGACTAGTGGCTTATCTATTTGGTTAATAGTCAATTCTTCTCAAGAAAAATTACTTTTGGCTGGAGAGAAAATGTTCAGTTTGCTGTTACACATAGGGTTCATAATCAACAAGACAAAACCACAATTAATTCCCAGTCAGAAAATAGTCTACCTGGATAGTTTATTTAGACTAGATCAGGGTTTAGTATTTCCAACGATAGAGAGAATTCAGATTATAGAGTTAGCAGTTCAAACCTTAATACTAGCAGGAAATCAAATGTTATCAGCACAAAATCTCCTGAGAGTATTGGGGCTAATAGCTTCCTGCCTATAACTGATTCCTTATGCCAGATTGGTCATGAGACCGATTCAGTTATATATGTTACATTTCTGGAAACCGTCGTCCAGAGATTTAAAATATCCGATTCCTGTTCCTCCTCACCTCGTAGAACATTTAAAGTGGTGGTTATAGAGAGCGAACACGTAAAATGGCAGATCCCTTCAATCATAGGAGGCGACAATCACTCTTACGACAGATCTTCAAACATGGGGTTCGGGTGGCTCATAGAGAAAATTGTTTTATCAGTGGAAAAGGTCAAAGAACGAAACATCCCTTCAAGCAGGAAATACTTCAAAATCATAAATTGGTTATGGATACCTTTAATATCCCCAATAAACAAAATGAATTTGATTTACCTTATTTGTACTGGATTCCAAAGCTTCACAAAAGTCCTTACAAACAGAGATATATAGCAGGTTCCATTAAATGTTCTACCAAACCTCTCTCTTTACTCCTTACTAAAATTCTCACAGAAGTTAAGGAGAAGCTTCAAGAGTACTGTACAACAATATACTCCAGAAGTGGTGTGAATCAGATGTGGATACTAAAAAACTCTAAAGAATTATTAGAAACTTTGAGGTCACAAAATCTTACCAAAATCAATAGCATGAAAAACGTACGATTTTTCAACGCTTTATACAACCATTCCCCACGACAAATTAAAATCTAGACTTTTTGATATCATCGACAGTTGTTTCTTCAATAAAAATGGAAGTCGTAAAAATGCTTACCTTGTCATTGGAAATCCAAAAAAACTATTTTGTTAAAAACCATTCTGATTGCACACACAAGTACTCTGAAGTTGACATTAAAAGGATGCTTGAGTTTCTGATAGACAACATCTATGTAGTTTTTGGAAATCAAGTCTTGTGCCCCATTGTTAGCAAACCTATTTTTGTATTCTTATGAAGCAGAATTTATTCAAAAGCTTGTACTGAAAAAAATAAATCATTCGCTGCGGCCTTCAACTCAACATTTAGGTATATCGACGACTTATTATCAATTAACAATTGTTATTTCCATACTTACGTCGACTCGATATATCCCAGTGAACTTGAAATAAAAGATACCACAGAGTCAGCGTCATCTGTTTCATATTTGGATATTTTACTGGAAATGGACATTGATGGTAACCAAACAACAAAACTTTATAATAAACGCGATGACTTATATAGCAATATACCTTCATCACCTGCATATGGTGTTTTTGTCTCTCAGTTAATTCGATACGCAAGGGCATGCTCTTCGTATGAACAGTTTCTTAGACGAGGCAAGCTACTGACAAACAAGTTGATAAAACAGGACTATCAACAGTCTCGTTTAAAGTCATCTTTTCGTACGTTCTATGCTCGATACTACGACCTTGTCAGCAAATACAATCTTCCACTGAGTCGCATGCTGACTGACGTTTTTCATACTAATTGTTAGACCATAATTAATTACCTAATTGTCTACGGACTTTTGCGGTTTCTTATTTTCCCGACTACGACAATGAGCACACGGCGGGTGTGACCGGTCGGCAGAGGATGCTCACTCCTCCATGGCACCTGATCCTGCCTCTGAGGTTTTCCAGAGGTCCGTGATTGCTCTGCTCTAGACTGTAGATTGAATACTGAATTTTCCACGGATTTTTCTCCGTTTATTCCCGATCATGATATTTTTCCCAAATTACGACTTTTTTTCCCGATAATGACATTTTCACCGATATAACATTGGGCGCACGGCGGGTGTGACCGGTCGGCAGAGGATGCTTACTCCTCCATGCCACCTGATCCTACCTCTATCTTGGAGGTCCATGTTGCTCTGCTTTGAATTTGTATTTCGTTTGATGGATTTTTGAGATGGTTGACGGTTTGTTATTGTCATTTGTTTCATTCATATAAATCACCTGGAATTAGAGGCAGTTTTACAAGTCAGTTGTGTATTTTCTTCCACATTTGAAAAACCAGAAAGTTATTGTTCGATACGACAATACCACAGGTGTATCTATTTGTTTCGAAATGGAATCACAAGGCTCAATTTTTTTGTTCTTGGATTCCAGATCAGAAAGAACTAGCAATATATGCATTGTCAATTTCGAGGGACAAGATGATAGCATATGCTTATCCCCCAATATGTCATATTCCAAAAATTCTGTCACACATGAAACAGTTTCGATGTCAAATAAGTCTGATTGCGCCACAGTGACCAAGGGGACATTGGTACACAGATCTATTGCAGATGCTAATAGACATACCAATAAGACTTCCTCCAAGGGAAGATCTGTTAGTTCAACCAAGGTCAAACATTAACCATCCAGATCCAAAGATTTTCAATCTAACGGCGTGGCATATATCAACAGAAATTTTAGAAATAAAGGCTTTTCAAAAGAAACAAGAAAAACTCCTATCAGCATCATAAAGAAAAGGAACACATATTGAGTACAATAGCAAATTCAGAAAGTTCAGTAGTTGGTGTGATAAATGGAATAAAGATCACTATTCAATATCTTTAGTAGACTGTGCAGAATTTTTCACAGAATTGTTCAAGGAGGGTCTACAGTATAGAACTATAGCGGGGTATAGGTCTATGCTGTCATCTGATCTGACTCCTATTGACAATGTTACTGTGGGACAACATCCATACATTATTCGTCTTTTGAAGGGAGTGTTCAATACTAAACCCCCAATAGTTAGTGTAGTACTTGAATGGAACTTACTTAAAGTATTAGATATGCTTCAAAAAGCACCTTTTAAACCATTGAAATTGGCTTTTCAAAACATTTGACTTACATGTACAAGACTGTTTTTCTTGTAGCTATTACAACTTTCCGAAGATGTTCAGATATCCAGGCCCTGAAGTTGGGAGAAGGAGCTGTGACAGTGACAAGGAATATCAAAACAAAACTGAATGAACCATTTTGGTACCAAGATTTTTGTACCAGCTTTTTTTGAAAATTAAATGTCAGATCATAAAAGAATATTAGCTTTTTTTTTTTTAAAAGAACTGAACAGCTTAGGAAATTTCTGAAGGGAAAAGATGAAACAATGTTGTTTCTAACTTTGAATGGACCTCACAAACCGGTCTCAACTCTGACAATATCAAGATGGGTTGTTAATACCATCGAACTGACTTATGGTGATAATATCAAAGTAAGGGGTCATTCTACATGTTCTATCGGTCCTTCTTGGGCTCATTTTAATGGTGCTAGTATGTCGGCTATTTTGAATTCAGCCGATTGGAAATCGGAGTCTACATTCACGAAATATTATTTGAAATGTGGATGTACTAGTATTAAAATGTTAAAGTTTATCTTTTCTGCGACTTTCTATCTATGTAAATTTTGACACGAATTTTATTTGTATATATTTATATGTTTGTACATTGTGGTTATGGGAATGAATGTTCAGGAAAACAGTCTATAAAGCGAAGACAATTTCGTTTTAATTCCCACCAGTCTACTGTTAGGTAAGGCTTTGTAATCATCCATATGTATATTTCTAGGTGGTAAGTAAAACCGAATGAAATGAAATTTAAAATTTAGGTACAAGTTGTAATTTTATGAAGAAAGTGTTACTTACCACCTAGTACTACAAACCCTTCCTCCCCGAAGTTTTATAGTGACAATTTTGTTTGTTTGATAAAACTGATTAGAGGAAGAGGAAATAAGCGTGCCTATGACAAATTTGAGTCTTTAAAGTGCTTTATTGAATATGAGTTGACTGTAGTAATGGGAAATAAATTATAAATAAATTTACATGTATATTTCTAGGTGGTAAGTAAAACCTTCATTCTTAAAATTACAACTTGTAACCTTTTAAATTTTTTGACAAATATGTAGGTTTAGTTCATTATTTTCTCCGCGCACTGGCAATTAAAGAGTTCGCTTTGCTAGCCAACACCTCGCGCCGAGAGCTATCAATATTTTCTTTTAAAAGATTAAAGTTTAGATTTTAAAAAAAAATCAAATTTATTATAAAATGCTAACTTAGATAAGTTGCCTTCCCACATCTCAATGAAGAAAAAAAGAGGGCGAAATACCGGTAAAGGTCTGTCTGTACAATTTAATGTTCTTCTTTAACAATGTCAATGCATTACTTTAAATTGTTCTAAAGTAATTAATTAATACGAGTTTTTTTTCTGATTTTCAGTGCGCTTGTTTCTTCTGTTTGGTTTACCACTAATATCAATTTGTTAATGCTAATGAATTAATGTCCATGTGCATTGCTGTTGACAACTTGTTTGTTACCAAATGGTTGACGAACTAATTCATGTCAATTATATTTGAATTTATTTATTCGTAACGTAGAGTTTAATGCAAAGCACCAATGGGGGAGGAGGCGATGAAAGGATTTAGGATCTTATCTGGAACCTTTAACCTTTTTCTTTTAAAGTCAATTATGGTCTTTTTAAGTCATTAGGCCATAATCACAGGTGTTTGACGACAGGACCCAGCCCCCCCCCCCTCCCCGATTTAACCCCCCGGAGTAGTTGACGCTTTTTTTTTATAGAAATTCCTTTAAAGTCATGTACACAACATGTTCCATTTTAAATATCTAAAAATTAACGGAAAATAAACGATAAATGTAAAACACCCCCCCCCCCC
>WFKH01011925.1:29589565-29607278 GCA_016163765.1 Magallana hongkongensis | reverse complement strand
CCCCCCCCCCCTTGCATATACAAAGAGGAAAGGTATGCCACTCCGGCTTGTTTTTCACTACCCCTTCGTCATTTTGGGACTATAAAACATGTATTCGCTTTATATATCCAACAACCATGGAATGATATAATCGCAGTAAATATATCTCTTCCTCAGTATGCTTTTGAAATAAATGTACGTTTTTCTGTAAACCTACTATATCATGTTAAACGAGTTTTTCGAAACGGAAGTCAACATCTTTCAGTGACATAATGTACACTCATGAAGGATAAAATCCGAGGAGTCTTTTTACGCGCCAATTAAATTAAATCGATTTTCTCGGATGTTATCGTACCAAAGTGAACGACAGATGTTAACTTCCGTCACAGTTGCCTAGCGGAGTGGCATACCTTTCCTCTTTTTATATGCAGGTTGGGGTTGTTTTAAATAAATCATTTATTTTCGATCACTGTTCAGATATTTGATATGGAACATGTTATGTACATGACTTTTAAGGAATTTCTATTAAAAAAGCGTCATCTACCCCGGGGGTCTAAACCGGAGGGAGGGAGGGAGGGGGGGGGTTGTTTCTGTCCTCAAGCACCTGTGGCCATTATGAGTTGCAATTATAAGAATTCATTGCAAAAGCTATAAGGCTGTCGATATCGCCTGAGTACGAATGTGTTACACAGACATAACGTAAGAGTTTAGACGTTAATTTTTTCAGCTCAAAATAAATAAGGATTTTCTCTACGTCATAGGTGTCACAGATGACCAGTGACCTAGGGATAATAGGAGATCCTTACCCTCAAATGGTAGAAAAGATTGATTTTACACATACTGTCAAATGATTTATATTTTATTGCTGTTTTTTAATTACACAATACATGACTTTGGGAATCAATGAAATGTCTATGTGTCCAATATCGGATGAGATCTGGTCCTTAGGATACCGTTCCATTGGTGTTGGTCTTCAGTAGGAGGATGATGCTCCATTCAGTATGACGAAGATGTCTCAGGGCGACTTCATTTGGAACTCGAGTACGAAATCAGTTAACCCGCGTTACATATGAACAAGCATGGCATCGACTAAACTGACGTAATTTGAACTTTGACCCTTAGTATAGTTTAACTTACCTGGAAGGGGGATTCGTACTTTTCAACATGGCGTCAAGAGGCAAAGGAGGGGTTATTAAGTGTTAAAAATTGCGCATTTTGTTGTAAATCTAGTTTAGCTGATTCTATGTAATTACAGACTATTTTTATTATTGAACATTTAGATAATGAATATTAATAAATGACGTTTGCAAATGGTTTTATAAGATATTTGGGTAGCATCTATGAAATTGCTCTGTTAATTTAAGTAACAAGTTGTGTGTAAAATAATACGAATTGATTTTTATGAAGTTTTTGCTAAGCATTTTGTAAACACTGTTTGGTACAACAATTTCAATGCACACCTTGCATTATATATTACACAAATCATTTGCTTACCTTTTAAACTTATTTAAGAAGAAAAAGAAGGGAGTCAGCTGCTGCTATAATAAACGCGGGTGCCTACTCCTGCTGTTTACATTATATTAAGCATATGATGATTTTCTTTGTTTATATTTGCTCTTATGACCTAATGGGAGTATGAACCCGAGTTCCAGATGAATTAGCCCTCAAAGAAGCTACGATGTACATACCACAAAAAACACCAGGAAAATACCAGGAAGCTTAGACCTGTTTATTGTTCAAATACAAACTTATGTCACACCATACTAACACGTGACATCTACACAAATCCTTCATGTCTCAATGATAGACATTTTACTTACTCGTAATTTCTGTTACGCATTACATGCATGATATACATGGATTACATTGTACTTTACACGTGGAAACACTTACTTACAGTTATCCACACTTTACACTTACTAACGTTAGAGCAACGGAAATATGTCATTCATATACATAAAAACACGAACGGACCACCATATACATGACTGATAAATATAGATAGACAGCTGGTATAGAACTTTAATGATAAAGGTGAATAGTTTTAAGTTAAAATTACCGAGAAACTTCGTAACTGAATGTTTTAAGACATATACTTCTGTTACAGTACCCGCAGCGTTATTTTTTACAATCCAATCCCATCGTATCTTTTATCAATCCTAGTATCTTATTGTGCGTGTATACTTTTCTATGGTGCGTTAATCCTATCAGGTTTATCGTTCAGTTTTAAGGGGTTTTTTTTCCGTTTATCATATTGTGTTAATCATTTCGTGCTTTTTCATAAGCAAGTGAATTTATTTTCAAGTTGCAAGTCGTTCAGTGTGCCGTTTACGAAAATGTTTCAAACAAAAAATGTAAAATTATATCCAGCATTCTATCATGATACTAATTTCATAATTTCTCAGATTAAAATTAACCAATATTACATGTAAATCATATCTGTAAGCAGTGGAAATGAAGCATTAATGTAAACTATCGAAGTTCTTAGGAACAAGGTAACATATTTACTTGTATATCGAATATATTAAATCGTATGCAGAGTGTATACCTGCGTAAACATTAACTTGTAATATAATTCGCTTTTTATGCATCATTTCTTTTTATAGAAACAAATCTATTCATGATATGATTTATATTTACTTAAAACAAGAGTTGTATTCTAATTGAACCCGCTATTTTGCGTGTGATTTGATCTCGGGCTGAAATGTTTTAAACAATCGGCTAGGGCGTGCGGTAAAGCCACTGTCACACTGTCATGATTTATATTACGATTGCCAACGATTTACTAAAAGAAAAAAAAATCGACATTATTCGCAAGGTCAGTCTTGCGATAATTCTACAGACGGAGTTTTTTTCGAATCTAGTACGACTCGACTACGATGTCTACTCGAGAATGTACAATGTTTGAGCGATGACTAAAACGAGACGTGGCGATTCATGTACGAATTTAGCAATTAAGTAACGAATGCTGTGAGATCTTCCTATGAGCAGGTAAGATGGAAGACGATTTTTATACGATACTCTTACGAATGAGTACGAAATTGTACGATTGATATACGATATTCCCACGAATTAATACGAGTTTTTACGATTATATATCTGTTGTGTTAATTTATAAAGTGATTATCAAACATATTAATGATTGCACTTGCATAAAATATTTATATGGAAGTATTTTTAATTTCACAAAAAAGATGAATAATGCAATCATAGTAATATTCCTATAGATTATAAAGGATATATGAAAACACGTACACGTAGATGTAAATTTGCGAGTTAAGATTATCAACAAAATACAAATTGTTACAATGTTTGCAACTGTGCGTAATTTTTTTTAATTAATTTGCTGACAGACGTTTATTATTGTAATTATAAACGAAGAAGAATACTGTGAATAAATGATATTGTTAAGTTCATAAATTGTTTTAATAATCATGAGAGCGGCATCAGTAATTTTTGATTTATTCCCTGAATAAGATTATCAAATGAAGAACAAAATTATTTTTTAAGAATGAAGAAATTACAAGTATATGTAAAATTTCGAAAGAAAAGGTTATGTAAGCAGCTGACATAATTACTGAACGATGTACTTACAGCCTGTAATAATCAAAAGAAGAATAATATGATTGCAAAACACTAGCTAGTCTCGTATTTTCGTAGTAGCTCGTAGTTCACTCGCAAGGTTCTCGTATTGCACTCGCCCCCGATCGCATTTTTTCGTATTGTATTTTCATTAAATCGAACTTCATTCCTATTCACTCGGAAAACACTCGGGGAAGACTCGGGAAACAATCGCATGAACTCGTAGAATACTAGGGGTAAATCGTAGGATATTCGTAGTCTCGCAAATACGACGAAGTTTAGGCTTTAGCCCCTGTCACACTGTCACGATTTTGAGCTACGATACTGTACAAACTCAATAATTGCACGTATTCGGGGTTCATCATAGAAATAGTCGTAGGCTCTCTTCCTTCATCGCAGCAAATCGCCAAACGCGGCGATTGTTTTGAACATGTTCAAAACAATCGTGCCCACAGTACGATTTTTAAGTATTCATAGACTTTTGCACGACACTCGCACTGCACTTGTGAATATAGTCGCAATTAATCTTCGACATTCGTAGGAAACTCGCGAAACTTCGTAGTACTTACTATGCTACGAATATCCTACGATCTACCCGAGTATTCTACGAGTTCATGCGATTGTTTCTCGAGTCTTTCCCGAGTGTCCTCCGAGGGAATGGGAATGTAGTTCGGTTTGTTGCGAATACAATACGAAACAGGCAATCGGGAGCGAGTGCAATACGAGAACCTTGCGAGTGAACTACAAGTAAGTTTGAAAATACGAGGCTACACTGTAGCTAGTGTTTCGCAATAATATTCTTCTTTTGATTACTAAGTACATCGTTCAGTAATTATGTAAGTTACATACAGAACATTTTCTTTCGAAATTTTACGTATACCTGTAATTTCTTCATTCTTAAAAGAATGAATTTTGTTCTTCAATGATAATTTTATTAAGAGAATAAATCAAACATTACTGTTGCCGCTTTCTTAATTATTTGAACAATTCATGACAATATCACTATCTTCTTGCTCGTTTATAATTACGATAATAAACGTCCGTCAGCAAATTATTAAGACAATTTTACTCACAGTTGCAGACATTGTAACAATCTGTATTTTGTTATACCCCCGCTCCAAAGGAGAATGAGGCATACTGTTTTACCCTTGTGTGTGTGTGTGTGTGTCTGTCTGTCTGTCTGTTTGTCCGTAATAAAAATTTCTGTCGCATTTTTTTCAGCAACTATTCATCGCAGATGCTTGAAATTTTAACACACTATTTGCTTAGGCATGCCATATAATGCGATATACTTTTGTACCAATCGGACGTCAACTTCCTGTTAAATGATTACTTCGTTTATTTTTAGCCTAAATTTTCAAACAAATTTTAGTCAAAGATTTTTCAGCAACTATTTATTGCAGATGCTTGAAATTTTAACACACTTTTTTGTTTAGGCATGCCATATTGTGGGATATATTTTTCTACCAATCAGACGTCAACTTCCTGTTAAATGATGACTTCGTTTATTTTTAGCCTAAATTTTCAAAGTTTTTACAAAGATTTCTCAGCTATTATTTATCAACGAATGACGGCCGCATTTTTGCGCGATTTGAAGAAAATGGACCTAAACATATGATCCGCTCCTTCAATGACATCCCGAGACCAGAATTTGACTATTAATCTTTACTAAGATTGCGCCGATGTCATCTGACCACGAACTAGCTCATATCTAACCTCAGTGTAGTATTCCATACTACTGAAAATATATGTTTATTATATAGTGTTAATATTTTGTTTTAAATGACTACAATTGGGTCATAAATAATAATTATTGCTGCCATTTCGTTTGTATTCATAGCAGCTTTGTTTATTTACCCCTTTTTCCGACTTCCAAACCATTGATCTTTTGATCAACACCGCAACAATTTAAACGTCATTATGTTTTTTCTGTACTTTTTGTTTTTGTTTCATTGTTCCTTTTTGGTTTTTCATGCAGCAATGTGTTTGCGCATTTACTTTCGTCTCACTGTTTACTGTTTTTATTTTTGCTTTGATGTTACGCAACCAAGGTCATGGATCTTAGCATGTTATTCACACCTGGCATTCCAATCGCAGTGCTCTCTCTTAGAAGTGATATCATTGATCAATATGCCATTTAATGGCGGGTAACTCAATTGAACAATACCGAGCCGCGATTGGATTATTTTATTGTCGTATAAGGTGTACTCAAAGATTGTTGAATATAAGCATTTTCTTAATAAGAGAACTATTAGTCTTTTTACAACGAAACGTTTGCCATTGGGGTAACCTGTGTAAAATATGCTTAAGTTGTTTAACTCAATACTCTGTGTTTATTGGCTATTATTTTCAAATTCTTTTCATGTTATTAATTCTTTCAGGGGATGTTGAGACAAATCCAGGACCTAATACTGGAACACAATACACATTAGATATTTTTCACCTAAATATTCGAAGTATTAGAAACAAAATAGATAGTTTAGTGAGTTTAGTTACAGATTTTGATGTTTTATGTTTTACAGAATCTCACTTAGACTCATGCATTACAGACCAAAATTTGCTTATTGATGGTTTTAATACAATTTTTCGTAAAGACAGGAACAGTTTTGGAGGGGGCATTATTATATATGTTTCAAACTCATTACGAGTGAAAAGACGTACTGATCTAGAACCAACAAAAATTGAGTGTATATGGATTGAAATAAGTGACCCTACCTGCAATATTTTGCTTTGTTGTACATATCGGCCCCCAAATAGCGATAATACCTTTTGGAGAAATTTATCCTGGTCCATGGAAAAAGCATCTGATGATTCTGATAAAATTATTTTAGTTGGTGATCTAAATGTTGATTTTCTAAATATCCCACACACTCACTCAGTCCTTGATTTACTCTCTAGCCACTTTTTAGAAAACACAATCACCGAACCGACAAGAGTCACACAAAACACGAGCACACTCATCGACCCAATTTTAGTAACATGTGACATCCCAGTTTTCGAGTCGGGTGTTTTAATTGTGGATCATTCCGTTAGTGACCACAAAGCTACATATGTTTGTGTCAAAACTAATTTAAATCTTAACTGTGCTTACAAGCGCAAAGTTTGGCTTTATAAAAATGCTGATTTTGACAGACTTAATTCTCTTATTACCAATACCGACTGGGAAACATTAATAATGGGGACCGATAATGTACATAATGCTACGGTTAATTTTTCACATACATTTTTTTTCTCATATTAGGGAATCCATTCCAGAAAAATTAATAACTATACGACCAAAGGATAAACCATGGTTCGACTCAGCTCTACGTAAAGAAATAAGTTTACGAAATCGTTTAAGGAAAATTGCAATGAAATCAAATAACGATTTAGATATGCAAAAGTTTAAAAAATCACGCAATAAAGTAAACAATATGAAAAAGTATGCCGTTAATAATTACTATAATAATTTGGAGCTCAGCTTATTAGATTCAAGTAAGAACAATCCAAAACTCTATTGGAGATTATTGAAGAACTTTTTTTAATATTAAAATGTCTACTGAAATTCCTCCATTGCAATTTACCTTGAAAACGGGTGAACAATCGATAGCTTATTCCAATGCAGAAAAGGCTGAAGTTCTGAACGATTATTTTTCTTCTATTTCATTTTTAGATGACAATGAAGCTAAATTACCCAAATTTCACTCTGTATGCAACAATTTTATCTCTGATATATGTATTTTAGAACAAGAAGTTATAGATATTGTATCAATTCTTCAAGTTAACAAGGCCGTGGGGCCAGATAATATAAGTCATAAAATGTTAAAAAGTACTATGTATACTATTGCAAAACCTCTGTGTATATTATTTAATCGCTCTTTAAGAGATTGTACGTTTCCAAGCTCCTGGAAAATAGCCCATGTTCTTCTTTTATATAAGAAAGGTGATTCATCTCAAATGTCAAATTATAGACCTGTTTCTTTGTTAAGTTGTGTATCAAAGATAATGGAGCGAATTATTTTCAAACATGTGTACAATTATACATGACAACAATCTTTTTTATAAATATCAAGCTGGATTTTTACCTGGCCACTCAACTGTTTACCAGCTTATAGAAACATATGATCATATTTTAAAAGCAATTGATCAAGGCCAATCATGTTGCATGATATTTTGTGACTTGTCAAAAGCGTTTGACCGCGTCTGGCATAAAGGTTTATTGTTTAAACTCCATACTTATGGTATCACTGGGAATCTGGTTAAATGGTTTAATAGTTATCTTGTTAATAGAAAGCAAAAGGTTATGTATCGAGAAGTGTTGTCGTCTACAAAGCCTGTGAATGCCGGAGTGCCTCAAGGCTCTGTCCTTGGGCCATTGTTATTTCTTATTTATGTAAATGATATAGCAGATAATATGTTAACATCCTGTAGACTTTTTGCAGATGATAATAGTTTTCAACATGCTGCAATCAATGTACAAGATATAGAATTTAATCTAAATCAAGATCTTTTAAATCTGGAAATTTGGTCTAAGAAATGGCTTTTGAGCTTCAATCCTTCGAAAACCAAAGCAGTTCACTTTAATATTTAAAAAATACTGTAAATCCCTTGTTAAAATTTCAAGACCGTGATTTGGAATTCGTGTCTTCTCACAAACATTTAGGTGTTATTTTTTCTGAGGATCTTTCTTGGACAGTTTATATCAACTCTATTATAGCAAATGCTCAAAAGAAATTGGGACTAATGAAAAAACTCAAATTCAAACTTAATAGAAAGTCACTATCATTGTTATATACTTCATTTATAAGACCTCAGTTAGAATATGCATCTGATGTATGGGCCGGGTGTTCTTTCACTGATTCCGAAAAGGTTAGAACAAATACAATTGATTGCAGCAAGAATCGTCACAGGATTACCTATTTTTGCTTCTAGGGATTCTCTTTATTTTGAAACAGGGTGGGAAA
Organism: Magallana hongkongensis; assembly: GCA_016163765.1. Taxonomy (NCBI): domain Eukaryota; kingdom Metazoa; phylum Mollusca; class Bivalvia; order Ostreida; family Ostreidae; genus Magallana; species Magallana hongkongensis. The sequence goes on along the minus strand of WFKH01011925.1, from coordinate 29,598,774 downwards.
CACTTGATAGTAGAAGAAAAATGTCCAGGCTGAAAACCATGTATAAAATTGATAGAAATTTTTTACCCAATTATATAATGGACATTTTCCCAAATAAACGTGTTAATGCATCCAATTATTTTACAAGAAATGCACAAAACTAGAGTATACCAAAATGTCGTTTACAATTGTATAAATCTTCATTTGTTCCCACTGTTGTTAACGAATGGAATGCGCTTTCAAAGGATGTCCGTGAAAGCGACTCCATTCGCATTTTCAAAGAAAAAATACATGTTTCTATCATAAATCAGAATGATATTACCTGTAGAACAAAACCTGATTTTTTTACTTATGGTGACAGATTTTTGAATATTATTCATACTAGACTTCGTCATAATTGTGTACTAAATAGTGATCTTTTTCGTTGTAATATTATTAATAGTCCACTCTGTTCATGTGGCAAGCTCGAAGACACTTATCATTATTTTTTCACTTGTAATAAATATAAAGAGGCCAGAAATATTCTGCTTAATGAAATTTTCAATATTGTAAATTTAAATATTGTTAATACCCATGTCCTACTTTGGGGCGACAACGCAATCAGTGTCAGCGAAAACAAACATTTATTTTCTCTAGTTTATCGTTATATCAAAGATACAAAAAGATTTAGTTGATGTTTGTACACCATTGAAAATTTATATATAACTGTCATATGATCTGTTGACCTTGCATGTTGTGCATACATTATTTTTACTGTATTATATACTTGTATTGGGAGAGGGCGGTCTAAGTTTTTGAACTTGTGCCCAATCCCTGGTGTAATTTTGTACAATAAAAATATGTTCAAATCAAATCATTATTTATCACTTGTGCTTAAATTTTAACAAAGTATTTGTTTAAGCATGCCATATGGTGATAAATATTTTTCTACCAATCGGACGTCAACTTTATGCTAAGTGACGACTTTGTTTATTTTTATCTTAAATTTTCAAACAAATTTTTGTCAAAGATTTCTCGGCAACTATTCATCGCAGATGTTTGAAACTTTTTTAAAACACTACATGTATTTGTTGAGGCATGTCATGTGGTTGGATATATTTTTGTACTAATCGGATGTCAACTTCCTGTTAAATGACGACTTTTTTATTTTAAGCCTAAATTTTCAAACAAAATTTTGTCAAAGATTTCTTAGCGACTGTTTATTGCAGATGCTTGAAATTCTAATACACTATTTGTTAAGGCATGCCATATGTTGGGATCTATTTTTTTACCTATCGGATGTCAGCGATTTTGCTTATTTTGCATATTCACATCAGAGCGGGGGTATTACTAGTGAGCATTGGCTCACAGATATCTTAACTAATTTACATCTACATGTACGTGTTTTCATATATCCTTTATAATCTATAGAATAAGTACTCTAATTGCATTATTTATCTTATGTTGTGAATTTAAAAAATACTTCCAGGTAAGTATTTTATGCAAAAATGCAATCATTAATTTGTTTAATAATCACTTTATAAATTAATACACCAGATATATAATCGTAAAAACTCGTATTTATTTGTGGGAATACCGTGTATCAATCGTACAATTTTGTACTCATTCGTAAGAGTATCGTATAAAAATCGTCTTCCATCTTACCAGCTTGTAGAAAGATCTCAAAGCGTTCGTTACTTAATCGACAAATATTCGTACACGAATCGCCACATCTCGTCCTGTTATCGCACAAACATCGTACAATGTCGAGCAGACATCTAGTTGAGTCGTACTACATTCGAAAAAAAGCACCGTTTGTAGAATTATCGCAAGACTTACCTTGCGGATAATGGTGGTTTTTAACTTTTAAGTAATTCGTGGCCATGGGCAGTCGTGCTATAAATCGCGACCATGGGACAGTAGCCTTATATAAACAATGTTAACAAATCGTACGTGGAATATGTATCTGCGTAAATATTTATTCAACATGTATTTAATATAATTTGTTTTTAATGCATTATTTTTTTTTAATTACAGAAAGAAGGCATTTATGATAAATTTTGTATTTAGTTATAACAAGAGTTGTATTTTAATGGAACCCGCTTTTTTCCTTATGATTTGATCTCGGGCTGAAATGTTCGTGCGTAAATCCTATCCAATGGTTTATCTTGTAAAAAATAACGTTGTGGGTACTGTATAAAACAATAACATAAAAAACACAATTATAACGAACATTAGGCTTACTTCAGAGAAGCTGGACCATAGGTATAATATATAAGAGTAGACGTGCTTAAAGCATTGTAAAATTGTGCTAGGACCATTTACATGAGAGACGGGAGAAGTTTAGATTGCGCCCTTCCCCGTGGACTGTCGTGTCCAAACTGTTGCACGGACTGGCTATAATTTCAAAAGTCCAGTGAGTTGAGGTTCGCTACTGGGGAATTGTACAGGTAACATTTCGAAAGGGGGGTTCACCACAGGATAAATACGGTTTTTATGAAATCAACTGAATAGATGTGTAGCTTTTATGTGACACTTAGTGAGTTTTTATACTAAAGTTCATTGTAAAAGCTAAAGGGATTTGATATTGCCCTACACGTCAAGCAGAATAAACAGTCGGGGAGATGGAAGGACAGACCCAAATTATTATCCCCCACTTCTATTAATCAAAGGCAGGAAGAATTTGTTTAGCACATGATGATGCTTACTTATACGGGACATCGTGCAATCAGTGCTTATTACATGTAGTAAAAGTTGCACATTTCTTTTTGGAAAGAAATTGAGAAGACATCGTGTACGGGGCACTAGTATTACATGTAGATATATTTTGCAGAGTTTTAATACCCACCAATCAGCTAACTACTAATATAAATGTTACTCTATAGTTCTTTTTTATCGAGCCCCGTTTTTGTTATATATTTTTTTCTTTTAAAGTGTAAACTGTCTTACTCTTTTTTTCAATCGTAGTATTGTCGTTTTACATTAAAATACAAAATTGACATTTTTTATTTGCACGCGTTAATCATAGAACTGTTGCGAAGTCCAGAATTGTTTAATTTTGATTACCTTCGTGTGAGTTTCCTGTTGATACAGATTGTTTCATGTTGTTTTCGTTACCTGTAGTTGAAAATCTTCAAATACATGTATTTTAGATTCAATTAGAGGTACTGTGAGCAAGCTCACAAATGATACCCCCGCTAAGAAAATATAATCACTCTAAGTATTTCTTTATTAGAAAATGATGAACGCGTCAGTTTACCTTGAACTTACATAAATGCCCTAGATCAAGTTTTATCAATATCTAATGGTTTATTAAAGCATTTTTAAACTCCAAATATTTAATGAGTCATTAATTTCCTTTGTATCAAAGTTTTAATGAACGAATCGGTTCATTAAAACTTCATCAAATGCTCACATTTTAATGATGCCAATGGGGCTTCATTAACGCTTAATAACGCTTAAAAACAATGGCGGCCAACGTAACGTTTCACCAGTTAGACAGAAGAAGAGCTGATAGAGTGTTTAGAGAACGTTTTTCGATTAAAAATATGACTGAAGAGAAAATTCGTGGGCAATATCGTTTCGGAAAAGATTCAGTAAAACAAATTGTGGATCTGCTTGACCCAAAATTCGGACCCAAAACAAAGAGATTACAAGCTCTCTCTACAGAACTAAGTACATAACTAACAAATAAAATGTACTTCCCCATAAGCATTTGTCTAGCAATGATGCTTTAAAAACAACAATGGTTAGCTGCCCATTGTTTTACTTGATTACGTCACATATGTCGTAATTTTGGTGGTGGATTCTAACATTTTTTACTGCTGCTACTGAAGAATATTCATTTGATAATACTTGTCACACAAAAAATGTAACTGGCGTTATTTTTTATATATTCTTACTTGTCTTTAATTATTTACATTCGATTTTGCTTACAAAATACAAGTGAAACTGAACGTTATTTATTTTACAACGATTGATAAACAAGTTCTACAACTTATATTAATATCTCTCGTTGGCACGGATGTTAGCGCGAGGGGGTCATTGAAAATACGTGATATTGAATTATTAGAGTTATCAACTTTTGCATAAATAATCACAATGACAGGTGCTAGGAACGACGCTATCTTTGTCGGTTTTCTTTCTTTTAGGCCTACCAATTAATTTGATGTAATTATTAAAGTTTGTTTTGTTGTGATAGGTTTAACGTTTAAATGATATAAAACACGTAACTGCAGACTTGAAAGAATTTTAACTTATGCAATGTTGTTGTTATTTATCGTCAGTTCTAAAGACATGTAGCTTAACTGGTTTTTTAAAATACTTTTTTAACTACTTATAGAAATATATTAAAGGGGGGTGACCACGGATTTGGTCAAAATTTATTTTTTCGTTTTTAATATTTACAATGCTACAGTAAGGCAACTCTAAACGTCAACAAAAATTTGATAAATATATAATTTATTAATATGATATCTATAATTAAGAAGGATTTTCATTCAATAAATTTGCATCTTTTAATTTCAAGAAAAGATAGAATAATAAAATAAGGATACCATTATTACAAATAGCAAGAACGTAAGTATAACGTGAAACGAGATGCTCTATATATCATAATTTAGCTTTTAGAAAGCTGAAAACTCGACAGAAGAATCATGATTCCTTCATTATTCTTTCTTTGACATATATTTAACTATATTTATCTCAAACTTCTCTAATCCCAATATGAAATAATTTAATGCAAACAGCATTAACTATTTTGAACAGTTAATAAAAACCCACACAGTTCTATATAGAGTTTGCATGTTTCAATTTTAGCTCCTCATTTCTTTGCGATATTACGCTAGTGGGAGTTTTCTTGAAGTCGTCGGAGACATAGTAGGAGTGGCAAGACAACTGTCTGCAGGGTAGTCTGTAAGGTGTCCCAAACGCTAAGTTCCTTGGCTCCCCGTTTTATGAAATGGCTTGCCGATGACGAACTTTCTATCATCAAAAGCGAGTTCTTTAAACTAGCTGGCTTTCCTGGTGTTATAGGGTGCATAGATGGCACCCACGTACGAATTCAAGCGCCATCTCAAAATGAACCTGCATTTGTAAACAGGAAAGGCTTTCACTCAAAAAATGTACAAGCCATAAGCCATCTGTGTTTATACAGGAGAGAGAGAGAAAGAGAGAGAGAGATAGAGAGAGAGAGAGAAATCTACGATCATCCTTTTTACTTCGTATGGCATTTAACTTTCTTGAAAGTGTATTTTCTTTTGTAGACAGATTCACCAATTTCGTTGCCAGATGGCCCGGAAGTACACACGACAGTCATGTGTTTCGTATGTCAGACATTCGACAAACAGTTGAGGAGAAGTTCCACTCGATTAACGACGGGCCGGGGTTGTTTTTGGTGACAGCGGCTACGCATGCAAACCTTACCTAATGACTCCGTATCTGAGACGCTCAACTCCAGCCCATGATCGTTATAATTCGGCCCACTCTTGGACCAGGATAACTATCGAACGTGCCTTTGGTTGGTGAAAGAGATGAATTTCACCTACTCCATGCTAAAATCCGGATGACACCGGAGAGAGTCTGTACAGTCATAGGTACAGGTCTAAAGACAATATATAGCTAATTGACTAGATAGTATGAACGTATCTTAAGTATACTTTCAGGAGCGTGTGCAGTACTTCATAACCTGGCTATCTAATTTGGGAGCCAGTTGTAGATGACAGCCAAGACGTTGACATCGATGGGAATATCCAAGGGCGGTACAACGGACCCGAGGATGGAAAGAACATCATAAATTATATCACACTGCATTATTTTCATGAAACCACATTTCCCTCTTAAAGGTTTTGCTGTAGATGGGTGTGTGTAGTTTGAATGCTACTCAAAGTTTTTGCGATTTTTTTCGTATATTGTATGGGTATTTATATAATTTATAAATATCGAAATTGTGTTAATATGACGTTACATTGGTAAAATTTTATGGAGCAGAGCAGTTGTAACTTAAGCTGTAACTCATATGTAACTTAATTTTATTTATGAACTTAAATGTCAAAAACATAAGTTTACATTTCTGTGCTTTTATAACAATTAGGTAATTAATTTGATCAAAATCCAAAAAAAAATAACCACAAAGTTTTAAAAAAAAAAATCATAATAATGTGAACAAAATAAAAAAGAGACACTTTATATATTTATATTAGTTTATTAATTATTGATCGTTATTATTTCGTTTACTAGGCCTCGGAAGGCATTTCTAACTCCAGTCGAACCTTCTTGTTCATAAGCATGTGTTCCCGTTATTTCCTTTGTTGCTCTACCAAGACGGCGTACTGCATTTATGTAACATCTTTAAATCTAATCCTCTTAAGCTGACCGATATTTCCTACTTTGTTTGACCTATAATGCATATAAATGTTTATATACAAAACGCGTATACATAAAATAATGTAGCTGTGTACATAAAGAGGGCATCAATAATTAACGTTTTTATATAACTATTTTGAATTCAAACTCACTAAACTAGAGCAGGGAAAAATAAGTAAGTAAGTAACTCATTGTTTATTATAGTGACATTGTGCATATATGACATTTGCAATAAAAAGTATATGTCGAAAATTATTATAATTACATGGTTGACCATAAAAATCGTCGCTATAGTGACAGTACTTGAAGTAGGTTTTTCTGTTGCCAAGGTGGTTACACTCTCGTCCTTTTGCGCCCGCTCACAAAATTCTTGGTGACCTTGTCTCCTTCAATTTCTTGAACACTTGGAATCAGCAATTCCGTCAAACTTTACACAGTATTGGGGGAGCCAATCACCTCTATGTTGCTTTCGTCTGTAATGATTATGAATTTCTTTCTTATTTTTTTTTTTCCAAATGGTCTCAGTGGGTGTTTTCGCATATTTAAAAAAAAATATATCTATCTAGGTTCAAAACTGCAACTAAATTTAAGACTAAAAATGTCTTTTAAACAAAATATATAGAGATGTACTGTAACATTCTTATTTAAGATTAATAAATATAATATGCACATGATTTATAATGCAATGGGGGTAGAGGGGGAGGGGGAGGAGAGAACACCAGGGCACCATAACTAAACCTGAATGCTTAACATGATTTTTTTTTTCATTTTAAAGATTTCGACCATGAGTTATTTAACCCATTTTCTCTTAAAATTTTATATGTGTATATTTCATTAAAATCATGTTAAAATCCGCTCCTTGATATCGACCACGATTACTTTTTAACACCAGGTGGCGCTGTCATACGTGACGTCATTTTGTGAATGCATGAATGAATGTAGTTTAACATCGGATGTTGAATTATTATGAATGGATTTTAAAAGTTGAATTAGGATACACAGTGACTTGTGGAGGATATTTAAATGATTTTGACCAGGTAAGTGATTACGATTCAACATACAGGCGGCATGGAAATATGTCACTGGTCTATTGCTGTAAACGATTTTGTACAAAGGGAGAAAACTCATTTTCGTTTGAATCCATTAGGCCAATAAGTAATATCAAACAAAAATCCGATGTAATAATCAAGTCATTTTCATATAAAGTAATTAAGAATGTATGTGTTTCCGGAGTTACATGTATTGTTACTGATAGACCATTTATAGCTGTATATAGTAACGACTCTGTTAATGCGCTTAGAAAAAACATGTTCATTTAATTTTTTTTTCAATAATAGGACTGGTTTTACTTACCAGTGGACTGCGTTTCAAACCCCAAAAAACCCATTAAATGTAGGCGAATCTTTGTAGAGATCAACGATCACTACCGATAGTGGCTTTGCGCAAGGGGCTCCACTTATCTTTCTCTGGGCAAGTTTGTTGCTACTAAATTCCTTTTTGGCCGCCTGGTGCATATTGGTCCACTTTCTTTTGATTTCTTTAATTGAACGATTTGCTATTCCCAAAAAATTAACCTGCAAAGTGATGCTTTCCCGAATTTTCTTCTTTTTCTCCTTCGTGATGGTATTCGTAAATTTACTGTTATTTACATCGATATTTTTTCCACTAAGTATGTAAGTAATTGGATTTCGCTAGAATCAACATTTTTCCCCCTGTTTCTACCTGACTTTGTCTGATTTTCGGCTTCTGTCATCCTGGCAGAATGTATACCAACAAAGCAGACGCCCCGGAAGTTAATGAGCATAGCATTATGGGTAATATTGAAAGAATAAGAACACTTTAATGATCTATTAATATTTTAATGCTGCATTATCTAATAAATCTTTAACAAGAGGCCCATGGGCCACATCGCTCACCTGAGCAACACTAGACATAATAAAATCAGCTAAATATAAACCTACATCAAACTTTGAACCTTATATGTGGCACAAGAATTATCCAGGTCCACAGTCTAAACAACTGAGAATCAACAAATGTCAATATGATTGCATATCAGTAATACTATATACTAAATATTTTTGTGAATGATCGAATTTATTTCCAATGTAAAAATTTGACCCCCCCCCCTTTCTAGTTTCATCCTTTTTTATTTGATTTTCAAGATTTTTCTCTATATATATAACACTACCTGAGAACGCTTTCACTCAAGTAACAGCTTTTCTGCTCAATTGATTTTCAAAGATATTTCTCTTTACATTCCTATGTAAAAACTTGACCCCCCAATTGTGGCCCCATCGTACACCCGGGGATCATGATTTGAACAAACTTGAATCTACACTACCTGAGGATGCTTCCATGCAAGTTACAGCTTTTCTGGCCAATTGGTTCTAGAGAAAAATATTTATAAAGAAATTTTTGTATATATTCCTGTGAAAAAATTCAACCCCCCATTGTGGCCCCATCGTACACCCGGGGATCATGATTTGAACAAACTTGAATCTACACTACATGAGGATGCTTCCACGCAAGTTACAGCTTTTCGCCAATTGGTTCTAGAGAAGAAGATTTTTAAAGATATTTCTCTATAATTCCTTTGTAAAAATTCGACCCCCAATTGTGGCCCCACCGTACCCCCGGGGATCATGATTTGAACAAACTTGAATCTACACTATCTGAGGATTCTTCCACGCAAGTTCCAGCTTTTCTGGCCAATTGGTTCTAGAGAAGAAGATTTTTAAAGATATTTTTCTATATATTCATATGTAAAAATTCAACCCCCATTGTGGCCCCACCGTACCTCTGGGGATCATGATTTGAACAAACTTGAATCTTCACTACTTTAGGATGCTTCCACGCAAGTTACAGCTTTTCTGGCCAATTGGTTCTAG
>WFKH01011925.1:29535756-29557068 GCA_016163765.1 Magallana hongkongensis | reverse complement strand
AGAGAGAGAGAGAGAGAGAGAGAGAGAGAGAGAGAGAGAGAGAGAATCAAGAATTATAGTTTTTCCTCAAAACAATTTAATCAGTAAATGTTAAATGTTAAACATCAATAAAACATCTAATTTTTTCATTAAAGAATGTTTCAATAAATACCAAATATCTAAACTTAATTTCAAATTCTATGAAAAAAAATCTTTGGTATTGCAATTACATAAACACGTAAAATACTACACATATATTTCAAGAGCTCAACAAAACTACAATTCAGCTCATACACGAACAAGAGCAGTAATTGAACGCTGTTTTGGATGGTGGAAAAGACGCTTCATGGTCTTACATGGAGAAATCAAGGTATCGAAAATTATAAATATGAAAGTTGTAATGAATTATGGATATTGTAATATCAATTATATAATTAATGCACATATTTAAACTGTAAATAAAAGTTGACATAATGTATTTATTATATTCAGTGTAAACCTGAGAGAGTATCCAAAATCATAGTGGCTTGTGCTGTATTGCATAATATAGCTTTGGACAGAAAAGAAACAATGGCTGAAGTTGATAATGGCATTGCTAGAGATGAAGATGACTTGGGAGGAGTCGCTGTTCAGCCCAGAAATGATAACATTCGCCAGTTCATCGTTGACAACTACTTTTAATGTGTTTCATAAAACTACGCCTCATTTTCTGATTGGACACTAGTACTGTAAAGTGAAACTTCATATCTCAGTTTTTTAATTTCCAGTGACACTTTCTCTTTCTGCAGCTTTATGAGTTCAGTCTCTTCTTTGATTCTGCAAAGGTCTGCTTGTAGAACTTGTTTCTGTAGATCAGTTACATTTTCTTCACATTTTCTCTTTCTCTGTTTATCTACAATGAAATTTAAAACATCATTTGTTGAAAGAAATGTGCTCTCTCTCTCTCTCTCTCTCTCTCTCTCTCTCTCTCTCTCTCAGACACTCACACTATCTATCTATCTATCTATCTATAAAATACACAATTATGCAGAGACACACACAATTGATTTAAAATAAGATAAACCTACCATGACAATGTGATTTTTTATTTATCCTGGCCCCTCTTTCTGTCACTTCCACATCATATATTACAGCTGCCCCTGTATAGATAAAACAGACAATTGAGGGTTTTGAAAATTATTTTGTTGAATTGAATATTATTATTTTAATATTATATGTATGTATCAAAAAATATATTTACCTGACTGGTTTTGGGGAAGTTCAATAATTGTCTCACCTACATCTTGAAACAAAAAAAAAATATTTGTATAATCAATTTGTTTAGTGAAAATGTACATATCGTCATACACTATTAACTTATATTCAATATTCATCTATTAAACTATGCAACATATACTATGAACACTCTCTGTTAATTGATTTTTGATAATTTCTGAAATCTTAGTGGATTGCAATCATACAGTAGTACATTACATATACAGTACAGTATAAAGTAAAAAAAAAATCATGTATGAATCAATACATAATTTTTTTAATCATTATGACATATACATGTAAACATTTTTATTAAAAAAAAATGTTATGGGGGAGTGGTATAAAGACTATGATTTAATATCAATTTTGGTATAAAGATAAGTTTCTATTCTATTTCAAATTTAAATGTTGTTGGAAATAGCACAGAACATTCATGAAAAATATTATGTGAAATTGACATGTGAATTACACTGTAATTAGGTTTTGATAAATAATGTGTGGCTACCTGGAGATACTGTGGTGTTTTTAGGCACATTTGCACTACTGACATCCTTGGAATAAGTCTGCGAATTCTGTGACTCTAAAATATGATTTATAACTTAATTAAAGTACATGTAATTAAATAATGAATTACTAATTGCATTTTGTGAGCAATTTTAAAAAAGCATTATATCATGTTTTATCTTTTCATTTTTTATACTAAATAAATATTAAAAGGAGGGCAATTACCCAATTGTCAGATATAAGATAAATAGCAATAGCACAAAGCACAAAGCAATAATAAAATAGAATGATATTGTCCACAAATTTGACCATGCAGTGAAAGAATACCTTTTCATATCAGCATTTATATCAATATTTTTTTCATGATCATATAGATATATAGTAAAATATATAAGACTGAACAATTGCCAAATGTAATCAGCAAATTTTAATTAACTTACCTAGAGTCTCATTCACACTGTCTTCACAGTTTGGTGCCTCTAAAAAAATAAAAATATTCAGATATTGGAAACAATCTATGCCAACACAAATTAATGCTATTGATTTTATAAATGTTTATAAATGTTATGAAATATGATAGGATATCTTAAGTCTATAGCAACATATATAATAATATATGCACATGTATGACTATATATATATAATTCTATTTAAAATAAAACATTTTCATATGCAAGTTAGGAATGTTGACTTTCATTAAATGGTTAGTTATTTGATTACCCATCCCACCCGCCACACACATACAAACAAATATCCTACGAATATCAGATTCCTTATATCTCATTTTGAACATGGAAAATTGGGGAGGGGGGGGTCCTATTAAGTTTCTATTGTTTACTCTTAAAAAGATATCTGATTTTACTACTTTTTTCAAATTGACTTCATAAAAATTGCCAGTCTTTATACATTCATATTATAATAGCTTTGTTTATGTTTGGTATACGGAGCTAAAAACATTGGGAGCGAATACAGCAGGTTCGTTGACCATGACATTCACATCTAACACTGACTCTCCGGCGCGAACTAGAAAGATGTTTGTGTGATTATTTTGTGAATAATTTTGTGAATATTGTGGAATGGATTAAATTCAGGGCGGCAATATGGAATCATTTCAATGAATTTTTTATTACTAGGATTACGCGTCTCTAAATATCATTATCATTGATTGAAGCTGTGAAGAACGAAAATCTACCATGCATTTCGAATTTCCTCGTTGAAAAACAACGGTATTTAAATGAGTTCATTTAAAAAACTATACATACAATATGAATAACACTGTTTACCTGTAATGATCAGCCCACCAACCTCAACGCCGCCGACAAACCCGGTGAAGTTAGGGGAATCCTCGTGCAGGTCCAAAATTTTCCTTGACACCGCATCGAGGGGAGCTTTCGGTGGTCCACCGCCGGTCTTTTTTTGGTGTACCCTCTGGGACACACTCTCCCCCTTCGCCTTTGAACAGGCCTTGCGGTACTTTTCCTTCACCTGTTCGATGGTCCGGCAGACACCTCCCCTGGCATTTACAGACTCGGTAATTTTTCTCCAACAGTCAGTTTTTTTTTGCGTTAGTTACCTGATTTGTCTGTTTACTCTGGATAATATCGATATGTTTCTCAACTAGTTCAATTATGAATGAAATTTCATCAGGTGAAAAGTTCTCACTTCTTTTTTTGGCAGCCATGTTTGACAGACGGACAAAGTAAGTGCATTGTGGGATACTAACCACTGGTTAAACAACAGTAACCAGTGGTTAGTTAACCACTGGCTAAATTCTCTTTGAGCAACACAACTTTGACCACTGGTTAGTAAACCAGTGGATACTAACTTTAACCAGTGGTTAAGTTAACCAGTGGTTAAAGTTAACCAGTGTTTTGAGCAACCCAGTCCAGATCTATACATAGGACTGGTTTAAAAGACAATTCAAAATATCAACACAACATGAAAGTTACTTCTGTGAATTCTTTAATTGTGATATAATTATAAACTATTGGATTTTTTATTACTTAGGTGCACAGGTACCTACTTCAACAAAAAAATTTCGACAAAGACTTGATCAGGATAAACTTGCGCATGCTTTGGAATTTTTCTTCAATCCTCTTTTCTACCAGGTGCATTAAGTTTAATACACTCTATTCTGTTTTCACAAATAAAAATCTAGTATACCTCTTGCTTATAAGTATTTTTTCTCTATTACATGTATATATATCTCTTTGAAAATATATATTATATGCTTTTTAAAGTTCTTCTTGCTTCTTTTGGCTATGAATTATTTAAGGTAGCTTACATTGCAACAAAGAATTATGTTCATTTTCAAGATACAATTACATGTTCACTTTACTTGTCTTGTTTATAGGTCAGTTCTCATGGAATGAAGGAAATGAAACTTGAAAATGGTGAAAGAGTTGCCATACCAGAAGTTGTGAGGACAGTCTGTCATTCCAACCTTATACATATGTATGAGTCTTTATGTAAAGAATAAAACTACACGAACCCTCTTTCCAGTTCATCATTGTATGAGATTCTGAAAGCATGTCCATGCAGCTTCAAAGAGAACTAGTCTCAGGGGCCTTGATAATATAGCTACAGACGGTGCATCTGCTTTTGATACCCTAAACCAGGTCATCCAGAAACTTCAATCCTATGTAACAAGGTATTTTTATTTGATAATTAACAGTTATTTATGGTATCAAATTTTTGTGCAGCTGTCTGAATAGTGTGATGATTTTATTTTTCCCATCATTACTCATCCTCAATATATATTTACTCCCTCCACCTGGTCCAATCTAGCTAATTGTAAATTAGGTACAAAAACCACAAGTTGTAACATAAATATTACTTTTTCCTTATCTGATTGATTGACTTTATGAATATACCCTTAATCCAATGTCATTTTTAGAAGAAAAAAATAAATATGTCTGTAATGAAATCTTCTTTTTTCACTCCAGATGTACAAACATCACTCAAAAATCTTCAAAAAGACCTGACTGCATTCAAACTGTACCTGAAAGGGGATTATCACCAATCTAATTATAATTAGATGTTAGATCCGCTCGCTTACTCGCTATACAAACATCTAACAACATCCCATAGAGGGTCACGTCAGTGTGATCTTTCAGCTAACCAATGAGATAACTTGTTCCGATTCGTTGGGTGAGACTTCGAACTTCTCGGCTTTATCATCGGCGTACGTAGATACCCGAGGTGTTCTGAACGAAAGAAAACAAAAATGGCGCAGTCCATTACACCTAGAAAAACGTGTGTTCTAGGCGATTCGTGCATTGTATGCGGGTTTTCTTTCATTCAGCATGAAAGATCTGCTGACGGTAAAGAAATAATTCATAAATTCTACCAGTCAAAGCTTAAATTGAACTCGGAAAGGATCGAGTGTATTAAAAAAGTTACCGAAAGATCCAACAAGAATGTGACGGAGGAATATGCAGAAAATGCTTCAGATCAGTTGAGTCCGTCATTAAAACTGATGAGAAAAACCACGCTGCAAAACAGAAAATCAGGGAAAGCATGGATTTTGTATATAGAACACAGATTATATTCATTCCCTCTCCCAGACGGACTTCTGTTACTAAGCGAATGCTACGTCCTGATCCCCCTGATCTAAACCCCCTTGATACAAGTGGTACTTGCAGTGGACCGGCAAACCCCCTCGCCAAAGTGTCGTTCGTCTCACCTGTGAAACTGTCCCCATTCCGTGAGTTAACGAAGTACAGAAAAATTGGACCACACCCTGAGGTAAAAAAAAAAAATCTTCATTCAGTGTCTCTGCTGAAAGATTTATAGTTTTAAACTCAAAAATTGAAGTTTTGTTATTGTATTTTTATGTTTACAGATCCTGAGCAAATTCAGTGAAAAAGAACAAGACTTTGGTACGTTTATGAGTACATACATGTCTAGATTTTATAAGATGTTTAAAAATCTGCTTTTGTTGTGTGTGTGTTGCTTAAAATAGATTTCATAAGAATTGAGACATACATTTCAATATTTCAGATTAAAGTACGTGTCACAGTGATTGAATTTTAAAATATATTTTTTAAATCAAATATGTATTGCACAACTGTTGTTATAGAAACAATCAAAATAAAAATTATGTTAGATGTGCTTGCTTACTCGCTGCTCAAACACAAAATTGTCTGGTAAGTTTAAGGTGACATTATTGACAAATCGTTAAAATATGTCATAATGCTAATTGGTTTTTATGGCTTAAAATCATTAAAGGTAATGATAGGGTTTTTATTCTACTGATTCCTACCTTAACACATGTAATGATGTATAATGAATGTAATTGTGACAGAACCAGTTCCAAAAACAAAGAGAGCCCTATTCTCTGTCAAAGAGAACAAATCTGACAAATGTTCCCTTGATGGGACAGTAGAGGTGCAATGTTAAAATTTTCAAAAAATTGTTATTTTTCATGTTATCTGTTCGGTTATTTTAGGATTACATCTGTTCTTGTTTTATTTATTTTGAGTTATTGTAGAAATGCAGAATACTAAATGTAGTTGCAATGAATATTTTTGTTGGCTGTTAAATTTAACATTTTTACCTTTGTTCTCGTGTGTTTTGGGTATACATATGTATTTAAAAAATAACAAATCTGCAAAGGTTACTATATCAGACAAAAGAACCCACCCACCCAGAAGAAGAATCCTGCTCTTTTAATTTCTGAGACTTATATTTATAGTTATTATAGTTGGTTGTTCCACTTTAGTTGACTGATTTAATTCCGAATTACTGTATAAACTGTATTTGATATGGCTGACTCTTTAAAAGTTCTATGTTTAAAAAAGGTTAACTTTTTGCTTATTATGGAATGGTTTTAACATCAATTTACAAAAATTTTAAGATTCTTCAAGCCCAAAAGAGTTAGCCTTTTTATTCCAAACTATTGGTCTCTCATACTTGATTAGTGCATGTGATGAACTAGAATTTAGTTATTAATTTGTTGAGTTTCTGCTTTGTGTTTATTTTAACATTATGTTACAAAAGATTTTTTGAAGAACTTGTACACTAACCAAAGAGAGAAAGAGAGAGAAAGAAAGAGAGATAGTTTTCCAATAGTTCACTAATTAGCTTATGTATACAATGACTTTAAATCAGTATGAGAAATATTTAAAAAAAAAAAACCATACATGTATATATGTAATTGAAAATAAGTAAATCATTAGTCATAAAGATCATATTGTTTGAAAAGGTATATATTAACATGATTAATGTCTGTTTTGATAAAATAGTATTTAAATGTATTTCATCATATTTGCATGATTTGATATTAATTTTGATAGCTTTTTAAACTACCAGGTTGTGGTGCACTATCCAAGTGGTCGAAAATCTGCAAATATCAAAGAGGATGCCCACCAACAGATCTGCAAAGCTATAGCAAGAGGTGGAATGCAGACAGTACCATAGTTGACATTTTGCGTAAACATAACCCAATGGTATTAGTGCAAGGCTCCATGAAGATTGTTCAAGAAGAATGTAAAGCAGTTTCAAAAAGGGGTTTAGGAACACTACTCCAAAAGAAAACCCATACAGATTTTTTCAACTTCCGGTGGGAGAATATCTACCAACAACTGCAAATGATGTGTCCAGCACTTTTATCTATAATAACAGCTACTGTCTCTGACATTCCACCTGTTGTTGGAAGCAAACCATTTCTTCATGCTTTGCAAACTGTAGGTGTAGCACTTCATGGAAGAAGTCAGGAGATGGCTGTTATGCAGTACATACAATTATTTATGTTGCTTTGTGTTTCTAAAATAAACGTATAATTGGTAGACTAATATACAGGTATAATAAAATTTAGGTTTTAATTACATGTAGGTGACAGGTTAACAGATGAACGAGTGCAAGCAGCTCAGAAAGCTATGGCTAATGCTGAAACACCGCTGCAAAAATTACAAGGCTTTGTGTCGAAAATTGAGGACTTCCACAGACTCATGAATTTCTTAGAGGTATGTATTTGATATATATTAATATGTTTCTTAATTAACAGTGCTGTAAAGAAGAATTGTTTGTTTCAAGTATAATTTAGGAATGAAGGCCAAAATGCTTTGAAATTCATGGTACCATTTCTTTATAGGCTATACACAAACTGACATATTCAACCAAGAGTGCTGTGGACCAAGGCATAGTATATTACTACCGGTATGATAAAGCAAGTTTATTAGACTCTTATGTCATACATTTAATGTGTGTCTAATAACGGATTTATTGTGTAAATACATGTAAATGGCTTTCAATTAGTTTTTTTTGATTGATTGTAGGAACCTACTGAATATGAGAAATGTGAAAGGGCAAGTGTATAATGCCTACAGAGCATACAAGATGCTGTACTATGTGATCCTGGATGCCATCTGTTTGCTGCTTTTCCTGAATTACTTTGATGTTCCAGACATTGAACATGCAATTGAACTGCCAAGAAACTTTGCAGCTATGTCGGATGAAGAAAAGATAAAATACATTGACTCTGTTAGTGAAAACGTTCTGAGGAAGTATTTTTTTGACAGTTCAGATGACATTTTTCAGAATTACGTAACATTGTGTGTGACCCACAACACCCAGAAAACTATTGGACATCAACACTCGAGGAAGGAAGATTTAAATGTCATCATTGTGACAAAACATATGCACGTGTTCTCTCTTTACAAACCCACGAAGAGAAGGTCCATGACATTCACATTGCAAAGCCGTCCAAAAAACAGAAAAATAAAACTCAAGACCAAGTGCACGATTATCTTGTCATGCTGTTTAAGCTTGTTATTTTGCACAAGAATTTAGACACGGCTGTTGATATGGGTGACGGTGAGAGGGCTGTAAAATCAGCAAAATATGAACTTCCTATTTATCATCTGACAAACAAAGTCAAGTATTCTATTGGCTCGATTCATTTGATATCGTTAACTTCTGGCATTCTCCCTGATGACCAAAAGGAACGCCTAGTAGCCAACCGCTTCGTAAATTTACAAGGTGGGAAAAACAACAATGTGTCAATGGACGAATACCTTGAAATGTTAAATAGGGATAGCAAGATTGCTTGCTCTGGCCATAAAACAAAAGAAAGCATCCTTGCCTATTCAAAGGAATATCCCCACTTAATAAATTTAGTTAGTCATTTTGACGTCATTACTGAAATCCATAGCAGAAAGGGCTTCCATCACATCCCTAGTTACAAGGAAGATGTTTAAAAGGTCTTAAAAGATTTACAAAATACTAATATGCTTTCTATTGTTCCAAATCGAAAATTCAGGTCTCACGATATTTCAGTGGACAAAAACCCATTTGATAATGCATTTGTTGGATTATCTACTATGATACATAGACATAAACCAAGCCAACCTTTTATTCGACTTAGAGATCCACGGGTTTAACTATGTGTTAAGCTCAAACTTTTCTAGCCATTTCTTCCTTATGACTGCAACTTTTTCATATACCAGTTCATAATGACTGCTACTAGTTGAAATGGTAGGTACTGTTGTACATGATTTATCATGCATAATGTATTACACATTAACCTGTTTCTATTTTTTTTTACCGGTACTGTTTAATGTATTATTACATGTACAACCTAACTTTGGTGCAGTATATCAAGTCAATGAGACATACGGGTAGATATACAAGAACCATGTATATTATTATAAGAATTGTACTGTATATATGTTTAATGATGCGTTTTTGTTCCATGCAACATTGTGATTGTATCACGATATCAAAAATATGCATCTTTAATAAATATCTTATAGCCACCTTCTCTTATGTTTCACTGTAAATGTTATTTCAATTATGATACACTTGGTTTACATTTTCTCTATTTCTCATTTTATTATAGGTTGGTAATTATTATTCAAACATATTCTAATTATATTGATGATATAGGCTGGAAATATTTCTTAAGAGACTAGATTGTCCGGTCATTTTAAGACTCTTTTTAATCTCCTTCAGAAGAAGAGATCTTTAAAAACATTAAAATTTTAAAAAGTTAAAATACCTAGCTTATGTCTAAAATTATATCTAAAATTTTAAAAATGATGTGAAGAATAAATTTGTACCACTTATCTGGTATCAACATAATTCTGTCTAAATAATGAAACAAAAACTAATTTTAACTTTAACAAATTTATGCAATCAACATGTTTTGGTATGAAATGAAGTACATGTACATATTTCTACAGTAACACTCTGTATCAAAAGACTTTGTAAATCCTTTACAGCGATTTCGAGAAAAAATCCAAATTCAGACTAATAAACATTATTTCATTAAATTAGAGAGCACATAACAATGAATTTCAAAGATCAATAAGAGATTAACATTGATTGATAGAGTTATAACTTTTCATATAAGTCTTAATCAGAACTTTCATATTCCTCTGTTTTGTCACTGTCACTATCATCACTTTGCTCAGTGTTCACATTAAAATCATACATTTTTTCAATTGGCAATAATATACATTCTTTACATATACATTTGAGGGCACAATTATCACAGCATGCATGCTGTCTTACTAAACTTTCTTTTAATTTGATCAGTTCATGGTCAGCCAAAAAATTGTCCAAAAGACAAAGACGTCTACAATCTTTCGTAAGAAGAATTTTCTTCATCGCTTCATCAGCCAATCGTTGATGGTACGAATTATACATAACTAAGGCAATAAATGGCATATTGTCTCTCCCTACTCTTCCGATTTCTTGCACAAAATCTGAGACATTTGACTGTGCACCAAATAAAACTACACTGTTAAAACCTTTGGCATCTATTCCCATACCTAGTGCACTTGTTGAAACTAGTATACGAAGTTTACTGTCTGACTCTTTCAGTTCATTAATTATGAAATCTTTCTTAATTTCTTCAGTTTCTGAATGATATAAGTCAATATGATGGACACAAGATGGCACCTCTTCAATTAAAAAATTATACACTTTTGAGGCATCATTAATTGAAGTACAATAAATTATAACCCTTGGGAAATTTTCACATAAATCTTGGAGAGGGTCGATTAGCCAAAACATGGCAGTTTCTATAATCTTTGACACCTTTTTAACAACTAATTTAATGTTAGGTTTATCAGGTGAAACAATGATTTCTAAGGATTTGTCACTAAGATTGAGGCACTTCTTTACACGTTTGGCTGTTTTCTTCGTGCAGGTTGCGCTCAAAGCCAACACATTGGCATTTGGAAATAATGATCGTAGCTCTCCAACATGTCCAAACCATTTCCTAAATGCTTCTTTGCCATCCTCACTCTGTCCCCTATATGATACAAAACATATTACACAAAATGTTATTGTCTATAAGGATTTATTCTATCTCATTAAAATTTGGTGTTATATAGATCTGCTTGCTTTAAACAGTTTTAATATCTATTTCATGTTAACCTCATTTATTCAATATTAACCGATATTGTTGAATTCTATTATCATTCTTCTAAATAAATTTAAATTGAATCCAACATATAGATTAGAATGTTTCACTTTCAGTCATTTACATGTACACCACAAGCCACTTAATTGGATACTTGCTATCTTATGTATCAATATGCAACTTGAAAATGTGTGCACTTACCATGTTGCTATTGTATGAAACTCATCGATAACAATCGTAGAGACTTCAAGAATACGCATTGATTCTCTCCATTCTGGGTTGCCAACCAATGCCTCTGGGGAGCCATACACTTTATCTACTCTTCCATCAAGAATACTTCTATCATCCTCATCACTGGACCCTACAAATAAATATTTCAATAGATTCTGAATACCCGGTATATGTTCTTGTAAATTCATTTCAAAATTCTATGATGTTATATTAAAGGGTATTTCGGTATTTTTGAAGGGCATTTCGGTGTTTTCAACGGGCATTTCGGTAAATCACGGGCATTTAGGTAACTCTATGTACCGATTTATTTTTCATTTCATAATCTGTCAAAAAGTACAATCCTTTTAATGTATTTTATTCAAAGCCGATTTAATACAAGCAGGACAAAATATTTAATATAACTTTTCATAAAGCTTTATATGCTGAAATCAAGTTGGAAATACTTCGTAAATATGCCACCTGGTCCTGCATAAGGGAAATCAACGGGCAACACTAAAATTTTGCCAGCGTTCATGCCCATCTCTCTCCGGACAGGAATTGCCATCTGGAATGGCAGAGATTTCCCGAATCCTGTAGGAAGGACCGCCAAACAGTCTTCCATGTTCAAAAGACACTGCAATATCTGTCTCTGTTCTCGTTTCAAACTCGGAATATTAAACTTTTCCAACACCTTTTCAATTGCTTTGTTCATCGTCTCTTTCGCAGCCATTTTGCTTGCACAACCGAACATTGGAAGAAAAACGTTTCTCATTGGTTAAGATGGCATTTCCGTCTCCGAAACGATTGGTCACTATTTTTACGCAAATTTGACCCCTGACGTGACCCTCTATGGGATGTTGTTAGATGTTTGTGTAGCGAGTAAGCGAGCGGATCTAACATCTAATTTTAATTAGATTGTTCCAACACTAGCAGTTGCCCAGATCATTGCATTGCATTTGCACTGTCAGACCGATCGAACAGCAATTTGCAGACCCTTTGCTCACATAAGCATGATGGAGAGTGTCCACGCTGTAAGGCGTTTGACAACTGCCTAACATACCTTAAAGAGAGTGTCCATACAGCAGAGGGTGTGTGTAAATATAACTTTTTTAAAACTTTTTTAAGTTGTTGTCAAGTTTTAAATTATTGTGTAGGTTTTCATGTAGAATTATATA
Organism: Magallana hongkongensis; assembly: GCA_016163765.1. Taxonomy (NCBI): domain Eukaryota; kingdom Metazoa; phylum Mollusca; class Bivalvia; order Ostreida; family Ostreidae; genus Magallana; species Magallana hongkongensis. The sequence goes on along the minus strand of WFKH01011925.1, from coordinate 29,544,576 downwards.
TCATTTATCATTTATGTGTGCATTATGTTTACATTACACAAAACAAAATTAGTATAATATTTGATGTTATGTATATTTTTACAGATGTACCATCAGATGTACAATGTGAGCTGCTCAATGATATTGATGTTGCAGGCCAATTTGTATTATCATGGAAGCACAATTTAGTATGCTGTGTTAATCAGGATTATGGAAGGACATCAGTCTTAAGAAATTTACAACCTGATGAAGTGTTGATAATTATGGACTGGGCGATGAAGTTTTTAACAATATCCTTTAGAGAAAAACAATCAGAGTGGTTTGGACAGAAGGGTATCAACTGGCACATCTCTGTTTGCATCTGTCGAGGAGATGACAATCTGCTTAAGGTACTGAAAGCTTTTCTGTAAAATTATTATTTAGCTAGTGCATGACTTTTCAAATTATTACTCTTTATACATAAAGTTCTTTTTTATATATTGTAGCACAGAACATATGTTCATCTTTTTTACTTTGTAAAGCAAGATTGGTTTGCAGTGGCATCAGTACTTGAACACACCCTGACCACAATTAAAGAGCAAATGCCAGGAATACAGAAAGTTTTTCTGAGGAGTGATAATGCTGGTTGTTTTCATTGTGGGAACCTGTGGTTATCCCTTCATGGAATTTCCCACAGAACAGGTAGTAATTAAGCTTAATAATCAGTTTGATGATGAGAATGGTTTAAATTCACAATTTTATTGCAAATGAGACAGGAGTTTTTATGTCACCTAAGTCTTTCATCGTGTATTAACAATTTTACTTTCTTATTGAGATATCAATTGTTTACAATTTTGGTGTGAAGCATCTCTATGGTAGGAGAAATTTAAATTGTGAAATGCATGGATCTACCCTACCATATGTACCGGGGGCACTGGGGGAGGGGGGCAAATATGGAAAAACAAAACCCCAATTTTCAAAAATCTTCTTCTTAATACTCTCACACATGTAAAGAAAAAACTTAATTCATGGTTATGATGTCCTGAAGCCCTCAACCAAAATTGTGAAATCATTGCCCCCTGGGTCAGGGGTTTAGTTCCTAGGGTGCATGGGGCCTATAGAGTCATACAATCAGTGAAAATGAATTAAATCTTAGAAAATCTTCTTCTTTCTGGGTACGCCCACACACACAAACACACACACATTTATATATACATTGTACATGTAAATTGTAAACTAACTTTTTTATTTTCTATTATAGGACTTAGCATTCTCCGATATTTTGTATGGTATAAAGGTCATTTTTCTATTCTAAGTCACTGTTACCATGGTAGTGGTATCCTTAGCAACCAAATTTATGGTGCATTGTATATATTTTAAATCTATTTATGAAATAAAAAGAAAATCTGTATTTATGTATTCAACTAACACTTTCAAATTCCACTGCAATATAAAGATATTTTTTAGATGATGACCTTTTTGACCTCTCTGTACTTGATTGCACCTGGTGAAATTTTTATATGTTATTGTCAAAATAGTCCTTTACTACTTTTATGCAATTGTTTAATAATATGATCAAGGATGGATGTTTTTTTTTTCTATGAAGAAAATTGCTATTTTTAAGATATAATAAAAAAAACGGTTGCTATGGGCAATTTAACCATAGCAACCGCACTTATGATGTTATTATAAAAATGATTTTGTTGTTTCATTGCATCGATGAAGCCTTCCTTGTACAATAAACACCTTAGTTTTCAAGATTAATTAATCTTACTTAACATTTACCTAACTCATAACAGTAATAGGCATTTAAGCACTGAAAATGGATGTTTCTATGGAACATGTGTATCCTAGCAACAAAGTATCCGAAACACAAATTGAAGGTTTATTGATGTTAACTGCGGATATCTTAACATGTTTAAAAAGAAATTAACTGAATTTCGTATTTTGAATAAATCACCTCCTGCATGATTTTAAGGCGGAGTAGTACTTAAGATTCTCGGGAATTTCATGAACATCGGGAAAAACGTCCTACAAATAAATTGTGTTTGCTCGTCGATTGGGGCTTTAATTTAAACCGGTATTGTGGCTATTCACCGTTTTTTGCAACCAACAAACTATCGGAAGTAATTACTATATACACAAGGAAGACAAAAATGCAAAATGCCATGTAATTTAGAGATGTGCGATACATGTAACTCATTTTAGTAAAACTACCAGCAGATGCATACAAACGACCAATTGTATGCTATATTAACAGGTTGGTTTAACTAGTTTGCATGTTTCTTTTGTAAAAAAAATCAACCCTTTTGCTAAGTTTCTTTAAAATTACATGTACTTACAGTGTAATTTTGCCATAATACATCTTTTAAAAGCGGAAATAAAATTTGAATAAATAAAGAAAGATGAGATATTTTTTAAAGATACCTTGAGAAATGTGGAATCGGTGGCTCAACCCAACGCGTAACCGGGTCATATGGAGCCAGGGACCATATTGTCCTAGTATTTTAGATATCATTATACATTTTCAATCAGAAACAGTTTTCTTATAATACACGTATAATATGCATTTTTTGTTTTTGGTTCTTTTTTTTTTGGGGGGGGGGGGGTCAAAAGTAAAAAGTATAAATTTATGGGATTAAATACATTTATAATTAACTAATTCTTTGCACCTTAAATACATTATATTTAATTGTCAATTTCTTTTTCAGTTTTCTTTCATGGGTTTTGCTGTAAGAGACCGAGAAAGATTATTCATTAAGTAATCATTTCAATTTCATATAAATTTATAAATACTTTATGGATAGTCATTGTCTGTTCTATGAACGTTAATTGCGATAGACATCTAAATTCCCTAATTGCTAATTGATAAATGTATCAGTTCCTAAATAAGACAATTGATACACAAGTTGTTTTATCCTGAAAATGTACTTGAAATGAAAATATATGTGGGCAATCAATTTTTAATAATGTTTCTGTACTCGTAACAATGTGTACCAGGTTACAACACTTTGTAAAAGTTTGAAAAAGAACACCAATAATATAAACCCGGAAATAATTGAAGCATGCACTACATTTTTGAGTAATATTGTACCAGGACACCGACTGTCCTTTTTTGGATATAAATAACGACTCTTTTTTTTTCATTCGATGTTTTTATACCTTTGGATTTGTGAGAAAGGAGAGGAAGTGCGTTGTTTACATCGATTTATAAACTATTTTTGTACGAAATCATTGTACATTTTTATTCATTTTTAAATTATATTTGTGAGAAACTTCTGTCGTTTGAGAATAAGTCTTATTTAGAAGGGATTCCGTTTAAGATTTACTTGGAAGATTAATAATAAAATAAATTAGCAACTAAACGTATTTCACTTTGGCAAAGTAAATAGAATGGGAACCTTTACTCTGTGGGTACCAGGTGATAAGGGTATAAGACGTTCATTTTAATGACGTCAATCAGTTTATTCATTTCATTAGGTTTGAATGATTTGAGTCTGTGTATCCAGAACTTTTGTTTGTTTTTCCACCCGGTGTCCGTCCAGTGAGGATTATGGTCAATAACCACTACTGTCATACATGTATCTTCCCATTTGTGACCACTGAGATTGAAGTGTTCCTCGATGGGCTCTTTAATTTTTTTGGTCTTAATAGTGAAAAAATAGTTGTTGATTCTTTTGCGGACGTTACCTGTGTATTGTTTTGAGCAAGCTTTACAACTGATAAGATAAATGCAGTCGTTTGAGCAACAAAACTGTTTGCCCAATATTTTGTAGGTATGGCCCGAAATAGGGCTAATAAAACAGTCCATGTTTCTTCGAAACAAGTTTTAAAGCCAACATTGGGTAATGGGTTGTCCAATCTCGCTCTCACTGTCATGTCATGTAAATTCCTTGAGCGTTAAAAAAGCCATTTGTGGAAGATTATTTCGTAAGATGCTGTTGAGGTTCTTAAGGACGGGGTGATATCACGTGACGATGAATATTTACATCCTAAAGGATGAAATAAAATTATGCATAATTATGTATTTTAGACTTTTGAATGTAACATAGATGTAACAGAGCTTTACAGACTTTTCAGTTTTCATTCATTTAACTGAATAAGACAATCATTCATTTACCACCATTATTATGTAGTTTGAAATCATTCATTTTTGTGAGGCCAATTGTCTTTGATTGTCAATTTAAATAGGTTCACAGGGTCGTTGTTCTGAATTTTTAAATGTATTAAACGTTATCTGTTAACGATGTAAGTTCGTGGGAAATTCTTGTAAAAAAAAATAAATGTCATTTCCATAATGGAAACATGCATACAATGTATAATGCCATATTTTATCCGAACCAAATTATTATATATTTTGTGGTTTTGAGAATACAAAATATAAATAACAAGAAACTGCCAAAATAATGTCATTGTAAATATGTTCATGAAAATAAAACATAAAGATAGCTCTAATGTATGCCTACCTGGACTCGGAGTAGAAAGAAAACGTGTATTTGGTTAACAACTTTTTTGCAAATCGTTCGTATCACGAACCCGATCAAAATAATCATATGCTACATCACCCTCTCTTCAGAAAGATTTATAAAAGCATATTAATGCAATTGCATACATAATTGTAATGAAATAAAGTTTGTCATCGGATTTAACATTTAGTAAATTCCTAATATTCGATTCAACAACATTCAACATCTAAGATAATTGAAATCATCAATTCAAGGAAATAAACACATTGTTACACAGTTGTGAATTTTTGCAAAAAGTTCACAAACGTCAATACAAGTCAAAGGTCCAGGCGTTTTGGTTTTCTTACCACGCGACCAAAAGATGTGACGATAGGTTTGTCGGCAGTTACGGTAGTTTGGAGGATTGTACATCTCAGAATCACTTGCAGTATCAGGTTGTTCTTGTTACGTCTGAGTCTTTGATTGTTGTTGAACTCAATGACGTAGGATCTCGGCTGTTCGTGTTGCTCAACTTTAGTTGCAGGCTTCCATTCTTTAGTGTTCGAATTTTCAGGGGGTGCAACTCTAACGGGGTCACCAACATCTAAGCACGGTAACTCTTTCACATACATCCTATCGTAGTAGAGCTTCTGCTTCACTTTGATATCTTTCATTTGCTGATTAGGTTTGGTCCAGTATTTCTGGTCTTAAGATTGTCAAGTTATTACTTGGTCTACGGCCCATAAGGAGTTGTGCTGGTGATGGGTTGACCGACTCCAAGGGTGTTGTGCGGTAGTTCAACAGGCTGTGATATTTGTTATCTGACTTTCTTCATAGCTTTTTGACTGCCTGTATTGCTCTTTCTGCTTCTCCGTTGGAACTTTGGAAATGCAGACTTGATGTGATATATTCAATATTGGTCACAAAACAAATAACCTCTGGTGATTTAAATGGAGGCCCGTTTTCAGAGCGCAGTTTCATTAGAATCCCATGATAACTAAAGGTAGTTTTCAATGCGTTGACAGCTGCTGATGTTGTTGTGGACTTTAAGTTCAATTGCGTCGAAGTATCTGGCAGTTCACTATCATAAGGTACTTTTTCTGTTTAAAATCAAACAAATCACAACCAACTTCACCATAAGAAATCTCAGGAGGAATTGTTTGTTTAAGCGGTTCACGACTTCAATGGCTGTATACATGGTGGACCAGTACAAGACCTCCCTAGCCCTCTGTTTTCATTTGACGATTCCCAAATGCGACTCATGAATCACCTTCAGTATATGACTGGATAACCTTGGAGGTATAACGATCCTCAATCCTTTGTAGACTATGTCGGAGCTCGCGTATATGACCAGACCGCGTTGCCGTCTATTTCTGCGCCCTTGCACCCCGCGTCCTCATTCCTTTGTAGACTATGTCATCTGTGACTGATAACAAATCTCGAGAATCCCAGTATTCTCTAACGATAAGAGGTGTTTAGGACTAAGTGTCTGGCCGTCCATGTACTATCATGCTACAGAGATCTGACAGTTCTAATCTGGTGCGATGTCCAAGTAGCGATCAGGAGTGACTTCTAACATGTTGAACATATTGACGTTTTCAAGAGTCTCCATCTCTGGATCCGCCTCAGGTAAGTACTCTCTGGATAGGGCATCAGCCACTGTCATACCTTTCCTTTACGGTAACAGAATTTTAGGTTGTACCATTGTAGCTTCAGCAGCATTTTCCGCAGCCTCAATGGTGCAGATGCTTACGGCTTTTGGAAGATCATTTCCAATGGTTCATGGTCGTTGTAGACGGTAGTTTCTTCGCAAAATAATAGCAATGGAATTCTGTTGCTTTTTTTTTCTATCTGCGCATAGCGTTTCTTTGTGTCTGTGAGCGAGCGAGATGAGTATGCAACTGGACTTCCTGCTTGGATTAGAACTGCTCCAAGCCCATCCTTTAATGGATCACATTGAATCTCCACTGGTTTGTTGACGTCATAAAATGCAAGCATAGGTTGTTGACTACAAAGTTCACTGAAGCTGTTTTCTTTCTCATGATGCCACACGAATTCTGTTTCCGACTTCACTTGAACCCTGAGTGGTGCATCGGCTTGACTCAAATTTGGTATAAATTTAGCTAGATACTGAACTAGTCCTAAGAAATGTCTCACTCCTTTTTTGTCCTTTGGCCTTGGCATGCCGACTAGAGCTCGGACTTTGGTCTGATCTGGCTTAATCCCATTCTTGGTAATCAAATGTCATACATATGAGACCTGTTGCTGTCTGATTTCACACGTGTCGTAATTAAGCGTCAGATTATACTGTGTAGCTCTCTCACTGACTTTTCTGAATATCTGATAATGACGTTCTACGTCCCGGCCTCCTATGAGTATATCATCCATAACTGCTGCTGCTCCTTCTATCCCTTCAAGCATCTGATCCATGATGTGCTGAACGATTTTAGGGGCGGATGTAACGCCAAATGGAAGGCGTAACCATCAGTACCTTCCCATTGGAGTATTAAAGGTTGTTAGTTATGATGATTTCTCATTCAGCTTAATCTGGAGAAATCCTGATTGAGCGTCTAGCTTGGAGAAAACACGGGCATTTAGTATGTTTGACCCAATGTCCTCGACTGTTTTAATGGGGTGGTGGGCTCTTTTTACAACTTTGTTCAGGTCGGAAGGGTCCAGACATAATTATGCAAATCGTTTCATTCCTCATTGATAAGACTATTGAATTGACCCATTTAGTCGGAGAATCTACTTTCTTAATGTATCCATTCTGTTCCATCTCCTTCAGCTTTCCAATGATAAGTGGTTTCAGTGCTGCAGGCTGTCTACGAGGTGCATGGATAACGCCCTCTGCGTCTGGATCTATTACAATGTTGTTCTCCAGGCAGAGTTCCTGAGGTTTTGATGAGCTCTGGAAAGTCTTCAAACTAGAATTCTGGCGGATTATCAATCCTGTCATCAAGTTTCAGTATTCTTTCAATAAGATTGAGTTCTTCTGCCACGTCTCCACTGATGATGTTTTTTTGTTTTAACTCTACAATTTAGAATTGCATTCACCCGTCTTCCCTTATGTTCGATTGGAAGGTTAACACTGTACAAGGGATGGGTCATATGATTAGTGAAGGACTTGAGAACTTTTGTGCTCTTGCGAGTCTGTGCGCGAGATCCGAGAGAGTCGAACACTGATTTTACAATGATCGAAGACTTGGCCCCAGTGTCTTTTCGAAGCCTTACAGGTTTAGTGTTAATGGTTGCTTTTACAACCCACTTGTCATTGGCCATAGAACTGTTACCTTGTGCATTGTATACATGAAGTACATCTTCATCTGATGAATTAGTTTCACTGTTTGGCTCACTATCTGTCTCCTGTAGTGCGTCAATTTCTCTTGTACGTTTTCGGCACATGGCTGTCCAATGATCCTTGTTTGGACATTAGTTGCATCTTGTTCCTACTGCCGAACACTAACCTGATTTTGCATGGCTTTCTGTCGGGTCTAGACTACATCTACTCCATTTTTCGCTCTTGTTCATAGACGTGTAAGGCTGTCTTTTGTGTTTCTATGTTTTGTGACTGTGTTTATGCTGGCAGAATTTCTTCTGTGCAGCATGTACTTGTGAGATCTGATGGGTAACTGTATGATCCTTACTTTCTCGAATTAGTTTTAGCTGTTTCTGTGAGTTCTCATACTGTCGCTGAGAATGCTGATAGCTTTTGCAAGTGTTAGGTCGCTACCTTGGTCCTAGAGTCTCTCCTGTACTTTCATGTGTCTGACTCCTGCTATTATAGCGTCTACCAGGACATCTTATTGATCTGTGTATTCACAGTTCATAATGATAAGCCCCAGTTCTTCAACAAAGTTATCAAATGACTCACTCTCGCCTTGTTTTCTCTGTTTCACTTTTAATCTTACTGCTCGTTTGTTTTTCGTTTGTGTTCGTAGCCTATTTACCCCTATAGAAAACTTAGACTCGCCCACTCTCGGGTAACACACCTGAGTGACCAAATCGATTGCGTTCAATCTTAGCTCTTCAGGTGTATATTCGATGTGTTTTTCGTGCACGTTTTGATGGCCATACTCTGAGGGAAGGCAGACTCCTAGGGACCAATTACGAGTTGATGTTTCCGACTCTGAACAAATGGAGACGGAAAATGAATTTTCAGGGAACGAAAGTACTTTCACGCCAAGAAAGGGTACTAGAACACGTTCGCCAGTTATGGGCAAGAAAAAATCGCCTATTCAGGGCACTAGAATTAATACAGACACTGAGGTAAGTGGCTAGTCTGAAAGTCCAGAACGTGAACGCTTGAGAACAAAACGCAATCGTAAGTACAAGGAATCCAGTGACGAAAGTTCAGATAAGTTATCATTGTCAGAATCCAATGATTCTAGCGACTCTAATTCAGGTCTTGATTTTG